>JARHVA010000606.1:3292500-3447500 GCA_037957365.1 Torreya grandis | reverse complement strand
TCGGGGTCCTTCAGTGGCCTTTTGTCTTTAGAACCTTCAAAACTTTCCCACAGACATTTTTCTCGCAAACATTTTCCTGTGGACAATTTCCCACGAATAAAAAGTCCACAGACATTTTCCCATAGACAAAAAGTCTACAAGAATTGTTCTGATTGCTTTGTCTTTGGCCTTTGGAAATTCCTTCAGGATTTCCTCCCACAGCTTCTTTCCCGAATTCCTTCAGACTTTTTGTCTGAAGGAACTATGCCTTTGCCTTTCAACTACCTTAAATAAAATTTTGAAAAAACTTACCTTTGTGGCTTCCTTAAAAATGACCCTTTTGAAGGGTGATTTTGTCGACCAAGTGCCCTCCATAAGGGGACTTGTCCTTTAGGAGGCTCTCTTGAACTTTTGCATTGAACCACTCTTTTGAACCAACCATTGAACCAAGCTTTAAACCAACCGTTGAACCAAGCTTTGAACCAAAATGGTTCAAGCTGATCAACCCTTTGATTGAACCAAAATCCGTTGAACTATTTGATGAACTGACTTAGTGAACTAAAGCATTGAACCAACTGAATTGAACCAACTTTGGTTCAATGGTTCATCAGTTCATTCTCTTTGATTTGGTTAAGTCCTTTTGATCCTCATTGAACCAAACATGTTGAACCTATTGAACCTTAAACTTGAGTGGTTCAATGGTTTAATAATTCAATGGTTCAAGCCTTGAAAACTTGTTCTTTTGATTGAACCTGCTTGCAGAAGCCTTTAAACCTAATTGTAGAAGCCTTTGAACCTAAAAGCAATTGAATGCTTGCCGTTGATGTTGAACCTTTGAACCTGTTGAGCCCATTAAACCAAAATGGTTCAAGGTTCAATGGTTCAATCCTTACTTAGAAGCTTACCAATGAACAAGCATGAACTCTTTTAGTTGAACCTGATCACTGAACCAACTTTGAGATCACCCAAGTGTTGAAAGCTTGCTTCTTTCCTGCAGAGTCCGTAGAAATCAACCAGTGAAGCTCATTGAACTTAGCCTGTAGAGTCCATAGATTTTCTTTTCCTGCAGAGTTTGTAGATTTCTCTTTTCTTGCAGAGTCCATAGATTCAAGCCTACAGAGTCTGTAGATTCAAGCCTGCAGAGTCCATAGATTTAAGCCTGCAGAGTCTGTAGATTTTTTAGAAGCTTAAAAAAGGAGGAATTTGAATTCTCAGAAAAAAATTTGAAAAGGGAAGAGAGGATTTTGGTCTGTAGGAACAAAATAGTTCAAATGTTGTCCCAAAAATGAGTGATATTTTTAGGGGATAATAGATTGAATACATGAGCACCCTAGATTGGTGAAGTTGGTAAAGACTTTGAAAGCTTGTGTTTACCTTTGTCCTACCTAGCTCTTTTATGGATTTATAATTCAAGCAAAGGTTCCCTAGTCTCTAAACATGACCTTGTTATGATTCTTGTTATTTCCAACTTGAGAATTTTGAATCTTATTTGAAATATGATGCATAAATCCTATCTTTGTAGACAAAAATGATTAAAAATGCACATTAAATAAATTTTGCAAAGATTCATTAAAGGATGACAAATGACATAAATCTTTAATCAAGTCAGCTAAAAGATGTATCTAAATACATAATTAAGATTAACCTTTACACATTTTAAGTTCAAATGAACTCAATTGAGCAAAGGATCTAAGAATCTTTGATCAAAATAGTTATTACTAACCTCAAACCTATTAGGTTCATAATTCTAAAGTTATCTTTACCAAAATCTAGCATATATTTTCAAAGAATGTCAATCTTTGTCTAAATAAGCATAAAGACTAATATGAAACTATGAATATCACCAACCTTTACATGATTATGCTAAAATAAACACAAATATGCAAAGAGTAAAGTGATATTTAAATAGAATTCACAAAAACCAGCAAAGATACTACAAATCTACAAAGAATTTGGCCTTCCTTTTAGTACCAATGAATCTTGCCTTATTGATGCTTAAATACATATCACAAGGTGCTCAAAGTATTTAAGAACACTTCTTATTTTAGAATTCAAATAATTTAGAGCATGAGTTACAGTTTGTGATAATCTTGTTATCTATGGTGGAATAGAGGTAGAACAAATGAGTGTTTCATAATATTTATGTTAGTTGGTGGTTGGGATCCACTGTGGTCTATAACTATTTAATAATAATAATATGATATATGTTAATTAAATTGAATTATGTTCAATTATAATTATAAATCTAAACTAAGATGGGTATATAAAATGGAGCTTTAGTCTAAAGTGAATCGATTAAAAGAGAAGCAAAAGGAAGGGTAGGGCAGAGAGAAAATATGTTATTGATCTTCATTCCAGACATCATGACAAAATTCAAATATTATCCAAGCATGTACTTAAATCCAATTTATGACATGAAATAGCTTAATCTTGAATCTTACCATACATCAGGCAAAATTTTAAAGAATGTGAAAATAATGCAAATAAGAACCAAGCTTACTTTAAAGATTTACCCCTATAAGTAGATAATTGATGCACATCTATAAATATAAAGCAACTAAAATGAAGTAAACTAGAGAACCTTTAGTTTTCCTAACATAAGCACAAGTTAACAATTAGGCATTCAAAGTTACACACCAAGAGTCTACAAGAACTATTAAATATATAATTTAGAATAGACAAGTGAAAGAGAAGCCATATAACAATTCACATAAACAAAATGAGACAATATTTTTAGAATTCTCTACTTACGTTAGTTTCTCAAAGTTTACACTAATTTTTAGCTCAAACTCTCCCTCTTATTTTACAAATGACAATATTCCTTTTATAGACTTAGAGGAAGTATGTTGGTCAGTCATATCAAATTATAAGTGTACAAGTGTAAGGACAACTATCCTTTCTACAAAATTTTATAGAATACACTAAACCTTTCCAAGTGGACTGACCTATAGGTAATGTTCTTATAATTTTCACATGCCTTTAAAAAATAATATTCTATTTCTAAATTTTAAAAAGTTATTACAAAGAGAATATTCCTAATTAACTTTTACTTTGGGGTCCTTGTGCTGATGAAGTCCCCTATTGTTGTTGCCTACCCTATAGGATTGTCAACCTATAATGTTTTTAATTGATGAGCTAAAATTTGACAACTGGTCTCATGAATATCTCTTTTTCTTGCACTTTCAATCTTCTCTATTGCTTGTTTGATGCCCCTAGCATCTCCCATTTTCTCTTCAAATGATATAAGTAGGCCCATGACTCTTTTGTTGTCATTCCTTATCTGGCCCTACCCTTGGTTCCTTACTTATTACATGAACTAAAAGGTTTTTTTCCTAAACTCTTCATCAATTATAAGACCCAATGAGTTGAGTGAAGTGGGTTCCTTAATCATATTATCTAGGATGTGTACCATTCCATCTTCCTTCTATTTGAAGTCCTTGGCTCGGTCTTTCATCTACTTAGACCAATTACTTAGGACTTGTATCTTGTTTACCAATATGGCCATGACCATATTCAAGTGTGATAATTTGATGTTCCTAAATTCAAGGACTAGGTTCTTGGTTTAGGCCTTGATTAAGTCTTTCACTTGATAGCTTGAAGTCTATCATTAGCTAACTTGGCTTGTAGCCTTCTTCTTTATTTCTCTCTACCTGGTTCTAACTACCTTCAAAGAGTTAAATAGGTCAGTCATGGTGTCTTCAAAATTCATGAATTGATCTTCATGGATTTTCAAGACCATAGCCTCTTTCAAATTCTTATTCTGCTATAAAAGGCCTTTGATCATGGTTTCTAGCTAGTTAGACTAAGCCTAGGCTACATCAAGGATTTTATCCTCAAACATTCTATCTTCTTCTAGATTTTGTCCTACCACTAGAGTTAGACCTATAAATGGCTCTATCCTTTTAAGTATGAATTCCTCACCACTGATCATGGCTTTCTTTTTTATCACCCTTTCCATGTTGGTAGTCCCTAGATTAAACTAAACTCCCACTAATGATTGAGTCACTTTTGGAGGCTCTAGTGTTTATATTTGTGTGTCACTCGACCCCCTTGGGGCAGACATCCTCTGTTCTTCTTCCTTCTACAAGACCACAATCCAAGGTTTGAGCTCATCATGTACATAGATATTAACAAATTTTTTAATGCCCCATAGGTGGTGCATGGTTAGGATTTTATACTTCTTCCCACACAAAAACCATTCAAGAATGGTTGAACCATGAATTAGATTATCATCACTAAAAAGGTTAACCTCACTCAAAGGATGAGTGAAGGTTAACTTTGGCTTCTTACTCTTTATTTAAACTAGATCTAGCTCAGCTTTCCTTTTGGGTTAGGTTATAATAGGAACCAAGTCCCAAGCTACTACCTTCCCCTTTTCTTCCTTTGCTTATTATCTAGAGCTAGAGCTTAAGGTTCTATTATCTATACTTCTTATTCATTTAATTCATAAGCACAAGTTAGTTCTTTTAGGGTATCCTCTATAGTCTCCTCAAGATCCAATGTAATTATGTCAATTTATTCAATAGGTGACTCTACTTCTTTAGGCTGAGCTAAAGAAGATGCCACCTCACTAGGTCTCTTTTCTATAAGTCTATTTTATTTTGGCCTTGGTATAGCTTGAGTCTCAGGGCCTTGCATTACTACTTGTGGTTGTGCCAAAGGAGGTCTAGAAGATGGTCTTGGTAATAAATGATACCACATAGGCCCCATATTCCATATATCATCACTTGGCTTTTGCTCTCTTAACAATCTAGCTTTGAGCTTGATGTTGTGCTTCTTTAATCTTGTCAAGACCTATATGAAGGAGGATGCCCAAGTGTACATTAATTCATATACACCAAGGTGATGTTCATAGTTCATGTTAATTTTCTTGGCCTTCAAATGTTTTGCAACCTTTTCATTGGGGTACCATTGTCTCAATTTATCAATTTTCAAATTAAAGGTGGTCCTGTGCCTAGAGACAATCTCCACATTATCCTAATTTTGAAACATAGTCCTACTAATGATTAAGTGAAAGAAATGGAGTATTCCATTCCTTTTACTTTTACACACACCATTTATTCCATGGAATAGTTGGTATGCCACTTCTTGCTCTACCAATTTGATGGGCACATTAATCGATATACTAAGGGGTTGACTCAAAGTTCCCTTTATCCTGATTATAGTGCAATCAGGATATAACCAAATTTCCCTAATGAGGTCAAAATACTTCTTGATCAATAATGGCCTCAACTAAGGTTAGATAAACATAGTCATAGATGAATTGAATATGGTCCCTATATTTGAAAATATGCAATTTTTAGTAGTATTGGGAGAATATTTGTTTCCCTTCAAGTGACCATTCTTTAATGTTTGGGATTTTTGTGGTGGTTAGCAGGGTGTCCAAAAGGTAAGACATCATATAGAAATAGTTATTGGTCTTCTTAATTCTAATGAATTTTTTCTTCAAACATGTGATAATCATCTCACCTATGGGATGGGTAATTCCTCTCTCAACCATAAAATATACAAAAGGGACCCAAAGTGTGACAACATAGGTGGTGGAGGGGTTCCTAGAAAATATGTTCAGCAATGTCATTATCATCTTAATCTTGACCCTGAATTGGCTGATTGGGATCTTTCCACTAAGGTCAAAGATTACTTGGGTTCCTAAATATAAACATAGGGTAAGGATGGTCTTTAAGCCAATCTTCTTGGACCATTCATTGATTATGGGTACATCCACCTAGGGTTTAGGTAGCTTATAGTAGTTTTCTAAGGCAAGGGTGGAGATCTAAGTAACTATTTTGAAACTACATTCATGTATTATCATACCCTAATCAATTTTACAATCCTTGAAAATAGGAGTAATAACATCAATGCAATGTAGTACCTCTGGTTTTATTGTAGCATAATGAAAGCTTGTCATCTATATGGTAACCATAGTACCTCATCTTGACTGATGCATTCCTCTCATCTTCCTTAGTGATTGCTGGTAGCTCTTTAATGGCTTTAAAAATATTAGACCAATTTTTGTCTCCCATGTTCAAGGTTATAGTGTTAAGTTTCATGTCCTTAAAGACTCTGCCCTCAATATCTATGGTAAGATAGAGATTTCTATCTTCCCTATGTTATTTTCAAGCTACCATGACTATGAGTTTATTTAAATTATTCACTAGTTGTTTATAGTTCACCTTTGGATCAGTTTGTGCTTACTCAGATGGAAATTTAACTCTCTCAGGCTCAACTTTGGTCACTTTAGGATTGAATTAAGGATTTTGCAAATTCTAGGGCTTTTATACAAGTCTTTTTTGAGCTTTAATGGTGATGGTCTTTTGAACTTGAGCAAGTTTGTGCCTTAGATCTAATTTAGACCTTCACATTTAAACCTTTGCTTTTTCAAGCCCATAAAATCTTTGATTTTGTCACTTCTACCCATAAATGCTTTAAAAATTGTTTGTTTCCTTTTAAAAAAATAGCTTTATCTCACACCATCAGATCTAACAAGTATAAATCAATGTAAAAAATAAATCTTTGGGTCTTAGATAACTATTTTAAAATTGGCATCTGTTTGACCATCATTTAACATCTATGTGAATGTCTTTGACATCCATGTGACCATCAATTTTAAGCTTATTATCGAGACTCTCTATTGAGATTAAATTTGATGTCTGTGTAATTATGATTTGATGTTTGTGTGAACATCTTTGAGGTCTACATGATTATTAATTTTAAGCTCATTGTCAAGACTCTTTGCTAAGCTTAAAGTTAACATCCACACGAATGGCATTTGATAGTCACATGAATGTCTTTGACATCTCTACGATCATCAATTTTAAGCTTATCTTTAGGATCCTACACTAATTTTACCATGTGTCATCTTTTGGTTTGCTCTATACCCTATTAGTTCTATTGAGAAAGGCCTCTTCATAATGTGGTAGTCTAGTATTAACTTAGAGCTCAATTGAGAAGTCCAAACTTGATACATTTCATTGATCAGATGTGTACATTGTAATGCATATCATTTATCATGTGGAAATTACTTGATTTTTAAACTACAGTCCATGGTCTAACTTTTTAATCATGGATCTCATACTATTAGATTGATCATATCCAAGTGAATGTGATCCATAGATTACGACCTGAGCAGTTGATCATGATTGGCTCCTACATTTATAAAAATGTTTAAGAAAGTATAGAAAATATATAAAGCTTAAGACTAATGTTTAATCATATTAACAAATATAAATAAAATTTAGTCTAAGGTTTTAAGCTAAGTTACAACATAAAGAGGACCCTATGCTTAGGAAAATATAATTTTCTAGCGTTAGTTAGAAACATAATTAAAAAGGACCCCATGGATAATAAAGTCATAGCATAAAATTTTATCCTAAGGTTTTATTGTACTAATACAGTTAAAACCTTATGATAAAGTCATAGGCTAGGTCTATGTTATAATGATAGGGACCCCTTTAGACTTTGATTTTGGTTTTTTGTCATTATATCATCGACATCTACTTAAATGCATGTTGTTGATTATGATCTAATAATCGATTAGGATTGGTTTTATGGGTCAAATCATTAGGCATATCAGGCTCATCTCACTCCATCCAATCAACTTTTCCCAATTAAACATGAGTTTTTGATCCTACAAATAAGCACATGGTTTAAGTTAGGACTCAAAGATATAAAGGGACTTAGGTTAAAGCCTTAGGACTAAGGTCTTGTTTATGTTAATAAAAATGAATGGGGCCTTAGGACTAAGACATTAGTCTAAGTTTGTAACAAGCGGGGCCATGCGAATAATAAATTCCAACCAAGCTAGGAACACAATTAAAAGGACCCTATGAACATTAAAAAATAGAGCATGATAAAATAGAAAAGAAACGAGGGGCTCGGGACATGAAGAGACCAAGTATATAATTTTCAGTCTAAGGTTTGGTTGTGTTTAAAAATACCCCCAAGTCTTAGTATAAAAATTAAACTTAAGTCCATGGCAATTTTAAAGTATTTCCATGTAAATTATTCTTGCCAATTTTTGAATTTGGTCCAAAATAACCTATACTAGGGTTTCCAAAATATTTAAACATGGATTTATCTTGAATTCCTATAAACCAAAGGCTATTAAAAGCCTGGGTAGGGATTAAACTATAAAATTAAATCATAATCCATTAAATGAGGGTTCTATTAAACCTGTAACTTGAAACAAGAAGATCCATTGTTAACAATATTAGGAAGGATTAAACTAGAACCATAAATAAATAAACCAACCAAGTCAAGGTGTGGATGATCTTTAAATACAAATAATGTGCAAACATGTTAATAGCACTTTGATCAAATGAATTTTTAGTGTTAAGGTTAAAATTTACATAATTTGACACAAGGGTCCCCATTTTTAGAAATGGGGGTATGTTGACCTCAACATCTTGTCAACCAATTATAATGTGGGTGATCTATTAACAAGGTAAAAATCAATAGCCACTACTTCAACCCAAATTTTCTACTCCAAATGCACACCATTCAACATACTTTGGGCCTTGTCCATTAGCATCATGTCCATCTTCTTTGAAACTCCATTATATTTTGGAATATATGAAGTTATATTTTGTTTTTGAATAATATTTTGCTTATATAAATTTTCAAACTCTTTAGAGTAGTACTCACCTTTGTTGTTTGTGTGCAATACATTGATCTATAACTCTATTTGGTTCAACTCCTTAAATCTATTGATAATTTCAAATTTATTTATGATGAAATATATCCAAGTATTTTTAGAGTAGTAATTTGTGATATAAACATAAAAGATATACTTTTTCAGTGATGGTACATTTACCTATCTGAACACATCACTATGAATCACCTGTAATATTTCACTTGCCTACATAAAATTTATATAGGATTTCACCTAACTCTATTTTCCATAGATGAAATTATTTAAGAAGTCAAATTCTAAGGGAAAATTGTCTATCCCTTTTTCCATATCTTTTGTTTACAACATATGCAGACCTTTATCACCAATATGGCCCAACCTCTAATGCCAAAACATTATCTTCTTTTTCAAAATAAATGCAAAATTTATTTTTTTATCCTTGGACACAAAATAACAATGATATTATATGTTTTTCTTAATTTAGTGACATCAATCCTGAATAGAGTACCCATGCACACACCCCTTTCCAACACCATGGCTCAATGCACCATCTTGCACCCATATTTATTTAATGAAACTTAGACACTAGTTTCATTTTTTTTTATCTTTGAGATTATATTTCTTACAAGTCTAAGAATGTACAAAAGGCTTATGAGAGTCTTTATCCTTCCATTTTTAAATTTATTTTCACTCTTACTCTACCCATGACACTATAGGTTCAATTGTCTCCCAAAATTACATCACCACCATCATATTTACAAAACCACTCCCTTGTAGGAGTCATATTATAGAAGGATATAGAGTGGCTACCATGCATTATTACATGCATGCAAGATTGAGTATACAAGATATGCATCTTTTTCTCCATAGCCATCAGTAGAATCCTTCTCACTTGAGCATTATGTAGTATCCAGAGTTTTTCCATTTTCCACCTTTTTCACTCTATAAACCTTCTTGAAATGCCTTATATTTTTGTAGTTCTAGAATTTATTCAAGGATCTATCTAGATTCTTATATCTACCTCTAGACTTCAAACATGTATCCCTAATATTACACTTGCCTCTTTCTTTCAAGAGATGACACAAAAACATGGAGTTTTCAGTCTAATAACTTTCCAAACAATATTATCTAATATCCTCTTATAATAGAGTTGTGACTACATCTTCCACTTTCAGCTCTAATGTAGTACTAGTGATTTCCATCACTAAATTATCCCATAAGTATAGAAAAGATCACAACTATGTGATACACTTTTTTTCATCATTCATATTAGCATCCATGGATGACAACTAACTTACTATAATTTTGAAGACATTTAGGTGATCTATAATCAAGTCACCATCATTCATTCACAATTAATACAACTTATTTCATAGGAAAAGTTTGTTTTCTAGTGAATTTTCCTAATATAATGATCCTAACTTATCACAAATAATATTCATAGTGTTTTCACTGGAAACATTCAATAATATTGAATCTAACATACACAATTTGATAGAGATTATACCTTTCCTATAATTTTTCTCCAAATATTCTAGTTTCATTCTTATGGGTGTTACATATGTAGACACGTAAAATTGGCCGTCGATAACCTCCAATCAGGCTTTTGGCTAGTTTCCATCTAAAAATGCATAATTTGGCCTAAAAACACTAAAACATGCTAAATTATGTGAAACTAACATATTCAAGTGCCAATTTTGGCTAGGGTATCCCTAAATGGGGCAATGCAATTTATGGGCTAGTTAACTTTGATCAATCCATTTAGAGTCAAAATCTCAATTTTGCACCCATGTGCTCTGAACTGCTCTTTCCTATCAAATCTTTTGCACAAGATGCTTACCTTTGTTATTTGTTGTTAGCAACATCCTAAATGGGAATATGGTTCCAATGCATCTAACATCACCTTCCAATTCTAATCCAATCAAATTTAGGACCAATAACAAGGCATTCTAATCAAATTGAGTAATTTGTGCACAAAGAGTTTAATCATGCTTAAGAGATAATTAACCAAAATCAAGGCCTAATTGATAATTCCATGGAAACTTGTTGAAAACTTATATTTGGAAATGGATATTGAATATTTACATCATCAAGTGACCTCATTCTTGGGAAGACATCCCTAGGCCATAAATGTGATAAATATTAGGATTCATGTCCTCCATGCCTCATCAATACCTTCAATGATGCCCTCCATGCCACTTAATTGCCCCTTCTTCCAATGTCATGATGAGGATAATTACAAACTTAATTCCAAAAATTGAATTAATCCTCAACCACACATCTCAATCTTGAGATAGATTATTGAGGTTAGTTCTGATCAAATCCAAAAATCTATAAATAGGAGGCCTCACAACATCATTTCTAAGCCTAATTTATGAAAATTTATAATGCAATATTGTATCTAAAAACTTTAAGAAACTAGTGTTACCATGCCAAATTTATTTCAAGCCAAGCCAAGCCATAAGCCAAAGGTTCCAAGGAAAAATGGAGGTTTTCAAGCTTCCATTTCCAAGGACTTCATGAGCACAACCTGAACAAGCCACCACTACAAAGGCATTTGGAACATTCAAGGAAGGTGAAGGATCTCTTGTATTTGATTCCTTGGTTTTTATTTATGCTTGTCATTTGCTTTTGTTAACTAAGTTACCCCTAGTGTCTAGGCCTAGAGATATTATGCTACTAGTGTGTTTATTTCATTTTATTTTCATTTTGGAACTAACACCATACTAACCATCCTCTCTTGAGTCAAATTCCTAGATCACATATTGGCATGCTTGGTGGGACTAGACGTATCCTACACCTAAAGGAGATCCTTTTGCAATTTTAAAAAATTTATTTGAGCCTTTAAAACTCTTGAAAATTGATTTTCTAACTTTATTTTTCCATTTTGGGTTGCCATGATTTTACATAGTAATTGATGTCAGCAAAAATACTAACATCAATAACTTGACTTAACTGACATCAGTCAGCAAAACTAACATTGGCTAGATCTCGGTTGGCCATAATTGCTATAGGTGGTATTAACTGATGTCGATCACTATGTTTTTCTAAAAACATATACCTGAGAGCTATCTTTCCAAAGTTTGTTGTTTCAAACTCAAAAGAGCTTCAAAGCTAAAGGACATGCTAATAATTTTGCTATAGGACCAAGCAGGATATTTACTCAAAACATGTTTAAATCACATTTGCATCCTTAAAAATTGGTTATGAACCTTATTTTGGATGTTTAACAAATAATTTAGGTGTTTTTTCAAAGTTTGTAACTAAGACTAAGGGGTCAAATGAATACCACCAAACATTTTATTTGGGTCCAACATTGAACACACTTGTCAATTCTTGGTTACAATAGTTGTTTAGTTGGATTTTTATTTGGAAAAAAGAGGGGTGTTGCATGTATGCTCTTCCATTTATCCCCTATATATAACCCTTAGAATCAAAAGTGCCATTCCTATTACAAGTATCCTAGTCTAAGGCTTAGAAAGAATGTCATCTAAAGCACTCCCTAAAAACTTGTCAAAGTTTGGGTGACCTTGAAAATGACCCTAAAGTCTTTCTATTAGTCTTTTATTTTCATGTAAAATTGGATTGTGAGGGGGATGTAATTACCTCCCATGAGTTATTTAGGGAAGCTTTAAATTGAGTTTTCACCTTCTGGTATTGACTTTATTTGTCTCCTTTGGAGTTTCACATGAGATTTATCTGCATTTAGACATCACAGTACACTGAGTGAATAGTAGGATGCAGTGGTTGTAAAAAGGACTAGAATTTTTTACAAGTAGCCAATGTCGTGGTCACCTAATTTTTGTTCTTGTATTTTGCATTATTTTACGTGAAATTCATTGTGTAATTTATTCCCCTAGAATGATCAAAACTTTGCTAGTTTTAGTCAACCCCATTTTTCCATACCCTTTATAGGATTTGGATGGTTATACTTAAAGTATTTTGGTCATTTTTGCTTGGTAAGTTTTGAGACTAAAACTTGTTTGTTTATTCATAATCCATGTCAAAATAATGCCTTTGAGATGTGAAGTTTAGTGTTATGTTGCCCAAATCATGTCAAATCATTTTTGCCTTTATGTCTTTTGAAACATAGAATTGATCACATCATTCGAGCATGCTTACGCCATTAGGCTATTCAAATTATTTCAAGACTAGTTTACCTTGTATATGAAACCATTTGTTTCAAACCATGTCATCTATACCATTTAGACTTTGTCTTATGTTGTCATGTTGTCCAATCTTGTCTAACTTATTTAGTCAAAACCTAGTTTTAAAAATTAGCCTTGTTAAGTGTTTCTATACAATTTTTCGCTTTCACATTCAAAAAAGAAATGAGAAACTAAGATAAGTGGTCAAGCGCTTGTACGTACCTAGATGAAGTCTTGTGCACCAAATTTAGACAACTGAAAGAACTCCTCTTTGGTTGTGGAGGATGACACCTGTAGAAGAAAGAGACTCAAACACGAAAATTGTTAGATGACTAGAAAGTGGATTGCAAAGACTTCTTGGAGGATGACAGTCCACAGATTGTTAAAAAGTAGAATATTGCCAACAATAGAAATGATAAATATTGAATAAAAGAAATGAAAGCAAATGCATACCTGTAAGCAACAATCTATCTTCCACAGTCACCGATGTCGGTTAGTCTGTCGATGTCGGTAGGGGCAATAGTCCTGGTAGCCGGTGTCGGTCGGGGTAATGAGACTTGGGACAAGGTCTGGATGGGTTCTTGGTCAATAGAATGGTCTACAAAATAATTTGTGGTAGTCTGAGAGTTTGTGTAGGGTGGTAAGACAGTAGATAGAATCTTTAGGAAGGACTAAGGTAGAGGATATGTTGTCAGAAGAAGGGGTAAAGGGTAGGAAAAAGGCCTCTCAGCCTTTATGGGAAGCAGTTTAGTCAAGTCAATCAAAATGGTCTTGGGAGGGTTTGTAGGACTCTGATATCTTGTGCTGAGTTGATTGGACAGAGAGTATTGTCTAGAGAGGGACTAAATGGGTGACAGAGGCAAAAAAAGGGGATAAGGGTGAGAGAAGGCTTTTCAGCCTCTTAGAGAAGAACAGGTGAGGTTGTGTCAAGGATGCTTGGAATGGATAGTAGACAAGATGCTAATATATTTGAAATGACACTGAAATAAAAATAGTACAAATACTTAGCTGTGGCACGAGTTGGCAGAGGTGCAGGCATTGTGTTTCTATTGTGGCTAGTGATGGAGATGTCATGCAATCTTAAAACCTGTATGGAATGACTGGTGTTGGTCTTCCAAGCCTAGAAACTACTATCAAAATGTTGATACATGTAAGAAAATGAGAAGCAAGAATGCTGGAAGTAAGAGTAAGAGAACTCTATTTCACGGGGAGAGGATTCGAGATTCGTGATTAGCCGACTAGTGATTAGCGATTCGTGATTAGCCCCAGAAAGAGGTTAGAAGTCAGTTTAAGTAAACTGACATCAATGATCCCACTAGCATCGGCTGACATTTGACTGATGTTGGTGGGTGGAAAATGAGTAAAAGGGCTATCAAGCCCGTTCTCCATCTGCCAAGTGCATAATCCATTGGAGATTTGTCAAAGGTTGGGCCAAATACGCATGAGAGTTGGTTAGGTGGTTGGAAAGGAGTAAGAATAGGTCTTGGGTGAGTCACAAGTTGGGAAATGGTCCAAGGCAAGGTGTCAGAGGAGGTGTTATAGGTGATGTGTCAAAGGGGGGGTTATTAATTGAAAATAAGTTATTATTTTAAATTAGTAAGTGTGTGGGTTAGGAATGGGTTAGGAATGGACCAAAGGGGGAGGTTGACCAAGGGTTAGACATGATTTTGGTGTCTACATTTACCCCTTTTTGTTTTGTTGGTTGTTCTAACAAATTACAAGACAAAAAAAGGAGTTGATTGCCCCAGGTATAGGATGAGATTGTTTTCATCCTGTTGGTTGTTCTAGCAAACTATAAGATAAAAAAAATGAATGTAGATTGCCCTGATTAGGGATGAGGTATTCCCCCTCAAAGCGGGAGTTGAGGGAAGAAAACCTAAAATCGAGTGCCGATTTGATAGACAGTGGATGGATATGGTGAAGTTTGAGTGTGAATGTTGTAAAAGTTTGAGATTGTGCACATACCACTTCACGAGATGGTCAGGTCAAATTATCGTAGGTCAAGGTCGAGGAGTGCCAAAATCAAAATAACTAGGCCCCAACATTTAGTTGTAGCTAATTGGGTTATTCGATCCAAGCTGTAGCTCCAATGGTCATCGTGTTCCAAGTATCCCGTGCTCAGGAAGTGCTCTTGGAAAACACGAAAATGTCACAAATAGTGGGGATCAACTTGCTCGTGAACCTATACTTGTGAGGGTCAAAATATGGGTTACAGATAATTTTGCTAACCATTCGTGAGGTAGCATACATGCAAAAACAACCAAGGCAACGTTGTCTTGGAAGTGGTTGTAGTCGAAGGAGATAGTCATGATCTCCATGGTCATTGGTCGAGTTAGATGGTTCATTAGATGGATGGATGAGGGAATGGCCGAGCTAACCTCAGAAGACCCCATGTCAACTGAGTGTTGCCTACATAGCCCCTGTCATTAGGGCCTCATGCCAATGTAGTTCTCCCAAGAGGGAGGAAAAGGGTCAAAGTGGTTGATGTGTTTGGTTCGAGGTCAAGTTATGGTCAAAAGGAGGATATGGTTTGTCCATCAGGTAAAAGAACAAATGAGGGTGGTCGAGCTAACCCTAGAAGACATCGTATCATCTGAGTGCTGCCTACATAGCCCTGGTCTTAGGGCCTTAGACCAATGTAGTTTAGAGGAAGAGTCAAATTGGTCAATGATTGTTTTTGGTCTAGTATTGAAGTGATGAGGATAAAATGATGTTATAGCCTTTTCCATATGAGGTGATGGTGTATTCTGTAACATTAGTCAGGAGTTTTTCATCCCTAGCAATTATCCATATTAAGTAATGAATGTATGCTAAAAAATGAAATGGGTCTATTTATGCTTCAGCAAGTAATGGTTTATGCTTGACATAAATTGTGTGGTCAATAGTTCCCATGTGTATTGGTGTCCATAGAAACTAGTGTGAATAAGTTATGATAATGTGAGTGGTCTTGAAAAAGGTTAGGTTGGGTTTGATGACAAATGATTTGGTTGAATGTGACCAAAGGTAAGGAGGAAGTGAAAGGCATTTTTGCCTTTTTATTGACAAGGACCATAGTGATAACATAAGTAGGGGGTTTTTAGAAACAAAAGCCCCGTTCATGCATTACATCGTTGACCATTGGTTGTGTTAGAGAGGTAATCGAATCACTTTGATATTTAAAATGAGCTCAAAATCCCTTGAGTAGGTGATGTGATATGTGAGGAGAGGGTAACCCCTTTTAGTAGGGAGAAATTTGCCCCTTTTGATAGGAGACCCTGAGATGACTACAAGCCAAGTCCATGACCCACGGTTTTTTTTTTTTAATTTACTTAAGCAGACTGATCAATGCGGGAAGTCTACATAGAGATGTCATTTTGTTTTGTGGTCATTTGTGAAGTTGATTGATGCGGGAAGCTTATAAGAAAGTGTTGTTTGTAGCAAGAGTTTAAGCATAGCCATCCTTCGAGGGAGTGGTCTATATTTTTTCTTAATATATATGAGGGCTTTGAATAGCTGTCCTTTGAGGGAGCAGTCTATTAGCTACAGCAATGATAGTATAGCTATCCTTCGAGGGAGCAGTCTGCCTTTAGAGTTTATGACCTTTGATATTTTGACATCAATTTATATTTTTTGACAAAATTTTGAGTCATGGACAAGACTATAGAAGTTCAAGGGCCCCCTTTTATTAGGACAAATCATTCATACTTTATAAAAGGGGTACATAGGGCTTGTTTTAGAGAAACAGGGTTGAAAGAAATGAGGATTAAGAGGACAAGGGTTGCTCAAGGGATGAGCTCAAGTTAAATGTCAAGTGAGCGAGTACTTGACTAACAGTAGAATGGTCACATATGCAAGGCATTAAGGGGCTCAGGTTCTGGTCAACCTTTAAGAGAAGATAGACAATAAGTCCCTGATCCATACTTGTGCGTGATGATGTAAGGTCTGAGCCAATTAGGATCAAATTTGCCTCAATTACTCCATTCCATATTAGTCACGTGTTGGTTTTCTTTGAGGATGAGGTCTCTGATGTTGAAATCTCATTCTCTCATATTTTTGTTATAGGCTCATTTAATGCAATTTTGATAGACATGGAGATGGTTGAGGGCAGCAAGATGACGTTCATCGAGTAACTCAAGTTGAGCTAATCAATCTTGATGAAAGTCATCGTTAGAAAGAATATCATGTAGAGAGATGTGAAGAGACAAGATATGTACTTCGAGAGGTAAGATAGCCTCTATACCGTACACTAGAGAGAAAGGGGTAGCACCTATAGAGGTTTGGATGCTAGTGCGGTATGCCCACAAAGCGAAGGGAATGTGAATGTGCCAATCCCTTCTAGTTTCGTTGACCACCTTCATGAGAATTTTAGTTAAGATTTTGTTGGAAGTCTTGGCCTACCCATTTTCTTATGGGTAGTAAGGCGAAGAAAAGCTGAGTTTGATGCCAAAGGAGTCACAAAGTTTTTGGACAGTTTTGTTTTTGAATGACTTATCGTTATCAGTGATAATTTTGTGAGGTACACCGAAACAATAGATGATGTGGGTGTTGATGAAGTTGACAATTTTGTCAACTTTTGTGGAGATGAGAGGAATAGCTTCCACCCATTTAGTGAAATACTCGGTGGCAGTGATGATGGACTGATGATGAAGAGACGAATGAGGGTTAATCTTGTCGATGAGATCTAAACCCCACTGTGAAAAAGGCCAAAAATCTTGAGCGACTTATAGAGCATGGCTCAGAGGTGAAGCAAGTTAGCATGCTGCTGGCACTTGATGCAACACTGAACATAGTCACTACAGTCTTGATGAAGAGTGGGCCAATAATAGCTCAAGCGAAGGATGCGCTTGGAAACCAAGTTACCACTGAAGTGTCTGCCACAAATCTCGTTGTGGACCTATTTAATGGCATGAGACGCTTTAGTGGGGGTTAGACACCAAAGAAGAAGGCCGTCAAAGCCTCTCTTATAGAGAAGGCCCCCTAGCATGGTATAGTGAGCTATGCATTTGATGAAAGCCCATCGTGCATTGCTAGAGAGGTTGGGAGGAATGATAGAATGAGCCAAGTAGTCCACAAGTTGTTTATACCACACATCTTATGGACTAGAGTCTATGGTGTTGATGAGGTTGATGTCAGAGGAAATGTATGAAGGCAATGGCACATGATGTACCATGACATAAATTCTTGATGAAGATGATGAAGAGGGAATATGTGAGGCTAGGGAAGCCATGGTGTTAGCAAACTTATTCATAGATCGAGGAATAGTGTGCAAGAGGTAATGGTCAAAAGATGCTAGAAGGGTGTCAACACGGTGCTTATACCTTTGCAAAATTTCATTTTTACAAAGATATGAACCACTGATTTGATTGACAACAAGTTGTGAGTCACCAAAGATGTTGATGGTCTTGATGTTTAAAGAAAGGGCAGTTTGAAGTCCCAAAATTAAGGCTTCGTATTCAGCCATATTATTGGTACATTCAAAGTCAAGTTTGAAAGATAGGGGCATGGGCTCACCCTCATGTGGGATGAGAATGACCCCCGCATCCCCACCGAGTTGACATTTGGAGTAGTCAAAGAACATCATCATTTGGTAGAATATGTCATCAATCGAGAGAGTGGTGATAGATTCATGAGGAAACTCGCACTGAGAAGGTTGATTGTCGGGAAGAGGGGCATCTGCCAGTTGGTCAGCGATTGTTTGCCCCTTTATGGATTTTTGTTGGATGAATTCTAAGTCAAACTCAGCAAGAAGCATGAGCCAACAAGCCATACACTAGTTTTGGTATGGCTTGGAATGCATATATTTAAGAGGGTCAATGTGAGTGATGACAAAGGTTTTATGATTGAGAAGATAGTGATGGAGCTTGGTAGCGGCAAAGACTAAGGTCAAATAGAGTTTTTTGGTATGAGTATACCGAGTTTCATAGTCGACAAGTGTTTGGCTTATGTAGTAGACCACTTGCTCATGGTGTTGCTCATCTCGGTGCGCGATCATGGCACCTAACGAATGGTTGGTTGCTAAGATGTAGAGGTAGAAGGGTTGGTCATCTTTAGGTGGAATGAGGACTAGTGGAGAGACCAAATAGCATTTAAGAGCTTCAAATGCCTCTTAACAGTCCTTATCCCATTTAAAGGAGACGTCCTTCTTAAAGAGATGATGAAAGGGTTGGTAGTGGTCAGAGAGCTACGAGATGAAGTGGTGGATGGACTGGAGCTTCTCTTGCAGACTGTGAAGCTGCTTGAGATTGGTCAAAGGTGGCATCTCAAGGATAGCACAGATTTTGGTAGGATCTATCTCGATGCCACAAAGAGAAACGATGAAACCCAGGAGCTTTCCTGAGAGGACCCCAAAGATGCATTTTTTGGGGTTAAGGCAGACATTGTACTAAAAAAGGCAAGAGAAGATGATCTTGAGGATAGTCAAATGGTCGCGATGAAGCTTAGACTTGCCAAGCAGGTCATCCACATAGTCCTCCATGATTTTGTGGAGGAGATCATGAAAAATGTAAGTCATGGCACATTGATATGTCGTGCTTGCATATTTCAAACCAAAAGGCATGACCCGATAGCAGAAAGTCCCCCATGGGGTGATGAAGGTAGTCTTGTGCTAATCTTTTGGTGCAATCAAGATTTGGTTATATCCTGAAAACTCATCCATGAGTGATAACATCTCATGACCGGCCATAAGATCAATAAGTTGGTCAATGTTGGGAAGAGGAAAATTGTCTTTAGGGTAGGCCAGGTTGAGGTCGTGATAGTCTATGCAGATTTAGATCCCCCCAGTTGCTTTGGTAATAGGGACAATGTTAGATACCCACTGTGGATAATCAATGGGTTAGATGAAAGAGATAGAGAGAAGACGTTGAAGCTCTTCTTTGATAAGGAGTGTAACACGAGGATCTATTTTACGAAGCTTTTGCTTGACAAGCTTAGCCTCTAATTTGGTGACAATGTTATGAGTGGCAATGTTAGGATTGATGCCAGGCATGTCACAATAGGTCCAGGCAAAGGCCTCGCTATTGTCTAAAATAAATGTGGTATAGTTGATCTACTCTTGGGCATCTAAAGATTGACCAATTTTTAAGATGTGAGGAACACTAGAAGATGGAAGGTTAATGTCAATGGTCGATTCATTTAACATAACCTGTGTTTCAGAAGGGAGGGAGTGTTGAATGAAAGAGTCATCAGCACCCATGTAGGTGAGAATGGCATCATCATCTATGTAGTGGATAGTGTTGATGGTTGTTGATTCATCATCTATCATGTTGGGATAAATGAGAGGGAGAGACCTGGAGACCCCGTTGAGTTGATAGGTTAGGGACTCCAAGTGGATGGTGTTTATGCCAAAAAAAACTAGGAGGGATGGAAACCACCGACTCCATAGGTGAGGATGGGGGAATAGACGAGCTTGGCAGAGATTGGTCAATGGTGGGTTCAGGGCAAACTTTTGCAGAAGCCTCAATGGGTTCATGAAAACCCAGACCATATCATTTCTTGGCATTGTCGTTATTGGGTGGTTCAATGGGCTGATGGGAGCCTTGTTCGTAGCGCCTGAAGCCAAAACCCTTCCATGCACACCTATAAAGGTAGGTGTGAGCAAAGGTAGGGTTGCCAAGAAAAGAGAAGTCTAATGTGAATGATTGAGGTGAGGAGAGAGGATTCATGTCTAGTAGGAGCTTGATCTAGCCCCCCATATATGAGATTGGTTTGAAGGCTAGGAAGACCATAAGGAACAACTATTCCAATCTGATGGTCATAGCTTGGACTTTGATGAAGCTATCCATACTCTTGCGGAGTTTGGAACATGTCTAAGGTAAGTAAGTGATATTCCCCAAGTGAAAGTCATTGGAAGATATCTTCCATGGGGTCCTTGGTTGTCACTTGAGAAGGTGATGTGAGGGTAACCACCGTTTGCGTACTAGTTGAAGCTTTCGCAGATGGAGGCAGTGTTTGGGTTGGTGTCTTGAGAGGAATGAGAATGTCATTTGGTTGATAGGTCATGTTACAAGTCTTGAAAGGGGATGGGTCGGTAGGAATGATGTGTACTTGCCCGTCATGTTCAAATTTAACACAATAGTGAAGCGTAGAAGGGATGCAAGCCATGGCACGGATCCATGGTCATCCTAATATCATGTTATATTGGAATTCTCCCTCGATGATGTAGAAGAGCTCTAAGATTATGCACGAGCCAACATGAATATGGAGGACAATGGTACCAATAGTGTTAGCGGTGGTGTCATTAAAGGATTGCGTCATTTTTTGATACGTAATTCTTGGGGAGGGTTAATTGATCAAACGCATGGGTAGAAATGATATTAATGTTGGCACCCCCATTAATCATAACTCGCTTAATGCGGGTTTGATCAATGTAGGCTGTGATGAAAAGAGCAGCATCCTGATCTTCCAAGGTAGAGGTAGGAATTTCAAAATCGTTGAAAGTGATAGAGGCGATAGGGAATAAAGAATGGACCAGGGCAGCTAGTGGTTGAGTGTCTTTGGGTTGGACCTCCACTACCTATAAGGCTCTGATTAGAGCTTGATGATGCTGGGTGAGCTTTGAATGAGGTCATACAAGGTCATCTTCATGGGCGTTTGGTGAAGCTATTTTAACATAGAGTCATAGATTGCCCCTGAAGAAGAGGGTTGGGATGCACCCAGGATGGAAATCTTGGGCTTTGGTGGTTGAGGTGGCTAGACAAAAGGGTAGGTCCAAGGAATAGTAGCTTTTTCTTTTACCTTATCCTTTTGTGACCTAGTGGTTATGTGGATGGCATTAATTTCTAAGAGAGGAGGTGAAGGAGATGAAGGGGTCATAGTTTGTTGATGAGATGTCAATGTCGATGAAGAGGTTTGAGGAATATGGGAAGGTGTTAGAAGTTTGTCATTAGTGTCCTCAAGGAGAAGAGTGTCTTTCTCCATATATTGGTGAATGACCACTTTGAGGGCATAGTAATACTCGATATCATGTCCTGGTGTATGATGATATAGGCAAATCTTAGTATCATCGAACTAGGAAGGTTTTGACCTGAGGGGTTGGAATGGCTTGATAGGTGGAAGGGTTATGCTAAAGGTCTGCAAAATTTGGTGCAATATCAAAGCATATGAGCCCACTAAAGGGTCTGTGCTTGTTGATGTGTGAGATGCTGGTGACTTTTGCTTAGGAGGTGTTGAAGGAGGCTTTCATACCACCTTTTGGGTTGATGGTGTGGCCACATGCAGAGACGACACTTTCTTCGTGAGAGGTGCCAAATTTTTCAGAGAGGGTAGGCTTGTGGTAGGCAAAGGAAGTAGTGAAGGTAACTTGTTTTGGTTAGGGGTCAGAGTAAGGAGCAATCCTATTAGGGTAGAAGGATGAGGGCCCAAAATGGAGGGAAATGGTGATGGTGGAGGAGGGGTTCGCTGCTGTGGCTTAGCAGTCTTTTTTGGTTTGGTTTGAGGACTACTATTGGGCAAGGCAAGGTTCAAGTCTACCTTCACTTGCGAGTGAGTGAGGTTAGTGACAGGGCGAACATCGAGTGACTTGATGGGTTTTGATATGGTGGATGAGGGTTTATGTTCTGATGTGAATGGTTGAGGTTTTAAAGGTTTAAAAGTGGAAGTTTGATCCATGTCAAAGACTTTGGGGGACTTTGTCACAAGAGAGTTGGTGGCATGAGATGAGACAGGCTGGGTAGGATGAGGAGTTTTGAGTCGCTCTCATAATGCCTGATGTTCCACTTTCCTCGATTGGAGAAGTCCTAGTTTCTCTACTAATCAAGAGAATGGTTGGGAAGATGTAGGATGAGGCTTTGGTCCTTCAGAAGATGTGGATGGTTGTGGGGTCAAAAATTTGTTAGGTATAGCAGTCTCAGACCCAAGGTGTGGGGGAGTTATAACTAGATTGTCGTTGGTTAAAGAAGATGGAGAGATAGGTTCTTCTCTTGGTGGAGAATGAACTAGAGAATGTGGCTCCTCAAGAGGGTAGAGGGCAGGGATGATTGTGCCTTCTACGTGTGGTTGAGGAGTAGGAAGGGTAGGGTCCTCCATTGGTAGGAGGAATGATGAAGGTGAGGTTGGTGGTGCTGGTATGGCCAAGGCATCCTCCAATATAAGGGAAGTTGATGGAGAACTAACAGGAGAAGAGGGTTCATCCACGTGTGATGGACTAATGGGCAGACTAACCTCTTGAGACTGTGAGAGAGGTTGGTCAGATGTAAAAGGTGAGACCATGTTGACTGTATGTATATTATGTTTTTAGGAGTCATTAGTCATGATCTGCACATTATTTTGGCTAGGAAGATGATTGGGAAAAGGTTGTTTAAAGATGTCTATGCTTGATTAGGTGGCACATTTGGGTTGTCTAATACAAGGTCACCTTTATCAAGCATGTGTTGAATGATGTTTTTGAGAGTCTTACAGTTGCCTGTGTCATGGCCTTTGACACAGTGGTAATTATAGAAGTCATTTTCCCTATACCACATAGGGATAGCGTGCGAGGGATCGAATTGAGGAGGTGGTCAGATTTGGGGGAGATTGAGGACTCCTTGTTTAACAAGTTTATCCAACACAGATGCGTATGATTCTCCTAGTGGAGTATACTGATGCTGCACATATCTTTGTTGGAATTGTTTGGTGATGTAGTCTGATGTGGAAGGTTGAGATTGGTTATTTGTTGAAGAAGATGATCTAACAACTATAGAATTTTTTGATGCCTTAGATTTGGAATTAGAAGAAGAAGGTTTAGAGGAAGAGTCATTGGATTTGGAGTTGGGGTTTTTACTCTACAACTTGACTTTGTTTTCCTTGACAGCACGTAGTTTAAGCTTTCTAGCCATCGTGAAAGCCTCGTCAAAGGTGTGGAATGTCTAGACCTACAAGGTAGAAGAAATGTGCTTGGCACATGCTCTTGAAAAGAGCTCAATGAGCTCAGGTTGAGGTAGGGAAAAGGAGAGTTGATTGATCAGGCCTCTCCAGTGAGCAACAAAATCATCTATAGATTCATCGTCAAACTGCTAGATAGAATACAGATCTGTGATTGAGACCTTTTTGGTGATATGGATAGAGAAGTGGTCAAGGAAGAGTTGGGCTAGCTGGGTGAATGTGAAAAGAGAGTGACTAGTGAGAGAGCTATACCAGTCAAGAGCAGTACCAGCAAGCGACATGGGGAATGTGCATACCAACAATGCATCATCATGCGCTATGAGATAACAAGCATGTCCGCATGCTCACAGATGTTGTTGTGGGTCTTCCTTACTCTGGAAATGAGTAAACTTAGGAAGTTCCCACTGACTGGGATACAGTCAGATTGGGATGGAGGGATGAATGGGTTCATTGCAAATTTTTTCATACGAGAGAGCATTTCGTGAACTAAAAATAGAGGTCTTGAGACTAGACATTTTGTCCATCAGCATTTTGATTATATCAACTGATGGATTGATGGGTGGAGTGCCCCTAGGTTGTAGGGCATTTAAAAGTTATTGAGAGGAGCATATGATGTGGTTAGTTGTGCTTGTGTAGGTGTAACATATGGATAGCTAGTTATCGAGGCGGATGTTGAAGCCAAGGGCACTTATGCTATGGGGTTGGTGGGCACAAATTGGATAGGGGCCATCAAAGGTGGTTGAGGGGTGGCCACACTTGTTAAAGGGTAGGCAGTTACTCTTGTGTTGATAGGTGTAAGAGTAGGGGGATAGAGACCACTAGGTTTTGGAAGGGTGTAGAATTTAGTTGAGTAGTTTGAGGTTGAGGGGGTGCCGAAACCCCAATGGAGGTAGGTCTAAAAGGAGAGGCTAAATTTTGAAGATAGGACACAATCAAGTTATTAGTCGAGGTGTTGGCTTGATTGTCTATAGGTTGAATTATGGATGCTATTGATATCACCGTTGTCGCGACTAAGGAGGTAGGCATCCCATAAATTGGGTTGCCTGAAGAGTCTCACATTTGGCTTCTCACAAGATAATGTTAAAGGGCCTTGACATTGAGGTCAAGGAACCTTTCGAAGTCTTGGTCCCCCTCAAGGATAGTGGGAGGCTGAGTCGGGGTTGGTTGGGTAGGAGGTCGTTCAATTTTTGAATGATACTCCATTAGAGGACTGGTTATGGATGGTGAAGGTGGAAGTGGTTGTTGCCTCACGTGGTCAACAAGAGCCTTGGTTTGACTACATGTCAAAACCATTCAAGGCAAGAAAGGGTCAGGTTTCAAAAACTGTGTTTTTCAGTCTCAAAAAATTAGAATGGGTGTTGGACAGTAAGAAAGTCAGATTTTAAGCTTGTTGTTTTGGGAAAAAAGTTTTGGACAATGACCGACGTTGGTTGAAAAACTGATGTCGGTGAAATAGACTATTGATGTCGGTCAGATGACTGATGCCGGCAAAGAAAAGTTACCGACATTGGTGGTAAAACTAATGCTGGTTACTGTATTTTCCAAAAACTCAAAGAATTTGAAAGTTTTTGGAACAAAGGAAGAAAATGTCCTCACTAGCTCAAAAAACCAAATGGGAATAGAAAAACAAATGAAGACAAGCAGATCCTAAGCATTAAAACCTAATAATAAACTTTAGAATCTTGTTGGCTTATGCCTTAGAGTGTGTTGGGGAGATTGGCTTGTAGAATGGGTCCTATAAGAGGTAGTCTAAAGATGGTTTTAGGTTAGTTTCAATGCTCAAGAGTCTGTGTTAGATTCTGTACGTGGCCTGGTGCTAGGAGCTTGCTCCCCTCACTTCATGAACCTAGAGCTGAGCTGGGCCACTTAGCCAGTATATACTTCCCCTAGAGATTATCCTCTACTAGAGAATAGAGTGGGCTTTCCCCTTGGTAGTGAAGTCCAAGTGGGATTGCTGGGACGTGTAAGGTATCTGTTGGGTGATGAAATCCCAATCGGGCCTTGTCTCAGGTAAGTTTTGATGTTTGATTTGTGCAAGTGTTATGGTTGTGTAACATAAGTGGCCTACGATTAATTCATGATGCAGTTTAATTACTAGATGTGTGGACTAAATATGCATGCAATCATAAATGAAATGCAATTAATTTTAAGCCCAAATAGAAATGTATGTTCATATGAAAACAAGTTGAGAAAGGGTTGAAGAGTATGACTTTTGAATAGTCTAAGATGCAAGAAAAGAAAGAACAAGAATGATTCTTTTTAATTTTTGATAATAGTGTCTTTTGGAAGATATAGAAGAAAGAGGTGAAAAGGAGAAACCTAATGCACCTATATGAAAAGAAATGAAAAGAACCCAAGGAAGACCCTAGGGTCCCACCAGGCATGCCAGAATGTTTCTATACAATTTTTTGCTTTCACATTCAAAAAGGAAATGAGAAACTAAGATAAGTGGTCAAGGGCTTGTACGTACCCAGATGAAGTCTTGCGCACCAAATTCAGACAACTGAAGGAACTCCTCTTTGGTTGTGGAGGATGACACCTATAGAAGAAAGAGACTCAAACACAAAAATTGTTAGATGACTAGAAAGTGGACTGCCAAGCAAAAGCTTGGTCCTAGAAGTGCAAAGACTTCTTGGAGGATGATAGTCCACAGATTGTTAAAAATCAAAATATTGCCAGAAATAGAAATGATAAAGACTGAATAAAAGAAATGAAAGCAAATGCATACCTATAAGCAGCAATCTGTCTTCCACAGTCACCGATGTCGGTGGTTCTGCCAGCATCGATAGTTCGATGTCATCAACGTCGATTAGTTTGTCAATGTCAGTAGGGGCAATAATCATGGTAGCTGGCATCGGTTGGAGTAATGAGACTTGGGACAAGGTTTGGATGGGTTCTTGGTTAATAAAATGGTCTGTAGAATGATCTGTGGTAGTTTGAGAGTTTGTGTAGGGTGGTAAGATAGTAGATAGAATCTTTAGGAAGGACTAAGGTAGAGGATATGTTGTTAGAAAAAGGGGTAAAGGGTAGGAAAAAGGCCTCTCAGCCTCTCTGGGAAGTAGTTTAGTCAGGTCAATCAGAATGGTCTTGGGAGGGTCTTTAGGACTCTGATAGCTTGTACTGAGTTGATTAGATAGAGAGTATTGTCTGGAGAGGGACTAAATGGGTGACGGAGGCAAAAAAAGGGGATAAGGGTGAGAGAAGGCTTTTCAGCCTCTCTAAGAAGAACAAGCAAGGTTGTGCAAAGGATGCTTGGAATGGACAGTAGACAGGATGCTAATATATTTGAAATGACACTGAAATAAAAATAGTATAAATACTTAGCTATGGCACGAGTTGGCAGAGGTGTAGGCACTGTGTTTCCATTATGGCTGGTGATGGAGATGTCATGCAATCTTCAAACCTATATGGAATGACTGGTGCTGGTCCTCCAAGCCTAGAAAATGCTGTCAAAATGTTGATACCTGTGAGAAAATGAGAAGCAAGAATGCTAGGAAGCAAGAGCAAGAGAACTCTATTTTGCAGGGAGAGGATTCGAGATTCGTGATTAGCTGACTAGTGATTAGCGATTTGTGATTAGCCCCAGAAAGAGGTTAGAAGTCAGTTTAAGTAAACTAACATCAATGATCCCATCGGCATCGATCGACATTTGACCGACGTCAGTGGGTGAAAAATGAGTAAAAGGGCTATCAAGCCCGTTCTCCATCTGCCAAGTGCATAATCCATTGGAGATTTGTCAAAGGTTGGGCAAAATATGCATGAGAGTTGGTTAGGCAGTTGGAAAGGAGTAAGAATAGGTCTTGGATGAGTCACAGGGTGGGAAATGGTCCAAGGCGAGGTGTCAGACGAGGTGATATAGGTGATGTGTCAAAGGGGGGGTTATTAATTCAAAATAAGTTATTATTTTAAATTAGTAAGTGTGTGGGTTAAGAATGGGTTAGGAATGGACCAAGGGGGAGGATGACCAAGGGTTAGACATGATTTTGATGTCTACATTAAGTTTTGATCCAAACATTGATTGATTTCTATTTAAGCCTTAATTCATGGGGCTGATACATAGATCTTTGTCTTTTGGGTTGTGTAACTTAGGTTAATTGTTTACCCAAAATTGAAAACTATTAATGATTTGTTTGTTTAATGCCTATCCTAATCATTATTTTTGCCTTTATTTGGGAGAACACAACATTTTTCAAAGATCCTTTTTTCTTATGCCTTACGCCAACTGATCATGTTTATGTTTGATTCTATGTGTCATGTCTATGTCAAAGTTTTTTCCAAACTTGTTAGATTAAATTAAATCACATCAACCTTTGTTTCAAGTCTAGATTTTGATATTGTTTGGCCAAATTTTCTAGCATGCCTATTTATTTGAGCCTATCTTTTGACTCCGCATTTGGATAAAATACCTAGCAACTCAACGTTTCCCTTTCCTAATTTAGACCTTATTTGAAACACTTTGACCTAGACCTTTGACATGCCAATTTTTATTCAAGCACTTAACTTTTTATGTGTATGAAATTTGATGTTAGACATTTGATTTTAGGTTATTTTATTCTAAGTCTTAGCATAAATCATTTTGGAGATATATCTCCACTTTGAAACCACATTAGAGGTATAGCTCCACCTTTTGACCAAGTTATACCAAGTTTGTACCATTTGTCCTTTGGACATAGTTTTGCAAAGTTTGTCGAACTCTAAGCCTTTTTTTCAGAGCTTTCATCATTTACATAGATATGTCTAACTACACTTATGGTGGAGTCACTTATAATCTGACTTATGATAGAATGACCACACAAAATGACTTTTATGGCTTTTTTCAAGACCCCAATGATGTTAATATGGTTTGTGAGATAGATTTTTATCTGCCTCATA
Source organism: Torreya grandis (assembly GCA_037957365.1). Lineage (NCBI taxonomy): Eukaryota > Viridiplantae > Streptophyta > Pinopsida > Cupressales > Taxaceae > Torreya > Torreya grandis. The sequence goes on along the minus strand of JARHVA010000606.1, from coordinate 3,419,036 downwards.
TTAATCATTCATGGGAACAAAGTCACAAATCAACTTACGATCCAACTCAATATCTTGATTGGTATGAAGAGGCTTGTGAAGAGGACTTTGAAGACCCAACTACAGATAATGTTGTTTGGTATATGAATCCATACCCTCTTTTCAAAAATTAGTACATAAAACACATTCAAGAACCAATTTATGATCCAACTCATGACTGGGATGATATGGTTTATGAGGAAGACTTAGATTCTTTTGCTTATGCAAGTAATCAAATTTCATGACATCCTTTTGTTATCCAATCATAAGATACGCCTAACCCTCCTTTGGATTATATGAGCCATCAAGCTCTATGATATCCAAAGAATACCATTACCATTCCTAGACCTAGTCCTTTGGTTTGTGTGAGCAACCAAGCTCCACAAATTCCAACCATTTATATATCAAGACCTCATCCTTTGGTTTGTATGAGCAATCAAGCTCCATAATTCCCCTTCATCATTCTAGGACCTAATCTTTTGGCTTATGAGCTCCACAATACCCCTTCATCATTCCAAGACCTAATCTTTTAGCTTGTGTAAGTGATCAATCCCCACAATGCCCTATCATTACCATCTCAAGACTTTGTCCTCTAGCTCATTTGAGCAATCATGTTCCCCAAGGCCCTACCATTATCCAACCATAAGTCATTCTTCCTCTAGTATCAATCCTAACCAAACCTCAACCCATACAATCATTTGAAGACCAAGCTATGTTCAAAAATGGTATTTTCCAACTCATTAGAAACCAAAGCCAAGAGAACCAACCAATCTGAGATGTTTCTATTGAATCAATCATTTGTGATAAGTTAACCTGTGATAAATTGCCTATTGATCCTATACTATTTATCGAGAAGTCTCACACTGATGAGCTAGTCTTTACTGAGTCACTTCTTAATGATTATAACTACCTTTGGAAAAATCATTACCTCAACCATATGCCTATTTTTCAAGAGCCTCCTATTGACAAGCCAATCTCTAAGGAGTTGTCTCTTGACCTTTTTCCCATTGTAGAGGAGACTCACTTTGACAAACTAGTCTTTGTGGAGCCCATTATGCTATTATAGGCCATTACTTGTTCAAAACCAAATATTCAACAAGACATCATTGTAATAGAGTACAAATTAGATGAAGAATCAAAATTAGAGTCAAGTTCTATTCTCAAACTGAAATCAAATTTAGCATCAAAATCAGAATCAACATTAGTATCAACATTAGATTTAGAATCCCTTGAGTTAAAATTAGATTCAAAAGAAAAATATGTTTGTGACTATTATAACATTAGTTATGCATACCTCATAGATCATTTTGAATACATTTGTGATCCTTCTAAAATTTTTGAGGATGAGTATTTCAACGTCAACATAAGTTCTTCTAGTATCTTCTAAGAAGATTATGTAGCCTTTCCTCATTTCATTACCATTCCATAGGCCATAACCATCAACCAAATAGCCATATTATTGACATTCTGTCTCCCATAAGTTTTGATTGGGACTGATAGAATCACACTTTTTTGAACTAAATCCATGGTGACATGGTAGTTGAAAAAGAGCAAGGAGGCCAAGACAACATTCATGTAATATAAGAACACTCTCCTAGTGGGACTTTTTTGAAGGCACTAGGGGACAATAAAAATCATAACTCAACATCTTCTAATGAAACTTTTTTAAAATCACGAGAATATAATCAAATTCAAAATTCAACATTCCTTATTGAAACCTTCGCAAAGGTGCTACAAGACAATTAAGACAACTTCATTGGTGAAAACCTCATTGAGGCACCAATAGCTGAGCACAAAAGTTCTTCACTACTTGATGAAGAAAAAATCAAAGATAAAATCAAAATAGCTTCTTATCTATAGCCTAATCAAATGGTAGCTACTCTCAAGATCAAACAACAAAAAAATTTGGTCTTCCTCTCAAGAGAACAAGTCTTCAGCCTCACCACAATCAAAATTATGTCAAATTCAACATCAACAACATTATGTATGACTAAACATCTTGATCTTCATTTATTTCCCCACCATTATACATTCCATTATCATCTACCATTACATTTCACAATCAAACCTACCATCCATAACTTTTCCCTATTTACCATCCATGGTTGCACTTTCCTTTGCAGAGGCTATAAAAATACCTTGTCTCAACACTTGAAGAAATCAGAATCAATGACCAATGAAGATCACAAAAACATTCTCTACAACCAAATATACAGTCCATTCTTGACAAAGTAGTTATTCTAATGAGGTGTGAGATATAAATTAACATGATCAAGTATTATTTTTATATCATTTGTTGATTAGGATGAGCATCTCCCCATTAGCAGGAATAATAGAATCAAAAACCACACCTAGGCCAAAAATATGTACCATACCATTTCACATTGCCATGCCATTTCCATTATTACATATCTATTTGACATTGTCAAAGTGTCCAACCATTCACCCCATCATTTGGGGGCAATCCTCTTACCATTTTATCAAAAACCATCATTATTCTTAGCAAGACCATACCATCCTATCATTCCATTCCTATCTTGACCAAAGCCTATTTTTAGTCATCCTACCTAATCTTGTTTTGATTTTGGCTACTTTGGTTCTTCCCACACCTTTTTAGGGGGGATTTAAATGAATTTTTAAAAACCAATTAAAATCCATATTTACAATGATATTCTATGAAAGTAGTGTGATAGTTGATCTAGCAAGAAATCTTTCATCCTATCCATGTTTGTTTATGTGAGCTTGATTATAACCACCTATAGGAAAATTAGTGTCTCACTAGTCTTTCTACTAATTATAACCACCTATGGGAAAATTAGTATTATTGACCTATGTTGTTTTATCATAGTTATAATTACTTATGGGCAAACTAGGGGCAACACTTGTTTACCACGCATTGATGCATCACCTTGCCATTACTATTTTCATTTGACTAGCCATTTATTAGATTTGAGAACTTGTTGGGACCTAGTTGGTTTTTTCCCACATTTTGTGTAGATGGAATTACTATAAATTGAGGTTATTTTTGGACTATATGGGTCATGCTCAATTCATGTTGAGGTAACCTCAATCCACCTTTTCATATGCTCTCATCATTTTGTGAGCAACCTAAGCCAAACACTCTCTCTATTTTGTGAGCATGTATCTTGTCTTTGTCTAATGAGTTAAGATACCTCAAAATTTCAAAAACATTCATAATATTTCAAAATACCAAAACTATTTGTCCTATCTAAGCCTATTCAGTTATCCTCAATCTGCCTTACTAAGGCATTGTCATTGTTAGGATGCTTTCTTTTGCTTTTATTTTTAGGATTTCTATTTGTTTGTTTATTTCAAGTTTTTTATTTATTTATTTTTCTATTTTTTTGTTTGTTTATTTACTTCCTATTTGTTTTCTTTCAGCACTATTTCATTGACTCAATCTATATGTGTTCATTGGGTGATTCCTTGAACACATTATTCTTGAGTCCATCCATATTCATACGTCAACATTTTCATCATGGTTTTTATCATTAGTGCATTATTTTCAAGTGTTTATTGGATAAGGAGTTAGTCCTTACACATATTTTGGCCAAGTCTTCATGGTGTTCTATCATTAAGCCTACCATCACATGCTACAGTAAAAATTAGCTTCACAAAGGCCTACAATCAATGGAGCCACAAAAGTTTCTCCTTGGCACCTTGGAAAATCCTCCCACCCACCTTGATCAATATAACTCATTTGACAATTATAATTGTATCTTTGTTAATCAGGATAAGCATCTCTTTATTGGTAGGTATAATTGAATCGTTCACACTGATCAATCTTATTCTTCTATTCATCCATTTCATTACTTTGCACCCACTCATCTTTAATCTATATTCCAAGTTATATTCTTGAGTTATGCTTGCTAATCAACCCTAACTAGGGCACAATCATCTTTATCTAATCTAGGTTATCTTAATGATTATAATCGCCTATGGGCAAATCATTATTTTGACTTTTATTCTTGATTATAACTACCTTTGGGTAAATCAGTATCCTTTTTACATCAATGCATGCAATCATTTTCTCATTTGGATTAATCTCAACTATGGGTTAATTCCACCTTTCTTCTTATTTCATTTTGAGGGACCATCCATCAACAAATGTGATGATGACTCCCTCGAGGGGGAATCATCATAGGCTTCCCAAACACCTTTTGGAGCTTTGTTCTTCAACCATCATCTTCTTTTTGGCATATAGGTCATCTCTCATTATTTGAGAAGACTTGCTTTGCTTATGGTTTGCAACATCTTTCCAGATAGGGGCAACCTATAGACACCTAAAACTAGCCATCGATAACCTTCAATCAAGTTTCTGGCTAGTTTCCATCTAAAAACACACAAGTTGGTTTAAAAACACTAAAACATGCTAAATGATGTGAAACTGACATATTCAAGTGTCAATTTTAGCCAAGGTATCCCTAAATGGGGCAATGGAATTTATGGTCTAGTTAACTTTGATGAGTCCATTTCAAGTCAAAATGCTAATTTTGTACCCACATGCTCTAAACTACTCTTTCCTATCAAATCTTTTTCACAAGATGTGCACCTTTATTATTTTTGGTTGGCAACAACCTAAATAAGAATACGGTTCTAACACATCTGATGACTCCTTCCAATTCCAATCTAGTCAAATTTAGGACCAATAACAAGGCATTCTGATCAAATTGAGTAATTTGTGCACAAAGTGTTTAATCATGCTTAAGAGCTTATTAACCCAAATCAAGGCCTAATTGATAATTCCATGAAAACTTGTTAAAAACTTATTTTTTGAAATAGATATTGAATATCTACATCATCAAGTGACCTCATTTCTTGGGAAGACATCCCTAAGCCATAAATACCATGAATATCAAGATTCATGTCCTCTATGCCTCATCAAAGCCTTCCATGATGCCCTCCATGCCTCTTAATTGACCTTTCTTCCAATGTCATGATGAGGATAATTACAAGCTTAATTCTAAAAATTGAATTAATCCTCAACCACACATCTCAATATTGAGATAGATGATTAATGTTGATTCTGATCAAATCTAAAAATGTATAAATAGGAGGCCTCACAACATCATTTATAAGCTTAATTTTTGTAAAGTTATAATGCAGGATTAGTTTCAAAAGCTTCAAACAACTAGTGTTGGCATGCCAAATTGATTCCAAGCCAAGCCACAAGACAAAGGTGCCAGGGAGAAATGGAGGTTGTCAAGCTTCCATTGCTAAGGACTTCATGAGCACAAGCAGAGCAAGCCACCACTACAAAGGCATTTGGAGCATTCAAGGAAGGTGAAGGAACTCTTATATTTGATCTTTTGCTTTTTAGTTGTGCTTGTCATTTGCTTTTGTTAACTAAGCTCTCCCTAGTGTCTAGGCCTAGAGATGTTATGTTATTAGTGTGTTTATTTCATTTTGTAACTAATACCATACTAACCATCCTCTCTTGAGTCAAATTTCATCACAACATATACTATAAAAATACATTGATCTCTATCTACCAAGAGATATTTTGTCTTGATTTTCCATAACTCAAAATGTTGATCATTAAATTTCTCAATTTATATCCTCATTATTTCAATAATTTTATTTGCACAAGATTATTTCATAGAACTCCCACTCAAATTAAACTATTTATCACAAGTTATTCCAACTTATATAAAGCTTACAATTGAGCTCTATTACCAAATGTTGGGAAATAAATTATGCACAAAAAATGAATACAAAGGAGAGTTTTGATGTGAAAATCTTTCACAAGAAAATATAAATAAAAATACATAGATACACATGATTGTCACCTAGGAAAACCCTTTTGGATAGAAAACTTGACATAATTACCTTCTTGACTATAACATAAATTCAATTTTATTACAATCCTAAACCAAATTTAAAAGTTATATAGACTACATAAATTTATTTATTCTATATTAAAGTGCACACACTTGTCCATGTATATTCATAATTCAAAAACATTTGTTATACATATCCTTCCTTAGAAGAATCATGCCTTTATTAAGTACTCACTTGTAACTTTTACATAGTAGAGGAATTTATATTCACCAAATACTGAGCCAAGTGATCAACATGTAATGTTCTTCAATAGGTTCATATCAGATCACCACCAAGACATTGCTAGCATTTATTTAGTATGGCATAATTAGTTAGACAATTGTTAGAAACACATTGTGATAACCTTTCATTCCTTTATATATTGTAATCTCCTCGTAGCACCTTTCTATGTCTCAACCATTGTGCACAACATCACATCTTCCCACAATGTAATGGAATTTTGTAGAATATCATACATAACTTTTCTATCATTCCCACATATAAAAAACCTTGTGAAACTATCATAGGAAACCTGCACACAAGTTTGTATAACATTGCATGCATTGATTTCCTACATAGAACACCTTGTATATCACCTTCCTTAGGCACATTAACATATTCATGTAAATTTGAGACATCTCCAAACATAAATTTAGTCCATTGTCTCATATTTTATTCCTTTCGATACTCTTTCCCTTCACATTAGACCCTTCATAGTCTTGCATCATCCACATTTCCTAATGAACAACTTTAGATCCAATAGTTGTCTTCATTGGGATTCCTGCAATTATATTGCATTTCATCTCAATATTTATTTCATGGGATTTTTCTTCCTTAATAATTTTAAGATTCATCTTGAAAGTAGTCCAACCACTTTTGAAGCCAATCCAAATGTGTTCAAGTTGTTTGTGGGTCCATTGTGGCACCATGCCTTTATATCTTGTCTATTTATTATTGGATTTCACTCATTCCCTTGGTTATATTATGCAAAAATATGTTTGAATTAAAATTAAAATGATTACACACACATGTGTGTGCAAAAAAACATGTACCCTAATCTATTTATCATTTTTAAATCAATCTATTGAGTTTCACATTGAGTCTATCTATCACACACTTGTTAAGGAACCTGTTATTATTCCATTATTTATGTGTTGAAGTATTATGCTACATAATTTCACCAATATATGATTGCATTAAGGATCATATGGCATTTATTTATTATTTTATGGGGAGAATGGTTAAAATTCTCTCACTTGGGTTAGCGAATCAACAATATTCTCACCTGTGACCACGTTCTCACATGTGTCCACCTTATCCAAGAGTATCTTCTTTTTATCCACCATTTCACTTTAAAAATGGTATTGCACATCAATGTGTTTCATTATAAAGTGATATTCAAGGTTTTTTTTTTTTTTAGATTACACTTTGAGAGTCAAAATTTATCCTTATATCCTTTTGAACAAACCCAACAGTGAAAATTAATTTTTGAATCCAAATCGCTTCCTTGATTTATTGAGTAGCTACCATGTATTTAGTCTTTGTGGTAGATCAAAATCAATAACAATATCTAGAATAAATATAATTGAATGTAATTTATCAATAATATAAAACATATCACCAAAATCAATCCCCTCTACTTGAGAGAATACTTTTGCTCCTAAGTGAGCTTTATGCTTCTCCATTTTTTCATCTGCATTGTACTTCTTAAATACCCATTTGAAACCAATAAGTTTTCATTAATGAGATAATTTAACCAAGTCTCATATCTGATTTTAATCTAAGGAATCCATTTACTTCTCCATATACTTATTTCAATACTTAGTTTCTTTTGAGTTGAAATCCTCCTTTATGATCTTGGGGTCTTTATCAATGACATATAATGCTAATAAAATAAATGTAGAATGGAAATCAGGACTATACCTATCAAGTGATCTTCTCACCTGATTTGATCTTCTCAAGACTGGATTTTTTTTCCACATATTTTGGTTCCTCCTTCTTAACATCATTTGAATATTCCTCTTGCAACTCTCACTCTAGTTCATTGTTTGCAGTTGCTTCAAAATAAAAAACTTGTTCTCCCTCTTCTTCAAAATGAATATGTTCAAATTCATTCTTTGGTTATCCTTCTTGTTTTGGAATCCCTTTTACCTCTCTAAATATAACATTGTAACTATAAATGGTCTTATTCATTTTTGAGGTTTCATATCTTTTATCCCTTCACACTAGTACCATATTCAATATATATACACTTTATTAATTTTTTGTCCAACTTAATCATTTTTTTCCTTTTCAATATCAATATAAACATCATAAACAAAAAATCCAAGATGTTTGAGATAGGGTTTCTTACTATTCCATGATTCCTATGCAATTTTATTGACAAGGGCTGATGTCGGTGATCTATTGCTCAAAAATCAAGTAGCCATGACTATTTTTGCCTAATACTTTATTTCCAATCCCGCACTACTGAGCATGATTCTCACCTTATCCATCAAATTCTTATTCATTATTTTTTCAACACCATTTGGTTGAGGTGTATATGGAGTTATATTTTCCTTTTCTATTCCATAGTCCTTATAGAACTACTCAAAAACATTTAAGTAGTATTCTCACCCATTGTCACTCAGCAAGACCTTAATCTTATTATCTATATATTTTTCAATAAGAACCTTAAATTCCTTGAACCTACTGAAGACCTCAAATTTAGATTTCATATAGTAAACTAAGTTTTTCTCAAGTATCTATATACAAAATAAACATAATGCATAGATTTCTCTAGCAATTAAACCTTCACAAGTCCAAACACATCAGTATGCACTAAATCCAAAATCCATTTTGATCATATAACACTTTTGGGAAACTTCACTCAAGTTTTCTTACGAAACACACAATGCTCACATAAATCAAATTCTAATAGGTAGTCAAAAATTCTTTCAACCATACCTTTAGATTTTAATGCTCAAAGGTATTTCTCTCCAATGTGTCCCATCCTCTAATGCCACAGCATAGTCTTCTCTATAAGATATGTAGGAGCCTGATATGATATATTTTTCACCTCAAAAACCATAGAGATATTACAATCATCACTTACAATGCTTGCCTCAAGATTGAATAGTGTTCTTGTACAGACTCTTCTTACCAATACCATTACTCCATAAACCATTTTGCAACTTTATTTATTAAATACCACTTGAACACCCACATCATTTATATTACTTATAGATATTAGGTTTTTAATCAAATTTGGAATGTGAATAACATTAGGGATGGTTTTATCACTTTCATATTTAAACCTCAACTTGACTCTACCTCCACCTATGATCTTATAGATCAAGTTGTATCCTAAGTATACATCACCTCCATTGATATTTTCATATTCACAAAACCACTCATTATGAGGGATCATATTAAAAGAGGTATCTAAGTCAATCAACCATGCACCATCACATGAATTTCAATCTAATTCATGTCCTTGTCCCTATCATATTAAATATCAAGATGGAATATCTATGTTGTATCAAGAATTCAAACTACAAGTATGAAGGTAGAAGATTGGAAAAATATTGATTGGAAGGAAAAGAGTTAAATTACAATGTGTCTATTAGATTCAATTTAATTGAATTCCTAAATGGATGAAACCTATAAATACCTATGGGAAAATTTGTGGTATTTTTATCAAACAAAGTCACTAGTGAGCAAATTGTTTCTTTGAAATAAGTTTTATTCATTGAGAATGAATGATGACAACTATGTAGCTAAACATCTAAATGATTTCAATAATGTGGTGTAAGTCATTTAATTTTTGTTAAAGTTGAAATAAATTAATAATAAAAATGTATTACTTTTATTTTTTCTCTTTCGGACTCTTAGGATAATTTGGTTATGGTAAAACTACTACTATTGCATTGACATTAAAAATTGAGGACATATTGGGAGCCTTGTTAACAAAATAAATGAGGTGTAAATCTATTTATGATTATCCAACAAAGGATGCCTTGTTTTTTAGAGGTCATTCCCAAGAAATCAATAAATTTTGGAACATTCAAAGTCTACAGGTAAATCTAAGACTACGATAAAAGATAAGAGGAAATGTTGGAACTGTGGTAAAATGGGGCATTTCAAGAAGGACTGCAAATATAAAAAGGTTGAAAAGGGTAATTCATCTAATGATTCCTAATCGGTAGAAGAAAATACCTCTAGTGAAGACTAGGTGGATTTATTCTTGGCAACTTCAAGCTCACATGCATGTGATGGTGCATGGTTGATTCACTCAAATGCATCTTTTAATATAACCCCTCATAATGAGTGGTTTTATGAATATGAAAATGTTGATAGTTAAATTTTTCAATCTATATCCTTGTCCTTCTCATCCTTCTCCTTTTCTCAAAAAAAATCTCATGCACATAACTCCCAATTAAACAATAGTTTATCATAGGTTAAAGAAACCCTAACTCTTCACACAAAGCTCAAACCTAGCTTTGAAACCAAATGAAGAGAAAAATAAACATGATAAACTAAAATGAGAGAACCAATATTAACATAATATTTAATATAAAAAAAGAAGAGAATTATAATACACATAAAAGTACATGACACATAAAATTTCACCTAGGAAACTATTTTAGGAAAAAACCTAACAAAATAACCTCATTTTCTATTGTATTAACTTAACCATCTTGCAATATAATAAAGTACTTCTCAAAATTGCATTTCCCCAAAGTAGTATTACAATTCCATGGGTACCAAACCCTGGGATATATAAAACATGGGTTAAAACCACCAAAATATATACCAATATGGTTCTAGATTGTTATAGGGATATCACCCCATATCGATGAAGGTGAGTAGGCCTCATTCTAGATTTACTATCTAGTAGAGTGTAAATCATGGAAAATATATAATATACTTCCAACAATTAGATTGTTGTCACTTTCAAAATAATATAAAATTATTCATCATCACATATCACTTCCATATTTATAGGAGCTCATCTACATAGTTATAGACCTTATTTTTTGAATTCTTGATCATTGTAAGAACTCAAGAAAATAATAAATCATGTATGTCTCTCTCTATATATTTCCATTTATTTTCAATTTATCAATCATTCAATCTTTCTCTATTCCTATTAGGCATATAAATAGGTTTGATTTAATGTATTTACTATATTAATCTATATCTCCCTTGTGCCATTATTTTACAAGATTGGCATAGTTTTTTGAACACATGTTCATCCTTTTTGTAAAACAATTTTCTAAGATGGCCATCATGGTTTCCTAAAAGAAGAGCATCAACGTGCAGGAAACTACATGTTCTTTCTTCAACCATGTTGGGTTTATTTTGGGTTATCAACATCCATTATGTCTGACTATGACCATAATTTTCAACCACTTCTAGAAATATTTGTATGATATTACAATGTTTCATCACTAGATAGATGGACAAATAGAATTTTTCAATCACCCACTTGTTTAATTATTTGCATGTGTGATAATGTGCATTTATATACCTAGGATGATGATTTAATTTACAATAGTCATGCTTATAATAGAGCTTTACACAACCCTAAAAGGCATAATTAATTATATAAATATCTTGGGTTTCAACTAGTAGCACGTCAAGACATATTCTACCATGCACCATCTGAAATGAAGTCACGTGCATAGAAAAGTGTAGTGGATAAAACTTTTTTTTTTTGAAACACATCTAGGGTGTTTACCATCAGGATCAAAAGATACTCTCACACTAATAGTTGAATAAAAAAGAGTGAAAATATTCACACCACACACGTCATAAGTTCAATGTGGGCAACCAGGTTTGGTTGCATATTTAGAATAACCTTTTTAACAGTGCACACCATAAGATCAAGCCTTTGTGTTATGGTCCATACACCATACTAAATGTAGTTGGAGAGAAAACTTTTTTTATTGACATGTATTATTAATTTGGTTTTCATCTAGTATTCATTGTGTAACTCCTTAATCCATATTATCCAACCTTATTTAATTAGCAGCATTGCAACATCCTTGGTATTTAGATCTTGGACACTTACAACTATCACCAAAGGATAAAATTATTGAAGTGAAAATGACACACACCTATTGAGGCACACATGATTTTTTTAATTAATTAGTGTAATTAAATAATCTTATCAAGCTTAGTGGTATGACCTTCAAAAACTTTAGGTTTAGTTTTTACAACTAATCAAAAACACAATGGGGACTATTTCTCCTCAAGAAATGGAAAATGATATGTCTTAGCTTCAGCACAGATCTATGTACTAAAAATTTATTTGAGCTCCCATGATTTTATTATCTCATGAAATGCACATGGTTAATACCCAAAATTACACTAGAGCAATTGGGTCCTTATCAGTAAAATGCCCAAGTCCAAATTGGGTGAGTATCAATAATTTAGTCATTATTCCTATTCATGTTTATATATTTTCTTTTGAAAGGTCAAATTCATGTTCATAATTTTTCAAGTCTTTTATCTTGTTTTGGTGGGTGAAAGTGTTCCTTCACTTCAAATTTTCAATATTTTTGCATGAACACAATGCCCGATAGAAATAGGTCTTTGAGATTTTTGTCTTTAGACAAAGGCTCCAAAGACTTAATTTTTTTAGAAATTTTGTCCTCTCCAAAAGTTTAGAAAGAATTTTATACCTTACCTTTTTGCGTCTTAAGTGTTTTTAGGATATTTGTTTTAGACTTTTTATCTACATCAAAGAATCCTAAGGGCACTTTTTATAAAGGACATTTTCAAAAGTTATCAAGAAATTGCAAGGTTAGACTAAAGGTTTCATGGTTGGATGATTCACAATGAGAAGATAAAAGTATAGCCAAGCCTCTTTTTGTATGTGGATTTACTACCTTATGATCAAAGAAAAAGTTTTGGGACCGTGAATGAAATTTCCAAGTTGTACCTAACATGTTTTGGTGACTGAGATGAGGAATTGGTCAATAAACCGAATGAAGGACACGTGTCTATCTTAGGGGACATATATGAATATTTATATGGGTCAGGAGAATCTTGCACCCTTCCCTAAATAAAGAAAGCTAGTGTAAAGGTAAAAAGGAGGGCAAGAGTCTGGGTTTAAGTCTAAGTTGGACATGTGATAGCTTCTCAGAGTTTTATAAATTTTAGACCCTTCTTGAAGATTATCCCACTTACCTTTTGGTGGGTAAGGTGCTTAAAATCTATGGGGCCTAAGTGCCTAAACTTGCAAGGAAAGTGATGCCACATGGTATCTCCTTAGGGTCTCCTATGTTTTGGTCCCTTTTTGAAGATTGCCTCACTCACCTTTTGATAAGGCAAAGTTTAAAAGGTCTCCAAAGGCCCGAATGCTCAAATTCGCAAAGCTAAATTATGATGCATGGTGTTCTTACATCTCATGAGGAGCTTAGGGCATATTACATCACTACACCAAAATAAATAATGAATTAAAAAGGTGCAAAAGTATTTGAAGGTCCTAAAAAGGTACCATGACATATTTTCCACTTGTAGAATTCTATGTGTTACAAGAAAGATCGCCCAACATAAATGTTTCTACTCATTTTTGCTAATTACATTCAGAAGAAGGAAAAAACTACAGATAATGGTCAGGGGTTAGATGATACCTGGATTAAGTTGTGCACCATATCCATACATTGTAGTAGCTCCTCTTTGGCTGTGGAGGACACACCTGTAAGAAAAGAATAAGACTCAAACATAAAAAATGTTAGATAGATATATGGTGGACTGTCAAGCAACGCTCGGTCCCAAAAGCGTACAGCTCTATGAGGGATGATAGTCCACTATTTATAAATAAAAGTGTCATAAATAAAGAAATGACAAATGACTAATAAAGAGGGAAATAGATAGTGCGTACATGTTTCTTTGAAGTCTGTATGTCATAGTCACCGACGTCGATAGTCCTACCGGCGTCGGTTGGTAAATATGTCAACATCAGTTATGTTACCGATGTTGGTAGGGGCAGTGGGCTTTTGGATGGGTTTCAGGTTTATGTCTATCGTTGATAGAGGAGTCTGGGATTTTTAGGTTCTGTGTAGGGTTGCAAGATAGTGAATAGGGTTTGAAAGGGGGCAAAGATAGAGGACAGGGGTGAAAAGAGAATAAGAATGAGAGGAAGGCTTTTCAACCTCTTTAGGAAGAAATTTGGGTTGTCTCTCAATAGTACTCAAAAATATTCAATGGAAGCTAATTACCAATGCTTCTAAAATACTAAAATGAAATAGAAGAATACTTAGCTCTGCTTAGTGGAGAACCAGAGGTGTCAAGATGTTTGTCCCTGATGTGGCTGATGTAGAAGACTTCGTACAACCTTCCAATCCAATGTTTGGAGTGAATTCTATAGATTTTTTATAGCCTAGAGAGTGATGATAGGATTTTGATGCTTAGTCTCAAAGCGTCTACGTTGATCTTTTAGAGTCTGAGAGCAAGAGAATTTAGATTTGGGCCCCAAGTCGAGGTTAGAATTTAGTTTTAAGTAACCGACGTCGGTGATCCCGCTAGCATTGGCCGACCGTTAACTGACGTCAGCAGCTAGAGAATGGTTAAAAAGGCTATTTTTAGCCTTTTTCCCATTCCTCCATCTGCCAAGTTTAGTTGCCGTTGGTGAACGGTTCAAAGGTAGGTTTTATAAGTGCAAGAGTCAGTGAGAGAGTTGGAATAGGTCTTAGGTAATTATGATTTTGAGGACTTAGTCATAGGGTGATAAATGGTCTAAGGGTGAGGTATCCAAGGTGAGGTGTCTAGGGTGATGTCATTAATTTAAAATAATTAATTTATTTTAAATTAATAAAGTGTGCAAGGGACCAAGGGGAGTCAACATAATTTTGGTGTCTACATTTTCCCCTTTTTGTCTTGTTAGTTGTTCTAACAAATTGCAAGACAAAAATAAGAGTAAGTTGCCCTAGGTATGGGATAAGGTGTAGGTCACCCCAAGTATGGGATGAGGTATTCCCCCTCAAAGTGGGAGTTGAGGGAAGGTGACCTGATATCGGGTGTCGATTTGATAGGCAGTGGATGGGTATGGTGAAGTTAGAGCGTGAATGCTGCAATAGTTGAGATTGTGCGTATACCACTTCATGTGATAGGTAGGTCAAATTGTCACAAGAAAGGTCGAGGAGTGCTAAAATCAAAGTAATTGGGCCCCAACTTTTAGTCATAGCTGATTGGGTTATTTGATCTAAGTTGTAGCTCTAATTGGTCATCATGTTCCAAGTATCCCAAGCTCAGGAAGTGCTCCTGAAAAACACAAAAAATGTCACAAATATTGGGGATCAACTTGAGTGCAATCCATCAATAGGTGTGAGGGTCATAGTGTGGGTTGCATACAATTCGCCAACTATTCATGAGGTAGCATATATGCAATCAAAATAACCAAGGCAAAGTTGTCTCAAAAATGATCGTGGTCTGAGGAGATAGTCGTGATCTCCAAGGCCATTGGTCGAGTCAGGCTGAGATATAAGTCATCTCAAGTGGTGTGTGTTGTGGTCAAGGAGATGTATGTGATCTCCAATGTGCCCCATGAGAAGTTTAGGTAACTTATTCAGTGTTAGAGTTGATTGTTTGGTCATGATTTTGGGTTGGTATAGATAGTTGGTCCATTAGATGGACGGATGAAGGAATGGCCGAGCTAACCTCAGAAGACCCCATGTCAATTAAGTGCTGCCTATATAGCCCCTATTTGAAGGGCCTTAGGCTAATGTAGTTCTCCCAAAAGGGGAGAAGAGAGTCGATTATGGATTGGGTTTGACTAGGTTAAGTCATGGTTAAAGGTGAAATGGTTTGTCCATCAGGTAGACAAACAAACGAATGGACGACATCATTAGGGAGATGAACAGGTAAATGGTCGAGCTAACCCTAGAAGACTTCGTGTCAATTGAGTGCTTCCTACATAGCCCCTATTTCAAGGGCCTCAGGCCAATGTAGTTCTCCCCAAAAGGGAAGATAGGGTCAAAGAGGTCGATAATTGGTTTGGTCATGTTAATGGTTTAGCACCTCCCATATGTCTAATGGTACATGCTTGAAATGATGAGTGTATGATGATGTTATAGCCTTTTCCATATTATGTGATGGTGTATTCTATAACATAGGTTATGTGGTTTTTCATCCCCAGTAATTTTCCATATTGGTGATGGATGTATGCTAAAAATGAAATGAGTTTATTTATGCTTCAACACTTTTCGTATTGGTGATGATATATGCTTGACATAAATTGTGTTTGGTTGTTAGTTTCCATGTGTATTGTTTTCCATAGAAACTAATGTGAATGGGCTATGATAATTTATATAACACAAATTGATATTTGCATTAAATAAATCACGAGGTTATGTTAATGGTTAGAAAATGTTTTGGTTTGGGTTGGTTTGGTTTGGTTTGGTTTGGTTTGGTTTGGTTTAGTTTGGTTTAGAAAATGATTTGGTTGGATGTGACAAAGGTATGTAAGAAGTGAAAGGTGTTTTGCTCCTTCATTGATAAGGACCATAATGGTAGCATAAATAGGGTTGTTGCAAACAAAATCTCCATTCATGCATTACGTCATTGACCATTGTTTGTGTTAGAGAAGTATTCAAATCACTCGATGTTAAGTGAGCTCAAAATCCCTTGGGTGTGTTGGGGTAATAGGTTTGATTATGTGAGGTGTGAGGATAGCATAACCCTTTTTAGCAAGGATAACTTTGCCCCTTTTATAGGTGACCTTGAGAATGACTATAGGCAAGTCCATGACTTAATATTTTGTCAGTCAAAATTTTTATTTTTATTTTTTTTGGTAGATTGATCAATGCAGGAAGTCTACGTGGGGATGTTGTTTTGTTTTGTGGTCATATGTGAAGCTGATCGATGCGGGAAGCTTTTGAGAGAGTGTTATTTGGAGGAAAATTTGGGTATAGCCATCTTTCGAGGGAGTGGTCTATATTCTATTTTGTATGGTTGAATGTCTTTGAATAGCTGTCTTTCAAGGGAGCAGTCTATTAATGATAGCAATAATGCAACTGCCCTTCAAGGGAGCAGTCTACATTTATAGTTTATGACCTTTTGTTAGGCATCCCAATTTTATATGTTTTGTTGACTGAATTTTTAGTCATGGACTAGACTATAGAGGTTTATGAGTTTCCCTTTTAGTAGGACAAAGCATTAATGCAAAAAGGATTAACTAATGTTTATGGGGAAAAAGGGTTGAAAGGAATAAGAATGAGGATGACAGGGGTTGCTCAAGAGATGAGCTCAAGTTAAATATCAAGTGAATGAGTACTTGATTAACAGTAGAATGGTCGTAGATGTAAGGCATTAAGGGGCTCAGGTTCTGGCCGGCCTTCAAGAGAAGACAGATGATAAGTCCCTGATCCATACTTGTGCTTTATGATATAAGGTCCAAGCCAATTAGGAGCAAACTTGCCTCGTTTACTTCTTTCCATATTGGTCATGTGTTGGTTTTCTTTAAGGATGAGATCCTCGATTTTGAAATCTTGCTCTTTCAAATTTTTGTTATAGGCATGTTTGATGTGATTTTGGTAGATATGAAGATGATTAAGAGTGGCAAGATGACGTTCATCAAGTAACTTGAGTTGAGCTAATTGATCTTGACAAAAGTCATCATTAGAAAGTATGTCGTGTAAAGAGATGCATAGAGATGGTATTTGTACTTCAAGAGGCAAGACAGCCTCAGTTCCATACACTAAAGAGAAAGGTGTAGCACCCATAGGGGTTTGGATGCTAATGCAGTAGGCCCACAAAGCAAAGGGAATGTGAATGTGTCAATCCCTTCTAGTGTTGTTGACCACCTTCATTAGGATTTTGGTTAAGATTTTGTTAGAAGCCTCTACCTGTCCATTGGCTTATGGGTAATAAGGTAAGGAAAAGCTGAGTTTGATGCTAAAAGAGTCACAAAGTTTTTGGATGGTTTTATTTTTGAAAGATTTACCATTATTGGTGATGATTTTGTGGGGTACATCGAAATGGCAGATGATGTTGTTGTTGATGAAGTCGATGATTTTGTTAGCTTTAGTGGAGATGAGGGGAATAGTTTCCACCCATTTAGTGAAATATTCAATCGTAGTGATAATAGACTGATGTCAGAGAGAGGAATGAGGGTTAATCTTGCCGATTAGATCTAAGCCCCATTGTGAAAAGGGCCAAAAATCCTTAGCAACTTGTAAAGTGTGGCTAGGGATGTGAAGCAAGTTAGCATGTTGTTGGCATTTGATACAACGTCGGACATAGTCACTGCAGTCTTGGTGAAGATTGGGCCAATAATAGCCTAGGCAAAGGATGCATTTTGTAACTGAGTTACCACTGAAATGTCCTCCACAAATCCCATCATGAACTTGTTTAATGGCATGAGATGTTTTAGTGGAGGTTAGACATCGAATAAGGAGGCCATCAAAACCTCTTTTGTAGAGAAGACCCCCTAGCATGGTATATCAAGTAGTATTCTTGATAAAATCCCATTGTGCATTGCTAGAGAGATCAGGAGGAATGATAAAAAAAGTTAAGTAGTCAACAAGTTGTTTATACCAAACATCGTGTGGACTAGAGTCGATATTACTGACAAAGTTGATGTCAGTGGAAATATATGAAGGCAATGCCAAACAATGTACCGTGACATAAATTCTTGAAGAAGAAGATGAAGATGGTATGCGTGAGGCGAGAGAGGCCATAGTGTCTACAAACTTATTTGTAGAGCGAGGAATAGTTTACAAGAGATAATGGTCAAAAGACTCTAGTAATGTGTCAACATGGTGGTTATACCATTACAAAACTTCATTTTTGCAAAGGTATGAACCATTAATCTGATTAATGACTAGTTGTGAGTTGCCAAAGATGTTGATTGTCTTGATGCTTAAGAAAAGGGTAGTTTGAAGCCCCAAAATTAAGGCTTCATATTCATCCATGTTATTAGTGCATTCAAAGTCAAGTTTAAAAGATAGAGGCATGGGCTCACCATCGTGAGGGATGAGAATGATCCCCGCACCCCCACCGAGTTGACATTTGGATCCATCAAAGAACATTTTCATTTGATAGAAGATGTCATCAGTGGAAAGTGTGGCAATAGATTCATCGGGGAATTCACAATAAAAAGGTTGGTTGTCAGGTAAAGGGGCATCTGCTAGTTGGTTAGTGATTGTTTGCCCCTTTATGGACTTTTATTAAATGAATTCTAAATTGAACTCAGCAAGAAGCATGAGCCAACGACCCATACATTGGTTTTGGTATGGCTTAGAATGCATGTATTTGAGAGGGTCAGTGTGGGTGATGATGTAAGTTTTGTGATTGAGGAGATAATGTCAAAGTTTAGACATGACAAAGACTAATGCCAAGCAAAATTTTTCAGCATGAGAATACCGAGTTTCGTAGTCAATGAGCGTTTGGCTTATAGAATAAACCACCTGCTCACAATGTTGTTTATCTCGATGCGTAATCATGGCACCTAAAGAATGATTTGTTGCTGAAATGTAAAGATAGAAGGGTTGATCTTCTTTAGGTGGAATAAGGACTGGTGGAGAGACAAGATAATGCTTAAGAGCCTCAAAAGCCTCTTGGTAATCCTTATCCCAATTAAAGGAGATGTCCTTCTTGAGGAGGTGATGAAAGGGTTGACATCAGTCGAAAAGCTATGAGATGAAGCAATGAATAGATTGAAGGTTCCCTTGCAGGCTATGAAGTTGCTTTAGATTGGTAGGTGGCAGCATCTTGAGTATAGCTCAAATCTTGGCAGGATCAATCTCAATGCCATGAAGAGAAATCATGAAGCCCAAAAGCTTCCCTGAGAGAACCCCAAAGACACATTTCTAGGGTTTAGTCAAATGCTGTATTGGAGGAGGTGAGTGAATATGATTTTGAGAATAGTTAAATGGTCATGGCGGAGTTTAGATTTCCCAAATAGGTCATCCACATAATCCTCCATGATTTTGTGGAGGAGGTCATGAAAGATGTAGGTCATGGCACGTTGATATGTGGCACCTACATTTTTAAGGCATGACCCTATAGCAAAAAGTCCCCCATGGGGTGATAAAGGTGGTCTTATGTTGATCCTCTGGTGCAATCAAGATTTGATTATATCTTGAGAACCCATTGATGAGTGATAGCATCTCATGACCGGCTGTAAGATCAACAAGTTGGTCAATGTTAGGTAAAGGAAAGTCATCCTTTTGGCAAGCTAGGTTGAGGTCCCGTTAATTAGTACAAATTCAAATCCCCCTAGTCGCTTTTGTGACAGGGATGATGTTTGACACCCATTGCAGATAATCAATGGGTTGGATAAAGGAAATGAAAAGAAGACATTGAAGCTCCTCTTTGATAAGGAGTGCAACGTGAGGATGCATTTTGCAAAGATTTTGCCTGACAGGCTTAGCCTCAGGGTTTGTGACAATGTTGTGAATGACAATGTTAGGGTCGATACCAGGCATATCACTATAAGACCAAGCAAATGCTTTGTTATGATCTACAAGGAATTTGGTATAGTCAGTTTGTTCCTGGGCACCCAAAGATTGACCAATCTTTAAGATGTGAGGAATGTCAGAAGATGGTAGGTTAATGTCAATGTTTGATTCATTTAACATAACTTGCATTTTTGAAGGAAGTGATCATTGAATGAAAGAATTATCTGCACCCATGTAAGTGAGTATGGCATCGTCATCTACGCATTAGACGGTGTTGATGATAGAAGATTCATCATCTATCATGTTTGGATAAATGAGAGGGAGAGATCTTGATACCCCACCTAGTTGATAGGTCAAGGGTTCCAAGTGAATGGTGTTTATGCAAAAAAAACTAGGAGGAATTGAAACTATTGACTCCGTAGGTGAGGATGGAGGAACAGGCAAAGCCAGAGGAGATTGTTTTATGATAGCTTCATGATGAGAGTTTTTAGAGGCTTCAGTGGGTTCTTCGAAACCCAAGCCATGTCATTTCTTAGCATTTTTTATTGCCTCATCATTTGGAGGCTCAACGGGTTGGTGGGAACCTTATTCATAGCACCCAAACCCAAATCCCTTCCACACACACCTATAAAGATAGGTGTGAGTGAAGCTAGGATTACCAAGAAAAGAGAAATCAGATGTGAATAATTGGGGTGACGAAAGGGGATTCCCATCAGTAGGAGCTCGATCTAGCCCTCCATAAATGAGATTTGTTTGAAGAGTAGGAGGACCATATAGAACGACCACTCTAATGCGAGGGTCATAATTTAGGTTGTGATGAAGTTGTCCATATTCTTGAGGAGTTTGGAACATGTCCAGGGTAAGCAAATGATACTCCCCAAGTGAAAGCTGTTGGAAGGTATCTTCCATGGGATCCTTTATAGTCACTTGAGGGGGAGGAGTAGGTGCAACCATCGTTTGCAAACTTGTTTATGCTTCCATGGACGGAGGTGGCATTTGGGTTGATGTTTTCAAAGGTATGAGAATATCATTGGGTCGATAAGTTGTGTTACATGTTTTGAATGGAGAAGGGCTAGTAGGAATAATGTGAACCCGACCCTCATGTTCAAATTTGACACAATGATGTAGTGTCGAAGGGACATAGGTCATGGCACAAATCCAAGGTCGTCCCAACAACATGTTGTATTGGAATTCCCCCTCAATGATGTAGAAGAGTTCTGGGACTGTTTGTGGGCCAACACAAATATGTAAGACCATGGTGCCAATGGTAGTGGTGGTGGAATCATTAAAAGACCGAAGAATTGGGTCAATTTTTGACATGCAATTCTTTAGGAGGGCTAACTGGTCATACACATGGGTGGAGATGATATTAATACTATCACCCCCATCAATCATAACCCACTTAATGTGAGTTAAATCAACATAGGCTATGATGAAAAGGGCAGCATCTTGATCTTCCAAATTAGAGGTAGGAATTTTAGAATCACTAAAGGTAATGGAGGCAATGGTGGGTAATGATTGGACTAAGGTAGCTAATGGTTGAGGATCTTTGGGTTGGACCTCTACTACTTGTAAAGATTTAATTAAAGCTTGGCAATGGTTTGGAGAGCTTTGAATGAGGTCATATAAGGACATCTTTACTGGAGTTTGGTAAAGTTGTTTCACCATTGAGTCATGAATCACCTCTGAAGATGTAGGTTGGGATGCACCCAAGATTAAAATCTTGGGTTTTGGTGGTTGTGAAGGTTTGACAAATGGGTATGTCTAAGGAATAGAAACTTTCTCTTTTCCTTTATCTTTTAATGTTTGTGACCTAGTGGCCACATTAATGGTGTTAATTTCAAATAGAGGGGCGGAAGGAGGTAAAGGGACCATAGTCTGATGATGGGATTCTGATGAAGGTGAGGAGGTTTGAGAGATATGGGAAGGTGTTGGAGGTTTGTCGAAAGAATCTTCAACAAGCAGGGTGTCTTTTTCCATGTATTGGCACATGACAACCTTGAGGGCACAAAAATTTTTAGTGTCATGTCAAGGTGTGCGATGATGTAGGCAAATTTGGGTGTCATCAAACCATAATGGTTTTGATCTGAGAGGTTGAAATGGTTTAATAGGTGGGAGGGTGATGCTAGAATATTGTAACAATCTATGTAGCAACAAAGCATATGAACCCGCTAGTGGGTCTACACTTGTTGTGATAGCAAATGTTGACAACTTTTGTTTTGTAGGAGTCATTGAGGGAGTTTTATGTACCACCTTTTTAGTAGGTGGTGTGACCAGTCATGTAGATGGCACTTTTTTGGTTAAAGGTGCCAATTTTTTTGATGGAAGTGTATTTTTGGTGGGTAAAGGTAGTAGGGGAGGCAATTTGTTTTTGTTCAGTGTTGGAGTAGGAAGGATTCCTATTAAGGTAGAAGGGTGTGGGCCCAAAATAGAAGGCAATGGTGATGGTGGGGGAGGAGTTCTCTGACATGGTTTAGTAGCCTTCTTTAATACAATGTGAGGACCACTACTTAGGGGGGCAAGGTTCAAGTCTACCTTCACTTGTGGGTGAGTGAGGTTAGGTACGGGGTGAACACCAAGAGATTTAACCTATTTTGGTGTGGTGGTTGCTTGTGAGGGTTTAGGTTCAGATGTGGATGTTTGAGCTTCTAAAGTTTTGGAAGTAGAAGCCTGATCCTTAATGGAGACTTTGGGATAATTTTTTGCAAAAGGGTTGACAGTACAAGATGAAGTGGGATGTGTAAGATAAGGAGCTTTAAGTCGCTCCCACAATGCCTCATGCTCTAAGTTTCTCAAATGGAGAAATCCTAAGTTCTCAGCCAATCGAGAGAATGGTTTTGAAGATGTTGTATGAGGATTTGGTTTTTTAGAAGATGTGGGTGGTTGTTAGACCAGAAATGTGTTAGATGTAATGATCTCAGGCCAAAGGCATGAGAGAGCCATTACTGGATCATTTTCGGTCAAAGTAGGTGAAGAGACAAGTTCTTCTCTTGGTGGAGAAGGAATTGGAGCATGTGACTCCTCAAGAGGATAAAGGGCAGGGATGATCATACCTTATACTTGTATTCAAAGAATAGGAAAAGTATGATCTTCCATGGGTAAAAGAAAGGATGAGGGCAGAGCTAGCGGTGCTGGTATCGTCAAAGCATCCTCTAATATAAGAGAGTTCAAAGTAGACTCTTTTGTGCGTACAAGGGGGGAGGATAGAGGACTAAGAGGAAAAGAAGGTTCTTCCACTCATGGAGGAGAAATAGGAGAAGAAGGCTCTTCTACCTGTGGTGGACATATAGGAGAAGAAGGCTCTTCTACCTGTGATGGACAAATAGGAGAAGAAGGCTCTTCTACTTGTGGTGGAAAAATAGGTTGACTAACCTACTTAGACTATGGGAGAGGTTAGTTAGGAATAAAAGGAGAAACCATGTCGACCGTGTGTATATTACGCTCTTGGGAGACATCGGCCATGGTCTATACGTTGTTTTGGCTAGGGGTATGGTTAGGGAATGGATGTCTAAAGATGTCTATGTTTTGGTTAGGTGGCACGTTTGGGTTATCTAAGATAAGATCCCCCTTGTCTAACATATCCTAAATAATGTTCTTGAGGTTTTTGCAATTGTTTGTGTCATGACCTTTGACACGATGATAATTACAGAAGTCATTCTCCCAATACCATGCTAGGATGGCTCACGAGGGATCAAATTGAGGTGGTGGTCAAATTTGAGGGAGGTTAAGGACTCCCTACTTTACTAGTTTATCCAACATGGAAGTGTATGATTCTCCTATCGGAGTATATTGATGTTGTACGTATCATTATTGGAATTGTCGTATAATGCTTTTTGATGTAAAGGGTTCAGATTGGTTAGTTGTGGTAGAAGAAGATGATCTAAGTACCATAGCATTTGTCGATCCCTTGGATTTGGAATTGAAAGAGGAAGATTTGGATGAAGGGTCATTTGATTTTGCAATAGTATTTTTACTACGTAGTTTGACTTTGTTTTCTTCGACAACACAGAGTTTAAGCTTCCTAGCCATGGTGAAAGCTTCATCAAATGTATAGAATGTTTGGACCCACAAAGTAGATGAGATGTGTTTGGCACATGCTTGTGAAAAGAGCTCAATGAGCTCAGGTTGAGGTAAAGAAAAGGAGAGTTGGTTGATTAAACTTCTCCATCAAGCAATGAAATCAGCTATTGATTCATCGTCGAATTGTCTAATAGAATATAGGTCTATGATGAAGACATTTTTAGTGATGTTGATTGAAAAGTGGTCACGAAATAGTTGAGCTAGTTGAGTGAAGGTAAAAAGATAATGACTGGTAATAGAACTATACCAATCAAAGGTGGCGCCAGAAAGTGACATGGGGAATGTGCAAAGTAACAATGCATCTTCATGTGTTATAAGGTAGAAAGTGTGTATAAATGCTTGTAGATGTTTTTGTGGGTCCTCTTTACTCTGAAAATGAGTAAATTTTGGGAGTTCCCACTGGCTAGGATGTGGTCGAATAGGGACCAAAGGATGGATAGGTTCATTACAGATTTGTTCATATGAAAGGACATTCTTTGATCCTGAAATAGATGTCTCAAGGTTGGACATCTTATCCATTAGCATCTTGATTAGATCAACTGATGGATTGGCAAGAAGGGCACCCCCTAAATTGTAGGGTACCTAGAAGACATTGGGAGGGGCATATGACGTGCTAGGTTGCCTTTGTATAGGCACAACATATTGGTAATTCATCATAGGGACCGATATTGAGGTCAAGGGGACTTGTGCCATGGAGTTGGGGGGCACAAATTGACTAGGTGCCACCAAAGTAGGTTGGATGGTGGCAACACTAGTTAGAGGATAGGTAGTTACTCTTGTATTTATGGGTGCAAGAGTGGGTGGGATAGAAACTAGCAAGTTTTGAAAAGGTGTTGCACTTGTTTGAATTGTTTGTGGTTGAGGGGGTACGAAAACCCCAATGGAGGTAGGTCTAGAAATGGAAGGGGAGGCCAACTCTTGAATGTTAGCGATGGTTGGGTCATTAGTTGTGGCAATGGCCTAAGTAACCATGGGTTGAGTAATAGAGGCTGTTGATATATTTGTCATTTCAACTAAGGAAGTTGGCATCCCAAGAACAGGGTTACCTAAAGGATCTCACATTTGGCTTCTCATGAGGTAGTGTTAGAGAGCCTTGACGTTGAAGTCAAGGAATATCTCAAAGTCTTGATCCCCTATGGGAACAATAGGTGGTTGGTTCGAGGTTGGAGTACGCTCAGTGTCTGAAGGATACTCCATTACGGGACTTGTTATGAAAGGTGAAGGTGGAAGTGGTTGTTGCCTCATGTGGTCAACAAGAGTTTTAGCTTGACTACGTGTTAAAACCATTCGAGGCAAAATTTGTTCAAGTTCTAAAAACTATATATTCCAGTCTCAAAATTCTAGAATGTGTGTTTGACAGCCAAAAAGTTAGGTTTTGAACTTGTTGTTTTGAAAGAAATATTTTTGACAGTGACTGACATCAGTTAAATAACTAATGTCAGTTATGAAGAGTTTCTGAGGTAGGTGGTATAACTGATGTCGGTGAGATGAGTTGCCGATATTGGTGGAAAAGCCGATGTCGGTGCCTATGTATTTTTAGAAATACAAAAAATTGATATTTTTGAAAAAAAGAGAAATTCTGAGTTTTTTTGGATCTCAGAATGTGACCTCACTAGCTCAAAAGATCAAATACAGTCAAAAAAATAGATGATGGCAAGCAACCTCTAAACGTTAAATTCCTAAGAATAAATTTTAGCGTTGTGGTGGCTTATGCCTTAGAAGAGTATGTTTGGGAATTGGGCTTTTAGAATGGGTCTTGAAGAGGAATTCTATGGTTGGTTTTGGGTTATGTTTTAGTGCTCAAAATCTGTGTTAGGTTCTGTACGTGGCCTGGTGCTAGGGGCTTGCTCCCTTCACTTCACAAACCCAGAGCCGAGCTGGGCTGCTTAGCCAATATATATACTTTGCCTATAGTTTATACTCTGCCAAAGAATAGAGTGGGTCCTCCCCTTGGTAGTGAAGTCCAAGTAGGATTGCCAAGAAGGGTAAGGTATCTGCTAGGTGATGAAATCCTAAATGGGCCTTGTCTCAAGTATGTTAAAATGTTTAATTTGATGTGCTTGTGATCAGGTTGTGTAACATATGTGCACTATGCTTTATTCATAATGTGTTTTTAATTACTAAGTGTGAGGGCTAAATATGCATTCAAGAAGGAATGAAATGCAATACTATTTTAACCCAAATTAAAATGTTTTGTTCAGATGCAGACAAGTGAGGAAAAGGTTAAGAGTATGAATTTCACTACTCTAAGATGCAGGGAAAAAGTGACAAGAGGGAAGAGAAAGATGTTCTTTTTAACTTGTGCTAATGGTTTCTTTTTGAAAGAAAGAGATAGAAGAAGGATGCAAGAAGAGAATTTTTCCCTAATGCAACTATATGAAAATTTACTTTTAGAAGAAATATGAACCCAAGGAAAACTCTCGGGGTCCCACCGGGTGTGCCAAAATGTTTCTACTCATTTTTGCTAATTACATTTAGAAGAAGGAAAAAACTATAGATAATGGTCAGGGGTTAGATGATACTTGGATTAAGTTGTGCACCATATCCATACATTGTAAGAGCTCCTCTTTGGCTGTGGAAGACACACCTGTAAGAAAAGAATAAGACTCAAACACAGAAAATGTTAGGTAGATATATGGTGGACTGTCAAGCAACGCTCGGTCCTAGAAGCGTACAACTCTATGAGGGATGATAGTCCACTGTTTATAAATAAAAGTGTCATAAATAAAAAATGACAAATGACTAACAAAGAGGGAAATAGCTAGTGCGTACATGTTTCTTTGCAGTCTGTATGTCATAGTCACTAACTTCGATAGTCCTACCAGCGTCGGTTGGTAAATATGTCAACATCAGTTATGTTACCGATGTTGGTAGGGGCAGTGGGCTTTTGGATGGGTTTTAGTTTATGTCTATGGTTGATAGAGGAGTCTGGGATTTTTAGGCTCTGTGCAGGGTTGCAAGACAGTGAATAGGGTCTGAAAGGGGGCAAAGATAAAGGACAGGGGTGAAAAGAGAATAAGAATGAGAGGAAGGCTTTTCAGCCTCTCTGAGAAGAAATTCGGGTTGTCTCTCAATAGTAGTCAAAAATATTCAATGGAAGCTAATTACCAATGCTTCTAAAATACTAAAATGAAATAGAAGAATACTTAGCTCTGCTTAGTGGAGAACCAGAGGTGTCAGGATGTTTGTCCCTGATGCGGCTGATGTAGAAGACTTCGTACAACCTTCTAATCCAGTGTCTGGAGTGAACTCTATAGAGTTTATGTAGCCTAGAGAGTGATGATAGGATTTTGATGCTTAGTCTCAAAGCATCTGTGTCGATCTTTTAGAGTTTGAGAGCAAGAGAATTCAAATTAGGGCCCCCAGCTGAGGTTAGAATTTAGTTTTAAGTAACCGACGTCGGCGATCCCGCTAGTGTTAGTCGACGGTTAACCGATGTCAGTGGCTAAAGAATGGGTAAAAAGGCTATTTTTAGCCTTTTGCCTGTTTCTCCATCTTCCAATTTTAGTTTCCATTTGTGAACGGTTGAAAGGTGGGTTTTATAGGCACAAGAGTTAGTGAGAGAGTTGGAATAGGTCTTAGGTAATTATGATTTCGAGGACTTAGTCATAGGGTGATAAATGGTCTAAGGGTGAGGTATCCAAGGTGAGGTGTCTAGGGTGATGTCATTAATTTAAAATAAGTAATTTATTTTAAATTAATAAAGCGTGCAAGGGACCAAGGGGAGTCGACACAATTTTGGTGTCTACAATAAAATAAACATTTACATCTTCCCTCTCTTTTTTGAATGAAACTTAAATAATTAATGAGGGTGGTTGGTGATTATCCATTATGCTTTAAAGCATTAATAAAAACCCTAATTCTAAAATGTAAAGGATTATAACTAAGGCATTTTTTTTCATTTTGTGTTTACCCTTTGCATTTAGAGCTTCCCTTTTTTCTTTCAAGATATTTGTGTGCCATAACTAAGTGCAACATCAGAACATGATTACGATGAGTTCTTCATAGATTTTTATCTTCCATTATGTGTCACCCTCTAAATTAACAATAAGTGTTCTTTTAGATCCTTGTGTTTTTTCTTTGAGAGGAGTTGAGAGGTATTGTGAGGGTTGTTTGAGTGAAGATTTCATATAAATTTGAAGTATTGCACTAGAAAGCTAGGGTAGAAATGGCAGTATCCTTGACTTTTATGAAGCACATCATTGTATCTATCTTGGATGGGATTAAGGATATAGATGTCATGGGGTTAGATTTTATCACCCTATTAAATTTCTTACAGCTACCAAACCCCCCTCAAGTATTATCTAATGTTGGTATGAGCTATATCACCCCTATAGTAGCATTCTCCTTGGTTGCCCTATACCTAGAATTGATTATTACATGTGCTCGAGCATACCAACTAGACACTAGAACCATCATCGATGGTATCCATTTGATTGTTTACTCTCTTGCCCCTATGGCCCTCAACACCATGCTCAAAATTACTCCCCAACTAGAAAGTATTACACTCACCATGGAAGAACACTAGGAATACGTGGAGAAGAATGATAAGGTAATTTGGGGCATTGTCAACTCCTGTTGGCTAAGAAAAGACAAAAGGTATTTAGGATGTCCAAGAGTTTTAAGCTGGTGGAATTTAATGAATTACCCTAGTATGTCATCACCATGGCTTCTAGGGTTTATGGGATGCCCATCATAGAAAAAAATTAACCATGGATTTTCCTAATTCTAATATGCATGTGGGAGAAGTAAAAGAAGCTAGACTAGGATCCTATACTCAGTGATAATATGCATAGGTAGATGATGCAGATCTAAGCTATAGCTCTTTCAAAAGAGGCATTTACATGTACATTCTACATGTCCTCTTATTTAATGTATAGCTTAGCATATAATAAGACATTCCATGGGCTCACCAGGAACCCTAATGGAATGAGAATTTATGAAATATACCCAAAAATCACTATGGAGGGCTTTAGGAAGAGCTTTTATAGAGTCTAAAATTACTTATTCAATATTATGATGAGTGTCTTTTTTCCTTTTATAAGCTTCAATAGAATTTCCAAGGTGGCCTATGAATTAATTGAAAAATATGGTGCCTCTTACATTCAACTCAAGACATTCACATATATCAAGGTAAGTAGCTACTCAGGGTGCCCACATAAATTACCAAGGTACCTGGATGACAAGTTAATAGTAATGGAGCTGAGCCAACACATGGTTCCTTCATATAAAATGATAGCAACCAAGAAGATTAATAATCCCTTCAATTTTCTAATTGTAATTGGATATTATTGATGTCCTTCAGTTTCTAAGGTGAACAGATTAGAATAGGAAATGGGCCAGTATGTAATTGATAATATGCCACCTGAGCCTAATTATGACATAAAATGGTAGGTGAATATGGTGACAAATGTGATATTACATCAATCACATTATGAAGACATCTGGTCCAACTGTACCATCGAGGAAGATGTCAAGGAATTGGAGTATATGAGGTTGATGGTGTAGGAGGTTAATGCCTACAATACCAATCCCATCCCCAAGGACATGGTGGATGATCAGATAACACTAGATTTAGTGTATAATACAGTCAATATTGAAGCCTAGAGCATCTCACAAGCATATTTTAATGTTTATAAAAATTATTCTATCCCTTAGATATCATTTCCAATTATGAGAATAACGTTTAAATGTCTGAAGGAACATGGGGTGGATCTTGGTCCATATGACACCACTACTCTCCAAGAGCTCATGTAAATTAAGGAGTTGAAAGGTTTCTTCCTAGAGTATAGTGGTATCCTATATCTCCACCACTAGTAGTGAAAGTTAAGGTCAAGCACAAGCTTAGTGATGTTTATTTCACCAATCTCATTGATGTGGAGTTGATAACAACAACATAGTCTAAGGCTGGGTTATCTTTCTTAAATATAACAAGCTTAGTTGATAATTTGGATAAAATTATTACAAGGAGGTTATGTTGACCAGTGCCACCCCATATCCATTTTAGGAGAAGGAGCCCCAATAGTATCAACCATTCCAATGACCATCCCCATGGCCATTCTAACTATAGTTTCACTTGCTCCACCAACACAAAAAATAGCTACCCCTCCCCCAAAGATACATTCAAGAAAGAGGGGAGGTGAGGATGAATGAGAGCAGCACAAAAAAAAGAGATTCAAGAAGGCTCTGCAACCTCCAAGTGGATTTCCTACAAAGAAGAAGGAGATTACATTTAAGGACCTTCCATCTAAAGAGGTCCCTATAAAAAAGGAGGACCAGGCCTCATATGCCTAGAGGGTAAAAGATATGAGTGATAATGAGGATTCAGATGAGGATACGACCATCACCAAGGTGATGAAGAAGTAGCATGCATTCACTCCCTCACAGGTAAAAACTAGGTAGAGAACTCTGAGGGAGAGGCCCCAAACCCTAGTGAAGGCCCTAATGATGGTCTTATTTTTAGAAGAGGGACCCTTAGTAGTAAAAATCAAAGGTGATGAGGAATACATCCTAACCTCAAATGATCATGTCTTTTAATGATGTTGTATAGGTTAGTGTTGAAGTGGATACACAAGTTTAGGCCCCTCAAGAGAAAGAAGTGGTTTAATCAGACACAAATACATTTGTTGATAATTTCATTGCCCAAACACTAGGCCAAGGTGATCAAGGTGGATCAAAAGAGTTGAGAAAGCATGATGAAAGAGCTGAAGTAAAACCAAAGTAAGATGTTCAAACTACCACTGATTTAGAAGAGGTGCTTGAGAACAAAAATTCACAAGCAAATCTAGAAGTACCTCAAGATGCCCCTTCCCCTCCAAAGGTGTCAAGTTCAACATCAAAGGAGAAGGTAGGTGTAGAGGAAGGTGGGGTAATAAGCCTAAAAATGGGTACCCCCACCCATAAAAAAACAAATAAGGAATTAGGTGACTTGAATAAAGATGTTGATGAAGATGTTCTAGGGAGTGGTGCTTCAATTGAAGTATCACAAATTCTTCTCCCTCACATCAAGGTCCATGACCCAACCCATAGTAAAGGTCATGAGGCCATGATTGGTGAAGAGTTGCTTAAAGGTAGCAAGGATGTCATCATAGTCTTGCCCATGCCTGAGGCCCAAGAAAATAAAGGAGGTGAAGCAGTTGTATAGCCTTCCAACTAGTCAGTAGAATAAGGAAGTTTGATTGAGAAGTTGCTTGAAGAATCTCATCGTCTCAAGTTAGAGTTTAATGTTTTAGAGTAGATATATTTGAGCCTAGAAAAGGAGTATGGAGTGGATAAGGGTGGTGAAGAGCAAGAGAGTGATGAGTAGATTGAACATTTTGTGTTGAGCCCAAAGCTAAAACTTATGCCACTCCCTACATCTATCACTTCATTGACACCACCCTTCACTATCTTAATGCTATCAACAATGTCTACCACTTCAATGGGATTTTAGACTAGACCCCTTCTTTGGGTTAAAGAGAAGGTCAATAAAAAGAGATATAG
Organism: Torreya grandis; assembly: GCA_037957365.1. NCBI lineage: Eukaryota > Viridiplantae > Streptophyta > Pinopsida > Cupressales > Taxaceae > Torreya > Torreya grandis. The sequence goes on along the minus strand of JARHVA010000606.1, from coordinate 3,387,225 downwards.
TATGAGAAAAATAGGGGAGATCAACATAATGAAAATCACTTAAGCACATAAGGTCAAGCCCTCTAAAAAGGCCAAAACACATTATAGAACCACCTTCATCACCATGAGAAAAATGAATGTTGAGATATTTATCCCTCCACCTGATGTATTTAAGAAGGATGTTCCCCTAAAAAGTTACACTATTTATAAATACAATCTAGGGAAGACATCACAGAATGAGTTAAAACATAGCTCATAGGTCTTAGCTAACATGGTGGCACATAGGATGGATAAATACAAAGCCACCATGGAGGAGTTAAAGGTAGAAAATTGGGCTATGATCTAGTACTTGCAAATTTTACTGAGTGAGCATAAAGTGGTGAATCCAATAGATAGAAAGGATCCAAGTCCCCTCCATCTCATATTCACATCATTTTACTCTAGTTAGATCAATGATTTGAACAATAGAGGAAGAGAAACTAAAGACTAGCAAGAAGACTTGGGCACCAAGGTTGAAGGAAGAATCCACTCAGCATTTAAATGCTTGAGTGACATAGTGGAAAATAAAAAATAGTGTGATGCCCAGATTTTTTCTATGAGGTAGACACTACGAAATGGGAGGAAGGTCAATGAAAGGTAGAAAAATCTATAAGATGAGAGTAAATACTTTGATTGTAGAGAATATCATTGCTCCAAATGATCATAAAAGGCCCAAATAATATCAAATAGCAATCAAGCATCATTTAATGATGCTCAAAGATGACATCTTCAATCTAAAAGGAGAAGAACAGTCTCTCAAAACTATGACAAGAGAGATAGATGGTGTACTGAGGAAGATGGTGAACCTTGATGGTGCAAATGATCTAGGGGAGGAGGTAGTGTGCATTATTATAAATAACCTCATTGATGTGCCATAATAATCCTTTGATGTCCATAAGATAAATAAATTGGTGTCACTTGAGAAATCTTGTGACCAACTCAAGGAACTCATTAGATGGAAGCAAACCATGCTTCAATAGACTGCTACTTAGATTGAAAAATATATAGTCAAATTCAACTACCAAAAAGGTCTAAACCAAGGGAGTCTTACCCCCATGCTTGAGGAATATATCAAATACAAAAATAGGTTGGTGAAGGATTCCATCATTCTGATTCTGGAACCTAATTGAATGTTTTGATTTCTTTCAAGTTGGTATCACCTCTCCTTTCTCTTCACTTCCCTTTTCCTTTCTCTTCCCTTTTATTTTCTCATTTCCCATTGGGAAACCATTGTACTTCACCTGATAGTGGCACATCACTTTTGAGGTATTTTTTGTAATCATGTACATAGGAAAGGGAAATTTTGTTTGCTATACAATATGATAAAGGTTTATTTTGTCTTTTGCAGGATCTACCTCCATGTAGATAAATAAAGATATTCTACCAAGGTGGAGGATCAATTTTTCCATCATCATAGGATCACGTGCATAATCCAAGGAATCATGTTTGTTACAAGGTCTAACAGACTCTAGGCCTATGAAGGAATATTCCAGCTAGAATGTCTTTAGGAATATGTTAGGCTTAGCTCAATTGTATAAGTAAATGGGGTATGTCCCTTTACAAGGGTCAATTATATTTTTGAGTCAAAATCTATAGACTCAAAAAGTTCTCACTGTGTAAAAATTATAGTGTCAAATTGATTTATTATGTAAAATCACTGACAAGCTTTGAGAACATTACATATGTCTCCCTTGTTATAGAACTTTCTTGCACTATGTTGATATTATTACTTTATTCAATACACACTTTAATCATTTTCAATTTAATTGATAAATGAAATTTTCTTGTGGTTTCTATTCTCTTTTTATCACTAAAGTACAATGTCATGTTTTACATGCTTAGTTGATTGGTGATCTGATGTATTCATCTTAATGGTGGTCATTTAGAGTGTATGTCTAGTTTATAAAATCCTCTTTGCTTTGAGATTTGGGAATAGGGTGTTGATAACCTTTTTAAGGGTAGTCTTGGGCTCATAGATTTTATTAGAATGTGTTCCTAAAGTATATCACCTATGCATGATTTTAGTTTTATGTGTTAGGTATATGTTACATTTGTTGGTAAAGGTAACGCAGTAGTTTACTTGAACTTCTTTGTGTTCGTATGTTAACCTTCCACTTTTAATCTCTATTAATTGATAGTTTTTTTCCTACCCTATTTTACCTTGTAAACAACATGACCTCTACATGTCCAAAGTGTTGTTTGCCTATGAATGCATAAAAATTGTGTACTTAGCATGTGTTTGCATTTTGGGCATTAAAGATCAGCATTGCAATCTCCTATTTAGCCTTTTGTTGTTGAAGATTCTATAGAATGGAAGTTGCAATCATATCCATATCTATCTTTAGTAGCTTCTATTTGACCTAGAACATTTGATCATCCCATTTGACAACCCTTGCCAAGTGGTTTGACCAATCTTGGTTGTGTTCCAATCAAATTTATATCCCCTTGTGTTAAAGATCTCCATGAAGATTGAATTGTAGAGTCCCTTCATGTGAGAAAAGCTACCCCTTAAGTCCTCTCACCTAGGTTCAGGTAGAGCCAAAAGCAATAGGGAATTAACCATACCCTTTATAGGTGCCTCTAAATCATTTTTTATGTCTCATTCCTATCATGATGTCAAGCCCATCCCTAATTACAACAACATATTAATCAATTTTTCCATATTTACTTTTCACTCTCTTCAAGTGCACAAAGTTGAGTGATAAATGTATACAATAGAGAACCAACATCTTTCTAGCATTGTTGTTAGGGAATAAATAAAATTCCAAGTTACTTGCATTGTTAGGGACTCTTGCAGAGAGCTTGAGCTATTGTTACATTTTGAAACTTTCTACCTTTATTTACACTCATCTAATTTTCCTTGATTTTCTTGCATCAATGTCACCAACATCTTTCTATCACTGTTGTCAAGGAGATTTCTTGTTACCTATGATACTGGGAATACTCATAGAGAGCTATAAGTGTTTTGTTTATTTTGTTCTTTTTTATTACTACATCAAGTTGTTCATCTTTGGTTTGTTAATATCTATACATCCTTTCTTGGTGACCCCACTGTGAATGTTTACCCCCATGTTGTGATCAGTTTTACAATTGTCTTGGAATTAATTTTAGTGTCTAAAAGTTTGCATTCTATCAATTTCTATGTATGGTTTTATTTATTCTAGTCTATAAGTCTTGCTTCTAGTGGTGACTCTATTATATCAAGGTTTAAAGATAGATGCCTATTATATGTACTCTTTTATATTTTGAAAAGTTTTCCTTATATATAAAAATTTTGAGGGTACTAGGTCTTCCTTTTAGAAGAATCCATATAAAGAGCTTGTCCTTGAGTTGAAAGCTCCATCCAAAAGGAGATAAGTGTGGAAGCCTATTGTAGGCCAAAACTCGAGTAGTCAAGTAAGACCTAATCAGTTTGTCCCCCACTATATTTACCCCTATTCTCTAATATCCCTTTGGTTAAAGGATAATAAAGTGCCTAAAATAAATTTGAACTCCTTGTAAGTAAAGTTCCTTCTCTATAAAGAAGTCTTTCTCCTCTTGCTAGGTCATTAAGGCTCCATTTTATTAATCCTCCTTTAAGTCCTACCCATAGTATACATTCTTAGTCATTCCCTAATCCATCTTCATCCTTAGATTTATAGATGGGAGACTATGATTTGAGAAGGAGGATGTTTAATGTAGATAATGACAATGATGGAAAAGAAGATTAAGGTCTGGCTAATAGACATAGATCATTTGTAATCCCAAGGTTTAGACCTATCAACTTTAGTGGTATTTCTATTTTCCCCAATGAGGTTCTTGTAAATATTAGAAATGTATTACCTAAGTTTTAGTGGAACAATGTAGTATCTAAGGAACAACATTTGAAATCATTCTTCAATGTCATTAAAGATTATGCAATAGATCTAAAATATGTGTGTATAAAACTTTTTGTTAACACACTTGAAGATGAGGTTCAGGGGTGGTTCAAATCCCCCCCCAATAGATCTATAGACAAATGGAAAGCTAAAATTGATGCATTTAAGATGCAATATGTTGATAGCATTGATCCCAGATTCTTATTTATCGAGTTTGAGAGCCTCAAGAATAATCTTAACAAACATGTGAAGGACTTAAATTCTAGATTTAGTAAGGTATTGAGAAGGCTACTAGAGGACATCAGACCTAGTGGTGATACTTCTTTGATTAAATATTATGATGCATTTGACAAGAAAGCAACCTATTATCTTAGAGATAAGGCTCCCATGAATCTAAGAATGGATTTTAATTTGGCTATCCAAATAGAAAATAATATCAAAACTATGGTTAATCCTTCAAATAAGAGGTTTGATGTCAATTTGGTAAATCCTAAGAAGCTTCAAGCCTCCCACAAGAGTGTAGACCTGGAGGAAACTGTGAAGAAGACTCTAGCCACTTCTATGAAAGATATCTCCTACAAGTTGGCTAGAGTAGTAAAGGGGTTATCTCAGGGTTTTTAAACCATGATGATAGGAGGGATCATAAGAGAGAGAAAAGGAATCATCCCCGATATTAGGGTCAAGGTAGGCCAGCTTTCCAAGCTAGGAATAATGATAAGGGAAAGGGGTCGGTAAGGGATGACAAAAATAAAAGAAACTAGAAATGAAGAGGTAGAAGGGAAGTATCAGATCCTTTAGCTACAAAGGTCAATATAGTTGATTATGATATCAACTAGTGTGATAATTTTTTCCTCCCTCATCCCTCATGTAACATAGTGATGATGATGATCAAGATGCATAAGGATTTTAATCTGCATTTGACAAGATGATATCTACATTGTTGAATTCCAAGACATGGAAAGTTACACCTTCTAAAAGGAAGCTATGAGTACTCTAAGGGTCCCTAATTATGAATACATTCTAGTGTATGAATATTTTACTTTTTAAAATTTTAAACCAAATGTGATGGTTGCCTCTCCATCTATAGAGCTAATGAGCACTGCCACTGGTCAAAATTCTAGAGAACATGTGAAAAGGCAAGGGTCTCAACCCCATATTTTATCTATGAAGTAAATATGATGCATGAATATGAATTACCTGTTCATGATTTTGAGTTCCTAAGATCAATGATGAAATAAAAATATGGATATTTTCCTCCATCAGTTTAAGATTGATAATTGATTATCTATGCAGTAATTTCCCAAGAGGAGTAAAATTTGAGAAGTAAAGATCAGAATACTCTTTCAAAAGATAAAGACTCTACTACCCCTAAGGCCAAGATTAAAGAGAAAGAGACCAAAGGGATTAAAGAGGTTCAAAATTTTGCCAAACCTGGTTCTATACCTAATAATGTCAACCCAAGAGGTACTCAAGCCAAGAATAGAACTCTCATGTTGTCTATTATTCCCAAGAAGGATGAACCTAGGAAGCCTCCCTTGAAAAGTGAAGTTAAACATGCAGGTTCTCCTAATCATCTCCCCTTAACTCTTGAGGGGTGTATCCCAAATGAGAGTGTTACAAAATTACTTGATAATACTCCTATACCCAAATATAGTATTTATGACATGGCCCATGTTTTGAGTCAATTGAAGGTCACAGTACCATTTGTGGATCTGCTTAAAATTATAGAGTACAAGATAAGAGATTTTGAATATTTAGGATTCATCAAGAAAGTCACCACCAATGAGATTGTTGAAGTTGAACCTTCACTCACTTTCCCTATAGAAAGTGATAACACCTCAGAGTCCCCTAACCACTACCTAGAGGTGTATTTAGGAACAACATTGGTGAAGATTCAGATGGATGTTGACTTGTTCTACACCACCCTACTGAATAATGGATTAATTGTCCATAGCTACATGTTTGAATTTAGTGCATCTTATAACATTATGCCACTATTTGTGATAAATGAGCTTTGTATAAGGATAACTATAGCATATGGATGATGCCTCACCATGGATTCCAAAGAAGTACCTTGTTAGTGTGGTCAAAGGATTGGTGGTATATCTCATGCAATACCCTGGTAAATTCTTGAGTATAGACATTATTATTGTAGATTATCTACCAAAGTGGGGTATGTCATTGTCTAAAAAAAGGTTTGATAGAATTGGGGAAGTGTTTAGATAGACTTCTCCTTGTCACTATACCTCTGTATAAGAAGATGGTTCACTTGATTCAAGAACCACAAATGCTTCATGTCCTAAAATATCCCAAGTACCAATTGAATTAAGTGTTGTATGTGAATACAGACATTGAAATTTTGTAGGGAGTGTCAAGTACATGGAAATGCCTCCTAAATCTGGTATCATTGATGAAGATTCCATTTGGACCATGTATTTTGATGAAACATGTTCAAACATTGGAAATGGATGGGGTTATGTTTTATGACCCTAATGGCCAAATTTATAGATACTCTTTCTAATTATCCTTTGAGTGCACAAACAATGTTACAAAATATGAGGCACTCCTAATTGGCCTCCATATCACCTATGAATATGGATTCAAAAGGTTACTGGTTAAGGGCAATTTAGAACTAGTCATGAAATAGGTCTGATCTATTTACACCATGAAACAAAAAAGATTGAAGTAGTACCGAAATGTTGTATTGGACTACTTGGAATGGTTTGATGCTTTTATAATTGAATATCATGCTTGATATTTTAATCATGTGGTAGATATGCTTGTGAAGAGGGCTATAGAGTTTAAATTTGAACATAGAAATCCCTGTTGTGAATATGAGGTTGAGGTACTAATAAGGCCTTCTATCCCAAACAACATTGATCATTGGTAGGTCTTTGATGATGATGATCAAATAAGAAGATTTTTGTGTTGTGTAGATGAGTTCAAAGGAACCATTATATATTTGAACTCTATGGTACATATCTATGATGGGAAAGAAACCTTAAATGGAAAATAAATTATCCAGTTAAAAACCAATACTATCCCTAGAGGACTAGTTAGTCTTGAAGCATCCTTTGATGGAGCTAACAGAGTCAAATCTAGAATTATTTCTATATCAAAGGATGTGATTGAAATTAACATTAGGATAAATGAAAATCCAAGGAAGATTTGGGTTGGTACTCATCTGAGTAAGAAGGAGAAGAAAGCATTCATCAGGCTATTGAAACAATACCAAGACTGTTTAGCATGGTCATACTTAGAGTTGAAGGCTTATAAAGAGGATTTATTCTAGCATGTTATCTCCCTCCACCCTGATATAAAACCATTTTACCAAAAATAATGACTTGTCAATCCCATCTTGGCCATCAAGATGTAGGAGGAATTGAAGAAACTAAGGGATGGTGGGATTATTCAACCCATCAGGTATTCATCATGGGTGGTGAATCTAGTCCCTATTAGAAAGAAGAATGGAGACATATGGATCTGTGTTGCTTTTTAGAACTTGAATAAGGCTTCACTAAAGGACAATTACCCATTTCCTAATATGAACAACATGCTCCAAGATGTTATCAGGTTCAAGCTATTGTCAACTTTAGATGGCTTTTTTGTCTATAACCAGGTGGTAATGAAGGAGTCTGAAAGGTCTAAGACTTCTTTCACTACCCCATGGGGCACCTATGTATATATATAAATGCCTTTTGGCTTAATGAATGTAGGTGCCACCTTCTAGAGAGCAATGGATGTAGTGTTTGCTAGATTAATCAACCAGTTCATTGTTGTTTATCAAGATGATATTATTATGTACTCCAAGAAAAGAGATAACCATTTGGTGCATCTCAAACAAATATTTATCAGATGTAGGTAGTTTAAGATCTCCCTCAATTCTATAAAGTGTCATTTTGGAGTAGAAAAGGCAAAGTTATTGGGACACATTGTGTTTCAATAAGGTGTCATGATAGACCCTGAAAGGGTAGAATCCATTGATAAAGTACCCATCCCATAGACCAAGAAAGGTATCTAGTCTTTCTTTGGCCAGATTAATTTTGTTAGAAGGTTTATTTCCAACTTTATAGAGATTACTTTGCCTAACACTTCAATGTTGAAGAAGGATCAAACTACAAAGTGGGAGGAGAATGTTAGGTCATTTAATGATCCAAAGTTAGTTTAATTTGTTAGATTAATATTTAGTTAGTATTATTTTTATTTTTATTTACTTGTATGATTTATTTTAAATAAATTGTTGGGTTATGAGAAAGTTGGTTTTCACCCATAACCACCTGTGAAAAGCCTATAAATATTTTCACGTACTTTGTAAATATTGATTTGAGAAATAATACAATATAATCTTGGTGTGTAAACAAAAGGCTTTTGTCATTATGTAATTTTGGAATTTGGGCCAACAGTGGTATCATAGCATGGTGAAAAGCAAGCAGGTGAAAGATGAATTCTTAAAATGGTATGCCAGTAAAATAAATTTTGTTTGGTTGGTCTAAAGTTTAGACTTTGAAAAAAAATTCAATATTTAATTTTTCAATAATTTTATTATAAAATTTTGGAGAAATAAGCCTGGTACAGCCATATAATTGGACAAGCTATTCAAGCTCCCTGGTATTACTTCCAATTTTTTTTTAAGAATTCTAGATCGAATCTGTAAGATTTCAAATATTCTAAAATTGTTTTTAACACTCCAAAATCTATCCAAAATCCATTTGTATAGATTTTTTTAGTCTAGAAACCTCTATGGAATGTAAAAAATGGATCCAACCTTCATCCAATTTAGTTGTTAAGTTTCTAATATGTTTCTGAGCAATTTAAGATCACATTTCAATTCCTAAGGCATCTGGGAAGTTTTCAAGCTACAAATTTGAGTTGTACGGCCAAAAATATAATGTAGTATGGCCTTTTATCTTGGATATGCCTATAAATAAATGAAATGGTTTCAAAAAAAAAAATTAATCTGATCTGCTAAGTTTAGGTTTTGAATCTAAGTTCCTCAATACCAAAAATCAATTCCAAATATCTCTCAAAAAAATTTCAAGCTAAAACATTACTTTGTACATCCCACACATGTAGATGTACAACCTTCATAAAACCTTCCTACATCAAAAATCAAATTTAGTCAATCAAAATCTTCTTTGAAAGTCTCAAACACTACCCAATGGTGAAAGATTCAATTTTGTATGGGTTTTGTATGGCCTAATGGTTGTAAAAGGAGTCTATGAATTTCTCAGATCAGCCATGGTGTTGAAAAACTTTAGCATGGCATTGGAACACTATGGAAAATAAAAAAATTGATTTTAATAAAGTTTTTGCTATAGTTTGATCATATCTAGGGTTTGGTGGGTCCTAAAAAAGCTTTGAAAGATTTAGGATTTATTTGAAAAATTGGGTTTAAATATTTATTTTTGAACGAATTTTTATTTTTTGGATAATATTTTAGAGGAATATTCTCTTTTGAGAATCTTTTTTTATTGGTATGAAGACATAAGGGTGTAAGTCATCATTCTTGTAAACATTAGTTGTACATCTTCTCATCTATGAAAATGGTCATGTAACCAGGTGATCTTCATGGTTTTCAACATTTCAAATACATTGGAATGATCAAATTTATGTTTTGATGCTTTCTTATATGATTTTTTCAAATAAATGTGTTTCAAATGATGTATCAAGGTGCATTTTTGGTTGAAACTGACACCTTCAAAATGCAAGTTTTTTCATATTTCATTATGCTTGTATTTTTGAATAACATATAGTCTATCACAAGTCCCAGGATAATTTATAAAATATAATATATTTTGAATGTGAAGGAAAAAATTTGATAGCATTCCTTACTTTTTTGCATCATGGCTAAAATTATGATCCTCATTTCTGACATTAGATGCTTAACACCTAAAAATTTTAAAGAATGGTCAATGAATAAGGAAAACACATCAATATTTAATGAATTATGATACATTGTTAAAAAATAACCAACATTGCCCATTTAAGCCACAAAACTTGCAAATTTTCACAAACATGATAGGCAAGCTCTTGCATTGTTAAAATCCACTTGTAATGCACAAGTCATGATTCAAATTGAAGCTATCAAATATAAAGCATGGAAAGCATGGAAGGCTCTAAAAGACTTGTATGATAAAAAACCTACTTACAAGAAAATTGATCTCCTTATGCAGTTGCTCGATACTAAACTTACTAATGATGAAGATGTTTTAGAGTATGTGTCATGCATTAAGAACTTGAAACAAGAATATGGCACCAGTGGCAGAAAAATTGATGATGAAATGCTCATTTATATTATTTTGAATGGTCTTAGCACTAGTTACAATAATTTTTTATAAATGTTAGAGCTTAGTGATAAGCTTAACAAATCTACTTTTGATTCCATTTATGAGTTGCTCACTCAACATGAGCGATAATTTTCAAAGAAGAAATAAAAACCTACTGAGGATGCATACTCTATCAAAATAGGAAATCCATTGTATGAGCCCAATAAAGAGAAAATAGAGGCACACTTCTAGGCATAAGCATCATTTTGGTTCTTTGAGACATAAGCATCATTTTGGACATAGGGATCATTCAAGCTCTCATAAACATAGACATCATTCTGGTTCTCCAAAGCATGAGCATCACCACAAACATTTACATGGACACAAGTACAAGCATAGGCATTCTTCTTCATGTGGCTATTCTTCCTCTAGTTCTAGTAGAAATGAGAGAATATGTTATAATTGTGGTGGCATAGGATATCTCTCTATAGAGTGCCCCTCCAAAAGGAAGTCCTCTCAACATTAAAAGAAGGTAGAAGCAAACATTATTGAACACTCCAGTCACTCTGGTCATTCTTCTACTTCCTCTTTAGGATATTATTTTGCATATTCTTCTAATAGATGGGATGACTGTGAATTTTCTTGTTCTATAGTTGATGATTATATCTTTTGAGATAATGACTCACCCATCTTGTTCGAGCTGCTAGGCTCACGATTGGGATTTGATGTAGTAGCATTTTTTGGCTTGTGTACTTTTATTTCATAAATGTAGTGTTTTTATGATCTTTTATGTGGATCATTTCAATGATTTATACTTATTTTATTTGTTACATGGATTTTCAGCTCTTGCTTGATAGGGGGAGAAGATATTGCATATTAGTTTTTTGATCAGTCATCGGTGATGTGTGGTATGAATTAGCATTGTGTTGCTAGCATTGTTAGTGCTGAGAAAAGGCCTATGAGAGATGTTGGGGGTTGTTGGGCATCAGTTTGAAATGTGCCTTACATAGTACAGAGGGTAGTCACTTATTGGATAGATTTTATATGAGGATCGATGTAGTTGGATAGTACATAATCATGTTTTACTACAATGTAGGGATGATCGGGGTGTGGATCAGTCTAGGATGCATAGTGTACTAGTTGAAGTTGTGGTAGAGTCTACTTGGATGACTCATGGTTCTTTGCTCCAGTCTTTTTATACTCCTTTGGATCAAGGGGGGTTTATTAGGTCATTTAATGATCCAAAGTTAGTTTATTTTGTTAGATTAATATTTAGTTAGTATAGTTTGTATTTTAATTTACTTTTATCCTTTATTTTAAATAAATTATTAGTTCATGTGAAAGTTTGTTTTAACTAATAACCACCCATGAAAATCTTATAAAGCTTTTCACGTGCTTTGTAAATATTGATTTGAGAAATAATAAAATATAATTTTGGTGTGTAAATAAAAGGCTTTTGTCATGATGTAATTTTCATTATTATTTGCTTTGGAATCTAGGCCAATAGAGAAGGCTTCCCAATAATTTCAAGACATTAAGGAATCTTTGAAAACTACCCCAATGCTTGCTAGTCTTAATTATAGCAAAGATTTCTAGATCTTTTCATTTACCTCTGAACATACTATTGTTGCAGTGCTGCTACAGAAGAATGATGAGGGGCATGAGTAGCTAATTGCCTTCTTCATCAAGGCATTATAGGGATATGAACTAAAATATATCATAATGGAGAAGTAAGTTGTTACTCTCTTAAAGGCTATCAAACAGTTCAGATCTTACATTCTGAGTTCAAAAATTGTAGCCTATGTTCCTCACACTATGGTGAAGGACATATTAACTCATAATGAGACTACTAACAAAAGATGTCGATGGGTCAAAAAACTTAAATAATATGACCTCGAGATACAAACTACTAAATTGGTTGGAGGCATGGGTCTTGCCAAGCTAATGATTGAAACCAACTTACAATTTGTAGAACTAAATAATGTAGAAGGGGTGGTTGATAGCCCTAAATCTAAGTACAGCCAATCCCCATGGTATAGAGATATAGTCTATTATTTGAAGACTCTAAAATATCCTCCCCATTTATACAAAAATCAAAGGAGTACATTGAAGTTAGTATCCCAAAAGTATCTACTATTACAAGATGATCTCACTTGGAGGAACCCGAATGGTGTCCTATTAAGATGCTTAGTAGAAAGTGAAATTTCTTCACTAGTCATAGAGTTCCATAATGGTGTATGCGGTGGTCACTTTGCTCATAAATTCACTGCACACAAGATTTTGAGGGTCAGGTATTGGTGGCCCACACTATTCAAAGATATTGTTGCCATGATAAGAAGATGTGAAGAATACCAATGGATCTCTATGAAAATAAAATCATCCGGATCACTTCCCTTACAGTCAGTTTCTATTGAGGGAACATTCAAGTAATGGGGAATGGATTTCATGGGTGAAATATTAGATTATTTAAGTAATGGTCATAAATGGATCTTAGTGGCTACTGATTACTTCACAAAATGGGTTGAAGCAGTCCCCGCTAGAAGATCAACCCATCAAGTAGTCATTGATTTCTTTTTGAATAATGTGATTTGTCAATTTAGAGCGCCATTTAAAATTATATGTGATAATGCCATGTGTTTTAAAACCAAAAAATTAGTTGCATTGTGTGAATATTATGGGATTGATCTAGCATATGCCTTCAATCACAATCCACAAGAAAATGGGCAGGTTGAGTCCAATAATAAGAATTTTTTAAAAATCATTAGGACTCTGGATGGTAACAAAAAGAGATGATTTAAGCAATTGAAATTTGCTATCTAGGTTGATATAATAACTCCTAAGAGGATTACTATAAGAATCCCCTTTGAACTTTTTTATGGATCTCAAGTTATTTTACCCCTGAATTTATAGTTACCTACTATGAATTCATGCAGCAAATAGTTGAGGATGAAGATAGGATAAACCACTATAAGTAAAGGATCAACCACATCATACCACTTGATGAGTCTCATAGACAAGCTCATGAAAAGCATTTAATGTTCAAGGAGAGGCTCAAAAGAATATTTGATAATAAAGTCACCTCAAGATATTTTCAGATTGGTGATTTGGTTCTACTCTAGGATAGTAGACATGAGGACAAGGGAAAACATGGTATATTTGATTCCCTATGGATGGGTCCTTACACCACTGATTATCAAATAGGGAACCACACATTTTATCTTAGAGATATTGATGAGTCCATGCTAGCTTTTACAAATATCTACATGTTGTATAGTCCCTTTTTATTTTTGGGGTCCTATTGTGGTTTGTGTTTGTACAGTTTATGTCTTTTCTTATCCTTCATTGTTGTCTTCATATGCCTAGTTATAACTTTGATCACCCATGGTATGTTTTTCCTTGCCTCTATGGTAAAATATTTTGACTCTATGTCCCAATGGATAGGTGTCCAGTCTAATATTCTCTGTGTACCATTGGGGGTACCCATTCCCAAGTAAGAGCCAATGTTAGTTCCCAAAATTACACTAGAGCAATTGGGCCCTTATGAGTGAAACACCCAAGTCTAAATTAGGTGAGTAATAATTTTTTAGTCACTAGCCCCATTCATGTTTATATATTTTCTTTCAGAATCTCAAATTCATGTTCACAATTTGTCAAGTCTTTTATCTTATTTTTGCAAGGTGAAAGTGTTCTTTCACTTCAATCCTTGGGGCTTTTTACATGAACATAATGCCTGATATAAATAGGTCTTTGGGATTTTTATCTTTAAACAAAGGCTTTGAAGAATTAATTTTGTTGGACATTTTGTCCACTCCAGAAGCTCCAAAAAAATTCTATACCTTACCTTTTTGGGTCAAAAGTGTTTTTGGGATATTTGTTTTGAAATTTTTGTATGCATCAAAGAATTTGAAGGTCATTTTCTATAAAGGACATTTTCAAAAGTTTCAAAGGAATTGTAGGGTTTAACTAAAGGTTTCATGGCTAGATGATTTAGAATCTCAAATTCATGTTCACAATTTGTCAAGTCTTTTATCTTGTTTTTGCAAGGTGAAAGTGTTCTTTCACTTCAATCCTTGGGGCTTTTTACATGAACACAATGCCTGATAGAAATAGGTCTTTGGGATTTTTATCTTTAAACACAAAGGCTTTGAAGAATTAATTTTGTTGGACATTTTGTCCACTCCAGAAGCTCCAAAATAATTCTATACCTTACCTTTTTGGGTCAAAAGTGTTTTTGGGATATTTGTTTTGAAATTTTTGTATGCATCAAAGAATTTGAAGGTATTTTCTATAAAGGACATTTTCAAAAGTTTCAAAGGAATTGTAGGGTTTAACTAAAGGTATCATGGCTAGATGATTCACAATGAGAAGATAAAAGTATAGCCAAGCTTCTTTTTGTACATGGATTTGTTGTCTTATGATCAAAGAAGAACTTATAGGACCCTAAATGAAATTACCAAGTTACACCTAACATGTTCTGGTGACTGAGGTGAGGAATTTCTTGGTGAATCAAATGAAAGGCATGTGTCTATCTCAAGGGACTTGTATGAATATTTCTAGGGGTCAATAAAATCTTTCACCCTTCCTTAAATAAACAAAGCTAGTGTAAAGGTAAAAAAAGGGCCAAGAGTTCAGGTTTAAGTTTAAGTTGGACACGTGGTAGCTTCTCAGAGTTATATAAATTTTGGGCCCTTCTTGAAGATTGCCTCACTTACCTTTTGGTGGGCAAGGTGCTTAAAGTCTCTAGGGCCTAATTTCCTGAACTTGCAAGGAAAGTGATGCCATGTGGTAGCTCCTTGAGATCTCCTAAGTTTTGATCCCTTTTTGAAGATTGCCTCACTCACATTTTGATAAGGAAAGGTTCAAAAGGTCCCCAAAGGCATGAATGCCTGAATTTTCAAAACTAACTTATGACATGTGGCATTCTTACATCTCATGAGGATCTCAAGGCATATTTCACTATTGTACCAAAGGAAATAATGAGTGAAAAAGGTGTAAAAGTCCTCAAAGGACCTAAAAATATACCATGAAATATTTTCTACTTGTATGGCTCCACATGTTGCAAGAAGGATCGCCCAATGTAAAATAAAAATTTGCATCTTCAATCTCTCTTTTTATGAAGCTTAATTAATTAATGAGGGTGGTTGGTCATTAGTCATTATACTTTGAAGCATTAATAACAACCCTAATTCCAAAATTCAAAGGATTATAACTAAGGTATTTTTTATTTTATGTTTACCCTTTGCATTCAGATATTTCATTTGTACCTTTGAGATATTTTTGTGCCCTAGCTAAGTGTAGTGAAAGAACATGATTACGGTGAGTTATTCATGGATTTTTAGCTTCCATTATGTGCCACTATTTCGATTAATAGTACGTGTTATTTCATCTCCTTATGGTGTGTTCTTTGAGAGGAGTTGAGAGGTATTGCAAGGGTTCTTTGAGTGAAGGGTTCATCAAAATTTGAAATATTACACTAGAAAGTTAAGGTAGAAATGGTAGCACCCTCAACTTTTATGAAGGGCATCATTGTATCTATCTTGGATGGGATTAAGGATATAGATATTATGGGGTTTGATTTTTTAGCCCTATTAAATGTCTTGAAGTGGCCAAAACCCCTTCAAATAATAGCTAATGTTGTTATGAGCTACATCACCCATGTGGTAGCATTTCCCTTGGCTACCTCATACCCACAACTAATTATTGCATGTGCTCAAACATACCAACCAAACACTAGAACCATCATCAATGGTAACCATTTGGTTATTTTCTCTTTCACCCCTATGGCCCTCAACACCATGCTTAAAATTCCTCCCCAAATAGAAATCATTACACTCACCATGGAGGAATTCCATGAATACATGAATAAGAATGATAAGGCAATTTGGGACATTATCAACTCCTATTGGCTAGCCAAAAAAAGATAAAAGGTCTCTAAGATGCCCAAGACTTTGAAGCTAGTATAATTTAATGAATTTCCATAATATGTCATCACCATGGCCAAAAGGGTTTACAAGATGCCCACCATAGAAAAAATTGAGCCATGGATTTTCCTGATTCTAATGTGCATGTTGGAGAGGCAAAAAAGATAGACTGGGCCATTATCCTTAGTGATAATCTATATAGGTAGATGATGTATCTCTAAGCCACAATTTTTTTAAAAGAGGCATTTAGAGGTACATTCTACATGTCTTCTTATTTAATGTATAGATTGGTGCACAATGGGACATTCTAGGGGCTCACCAAGAACCCCAATGGAATGAGAATTAATGAAATATACCTAGAAATCACCATGGAGGGATTTAGAAAGAGATTTTATAGAGTCTACAATTACTTCTTCAATATTATGATGAGTGTCTTCATTCCTTTGAGAAGCCTCAATAGAATGTCCAAGGTGGTGAAGTAAGTAATTAAAAAATATGGCACCTCTTACATTCAATTTAGGACATTCACATATATGAGGGTAAATTGTTACTCAGGGTGCCCACATAAATTGCCAATGTACCTGGATGACAAGTTAGCAGTAATAGAGTTGAGCCAACAGATGGTGCCTCTACATGAAATGATAACAGCCAAGAAGATTAACAATCCCTTCAAGTTTCATTTTGTAATTGGATATTATTCATGTCCTTCAATTTATAAGTTGAAGGGATTAGAATATGAAATGGGCCAATATGTAATTGATAAGATGTCACCAAGGCCCAATTATGACATCAGATGGTTGGTGAATATGATGACTAAGGTGATATTACATCAATCACATTATGAAGACATTTGGTTTGAATTTACCACTGAGGAGGATGTCAGGAAATTAGAGTATATGAGGTTGAAAGTGCAAGAGATTATTGCCTACAATATCACTCCCATCCCCAAGGACATGGTGGATGATAAGATGACACTAGCTTCAATGTATAATATAGCCAATATTGAATCCCAGCCCATCTCATAAGAATATTTTAATGTTTATGAAAATGATTCCATCTCTTAGAGATCATTTCTAATTATGATAAGAAATTTTAAATGTCTGAAGGAACATGGGGTGGATCTTGGTGCATATGACACCCCTACCCGCTAGGAGATCAGGAAAGTTAAGGAGCTGAGAGCTTTCCTCATAGAGTATAGTGGTGATCCTACAAGTCCACCACCCATAGTGAAAGGTAAGGGGAAGCATAAGCGTAGTGATGTTGATTTCACCAAGCCCATTGATGTGGAGTCAATAATAGCAGTACAGTCTAAGGTTGGGTTATCTTTCTTGAAGATAACAAGCTTGGAAAAAAAATTGGGATAAAATTATTATGGGGGAAGTTACGTTGGTTGGTACCACCCCCATATTCATTTTAGGAGAGGGATCCCCAATAATTCCAACCATTCTAATGGCCATCCCCATGACCAATCCATCTACAGTTCTACTTACTCCACCAACATAACATGCAACAGTTGCCCCTACCCCAAAGATATATTCAAGAAAGAGGGGAGGTGAGGATGAAGGGTAGTAGCCTAAACAAAAGAGATTCAAGAAGTATCTAGAACCTCTAAGTGAATTTCTTACAAATAATAAGGAGGTTATGTTTAAGGACATGCCATCCAAGGAGGTCCCTATAAAAAATAAAGAGGGGCCACATATGTCGAGAGGGTAAGGAATATGAGTGATGATGAGAATTTAGATGAGAAAAGGACCGTAATTGAGGTGATGAAGAATCAACATGCATTCACTCCTCTGTAGGTGAAGACTAGGTTGAGAACTCTGAGGGAGAGGCCCCAAACCCTAGTGAAGGCCCTGATGATGGGCTTATTTTTAGAAGAGGGACCCTCAATATTAGAAATCAAAAGTGATGAAGAAGACATCCTAACCTTAAATTATCCTTTATCTTTTTATGATGTTGTATGGGTTAGTTTTGAGGTGGCTACACAAGCTCAAGTCCCTCAAAATAAATAAGTAGTTTCATCAAGCACAAAGACATTTGTTGATAATTTTATCACCCAACCACTAGGCCAAGGTGATCAGGGTGGAGTGAAAGAGTTGAGCAAGCTTGATGAAAGAGATAAAGTAGAGTAAGAACAAGATGTTCAAACTACCACTAATCTAGAAGAGGTGGTTGAGAAAATAAAATCACAAGTAGCTCTAGAAGTACCTCAAGATGCCCCTTCCCCTCCAAAGATGTCAAGTTTAACATCAGAGAAGAAGGGGGCTGTGGAGGAAGGTGGGGGAGTAATCCTGAAAATGGGTACCCCCACCCATATAGAAATAAATAAGAAATTGGGTGACTTGAATAAAGATGATAAAGGGGATGTTTCAGGGAGTGGTGCTTCAATTTAAATACCATGAGGTCTTCTCCCTTGCATCAGGGTCCATGAGCCAACCCATAATAAAGGTCCTTAGGCCATGACTAGTAAAGAGTTACCTAAAGGTAAAAAGGATGTCACCATAGCCTCACCCATGCCTAAGGCTCAATAAAATAAAGGAGGTGAAGTGGATGCACAACCTTTTAGCCAGTCAATATAATGAGGAAGTTTGATTGAGAAGTTTCTTGAGGAATCTCATTGGCCTGGGTTAGAGTTTGATGTTTTGGATTAGATAGAGTCGAGCCTGGAAAAGAAACATGGAGTGGATAAGGGTGGTGAAGAGAAAGAGAGTGATGAGAAGATTAAACATTTTGTGTTGAGTCCACAATCAAAACCTATGGCACTCCCTACATCTATCACTTCATTGACACCACCCTTCAATATCTTGAGGCCATTAACAATGTCTACCACTTCAATGGGATTTCAGACCAGACCCTTTCTTTGGGTCAAAGAGTAGGTCAAAGAAAAAAGAGACATTATGAGCAAAATAGGGGAGATCAATGTAAGGAAGATCACTCAGGAACATAAGGTCAAGCCCCCTAAAAAGGCCAAAACACATTCCAAAGCCACTCTCACCACCATAGAAGAAAAGAATGTCGAGATATCTATCTATCCATTTGATGCATTGAAGAAGGATTCTCCCCTTAAAAGTTACAATATCTATAGCTACAAACTATGGGAGTCATCATGAAATGAGATGAAACATAGCTCATAGATCTTTACTAACATGGTGTCACATAGGGTGGATAAAGACAAAGCCATCATAAAGGAGTTGTAGGAAAAAAACTAGGCTATGATCTAGTACTTGTAAAATTTATTGAGTGAGCCTAAGGCAATGACTCCAACAACTAGTAAGGCTCTAGGTCTCCTCCATCTCATATTCACATCATTTAACTTTGATTGGATCAATAATTTGAAGATCAGAGGAAGAGCAACTAAAGACTAGAAAGAAGACTTGGGCTCTAGGGCTAAAGGAATAATCCACTTAGTATTTAAATACTTGAGTAACATAGTGGAAAATAAAAGGGAGTGTGATGCCCATATGTTTTCCTATGAGGAAAACACCAAGAAATGGGAGGAAGCTCAATGGAAGGTAGAAGAGATATATAAGATGAGCATAGATACTTTGATTATGAATAAGATCATTCCTCCAAATGATCATAAAAGGCCCAAGAAATATCAAATAGTAATCAAGCATCATCTGATGATGTTCAAAGATGGCATCTTTGATCTAAAAGGAGAAAAATAGTCTCTTAAGACTATGATAAGAGAGATAGATGTCGTGCTGAGAAGGATGGTGAACCTTGATGGTGTAAATGATCTAGGGGAGGAAGTAGTATGATTGATTTGAAGAACCTCATTGGTGCAACACAAAAATCCTTTGATGTCCATAAGATAAATCAATTGGTGTTACTTGATAAATCATGTGACCAATTCAAGGAACTCATTGGATGAAAGCAAACCACGTTTTAGTGGAATACTACCTAGCTTGAAGAATATAGAGGCAAATTCACTACCAAATAGGCCAAAACCAAGGGATTCTTGTCCCCATTCTTGAGTAATATATAAAATACAAAAACAAGTTGGCAAAAGATTTTGTCATTCAAATCGATTCTATAACCTAATTGAATGTTTTAAGTTTTTTTGAGTTTGCATCACCTCTCCTTTCTCTTCACTTACCTTTTCCTTTCTCTTCCCTTTTTTTTTCTCATTTCCCATTGGGAAACCATTGTACTTCACCTAATAGTGGCATGTCCTTTTCAAGGTAGTTTTTGTAATCATGTACATAGGAAAGGGACGTTTTGTTTGTTATGTAGGATGGCAAAGGTTTGTTTTATCTCTTGTAAGATATGCCTCCACGTAGATAACTAAAGATATTCTATCAATGTGGAGGATCAATTTTGCCATCATCACAATAGCACATGCATAATCCAAAGAATCGCATTTGTTACAATGTCTAACAGACTCCAAAACTATGAAAGAATCTTCTAGCTAGAGCATCTTCAGGAATATGTTAGGCTTAGTTCAATTGTATAAGTAAAGGGGGTATGTCCCTTTACAAAGGTCGATTAAATTTTTGAGTCAAGAGTTATAGCCTCAGAGAGTTATTACTGTGTAAAACTTATGGTGTCAAATTGATTTCTTATGTAAAATCATTGGCAAGCTTTGAGAGCATGGCATATGTCTCCCTTGTTATAAAACTTTCTTGCATTGTATTGATACTATTATTTTTCTCAATACATATTGTAATTATTTCTAATTCAAATGATAAATGAAATTTTATTGTGGTTTCCATTCTCTTTTTTTTGTTGAAGTACAATGTCATGTTTTACATGTGTATTTTATTGGTGATATGATGTGTTCATCTTAATGGTGGTCATTTAGAGTGTATGTCTAGATTATAATATCCTCTCTCCTTTGAGATTTGGGAATAGGGTGTTGATAGAATTTTTAAGGGTAGTCCTAGGCTCATGAATTTGATTAGAATGTTTTCCTAAAGGATATCACATATGCATGATTTTAATTTTATTTGTGTTAGGTATATGGTACATTTGTTTTTAAAGGTGATGTAGAATTTTATTTGAACTTATTTGTGCTCATATGTTAACCCTCCACTATTAATCTCTATTAACTCACAATTTTTATCCTACCCTAGTTTACCCTACATATAACATGACCTCTGTATGTTTGAAGTGTTGTTTACCTATAAGCGCATAAACATTATGTACTTAGCATGTGTTTTCATCTTGTGCATTAAAGATCAACATTATAATCTCTTATTATAGATAAGTGTTAAAGATCAGTGTTAAAATATAGGAACAAGTATAGGAATAGGTATAAAAATAGGTTCAAGAACAAGTACAGGAACATAGGTACAAAAAGAAGTATAGGAATATGTACAATAATAGGTATAAGAATAGGTTCAAGAATAGGTACAAGAATTAGTTTACAAAATAGGATGCTATAGTAAGGGGGAGTTACTGTATGTTTTTCAGTTGGTAGTATGTGTAGGTTGGCATATGCATTATCAGTTTCAGGATGTGGTAGTTTCAGTTTGAGGTTGCCATCAATGACAAAGGGGGATATTTTTGGAAATAATGTCACTGATGTCAAAGGTCTAACAACATTGGTGACAAAGGCCCCATAATATTTAATGTATAAAGGTGTTTTTAATGTTCATATCTTTTCTAAAGTGTGTTAATATTAATTAAATATTAAAGAATATATTTTTGGTTGTATAAAGTCAAAAGAGGGCCCATGAGGAAGTCAAAGAGTCACCAAGTAAAGATAAAAGAGGGAAAGGACATATTTTCCCATGAAGGGTCACCTTGAGGAATTCAAAGAGTCACAAGATAAAGACAAAAGAGGGAAAGGATGTATTTTCCCATGAAGGGTCACTATGTGACTTTTCATATGAAAGAATTTGAAGGGTCATGTAAGTTTGGTGTCATTTTCCATGTGAATTTAAAGGTCACAAAGGGCGAATGCTAAAGGTCATTTGGAATGCTATAAAAGGAGTCTTGAGAAGCCATTTGTAATAAGTAAGGAAGAGCATGGTTTGTAATTGTTATATCTAGCTTAGAAGAGCATAAGAGAGAAAAGAAAGAGATATAGTAGTGTGTTATCATTTGTTGAGAAATCAACATTGAAAGATAGTTTGTGTTTTATACACAAAAGGGTTGGTGCGTTTATGGGTTAAAGCTCACAAATCCTTGTTGTGTTTGTACTCAGCACAGGGGTTGGTACTCATGCAAGTTGGTGATTTAAAACTTTGTAAACTTGAGTTGGTTCTCATTTATATACTTGAGATTGCTTTTTATGGTTTTTCTCATTTTGGGTTTCCATGTAAAATATGGTGTGTCTCTCTTTCTTGTGTGGTGCACGTTATTTCTTTAAATTTTATGGCATATCTTGAATATATGATTAAGTGGTTAAAGTAAAAGGAATTTGATTAAGTAAAACATATATCTCATTCTTAATTAATTGGTATCAAAGTAGGTTCCTTTAGAAAGAGTTTAATAGCTTGAAGGTAGATCAAGGAAAGCATGATGGCCAAATAGTTAAGAAAGGAGAATCAAGAGTTGAAATCTATGGTTAAGGCTCTTAAGTAACATGTATGTATATTGGACTCTAAGTTGGATATAGAAGCAAAAGAAGACAAGATGTTTATTGAGGATTTTAAGAATCAGCTAGAAGTTATGTTGTTCCCAAAATCTGTCACTTGTCTTTGGGAACAACATATCAACTATTTTGGTCTTGTAGGCCAAAATTCTCTCTTCCCTTCTTAAAAAATGTTCTGAGCACTCCAATTCCTCAATTATTCAAGCTTTTTTAGCTAAGGGATTCACAGGTTCAACAACTTCAATAGGCGAGCTCTCTCAAAGGAAGAAGTTCTAAACACTTAGGCAATTTCAAAGTTAGTTCAATGTCAAGGTTTAACCAAAAGTTTCATCAGCGGGCTTCAAACAAAAGATTGAACCATTGAACCCCACCCCCAAAGGTTCAACAGGTTCAAAGGTTCAACGACATCAACAGACTTACAATAGTTAAGTGCTTTGGCAAGTTCAAAGTTTAATGGCTTCAAAAGACTTAAAGAAAAGAAAGCTTTGAAGAAAGAAAGATATAACCTGTTGAACTATTGAACCTTGAACCAAAATGGTTCAAAGGTTCAAGGTTCAATGAGTTCCATAAAAGTTCAAAGTGGTTGGTTCAAGTGGTCAATTGAATGAGCAGAACACGGTATTGAACCATTATTGGTTCAATCAAAAGGTTCAATTAGTCAGTTCAAATGGAAGGAACAAAAGGATATCTTTTAGAAAGATTTTTCATGGCAAAATTTCATAAGCGAAATCCTTTAGAAAAAATGTCTGAAGGAATGCTGAAAGGCCTGACAGAAAGTGGCAAAGGTAGAAGAAAGATTTCTTTCAAAAAAAATGTCTAGAGGATTTCTTTCAGACATTTTGTCTGAAGGATTTGAAGAACAAGGCCGCTCGAAGGACCCCGAAGGGTAGGTACCCTTACGGGGGACTCTCAACAACCATGGAATGGACCATTCTCAAGGCCCGAAGGGACACCTTCCCTTCAAGGAGTTTGAAAGACTTATAAAAACAAAATATTTGAATAATAAAGAATGAACCAATGAACCATTGAGCCTTAAACCAAAACATTTCAAAGTTCAAAGGTTCAACGAGTTCAATAAAAAAGAAAAGGATCCAGAAACTTTGAAGGACCAAAGGATTCAGAGAAAGAGAATGACCATTGAACTTTGAACCAAAATAGTTCAAAGTTCAAAGGTTTAAAGGTTCAAGGAAGCTTCAAGAAAAGAAAGGAAGCAGAAGATTCTAGAGACAAGTTCGAAGAGATAGTTCAATTGAAGAGGAAAGGAAGCGATTGAACCAAAGAAGTGATTAAACTAAGGATTCGATAGGGCCATTTGAACTGTTGAACCATTAAACCAATGCACTCTCATGGTTCAAGGTTCATGGTTTAAAGTGGTTCAAGTGACCAGCGACCAATGAAGTCCCCATAGACATCAAATTCAAGGTAATGAAATATATGTTGATTTTCAAATGTGGCGTGACCCTGAGAACAAACTTAGTGACTAACTAAAGAAGGAGCTGAAAGAGCTAGAAAAAAGGGAAAAGATAACCTAAGAGCTCAGAGCATGAGGAAGAGACAAAATGCATTAAGAGGGAAAGACCAGAAATATTTGTGCAAGAGTTATTTCTAGTTGGTGAAACAATCCACCAAGTGGACATTAGAGAGCTTGAACAAATCAAGGACAGCCTATTTTTCTCCATCAAGTAAAGGTGAAGTGGACAGCTATGCAAATATCAGGAAGAGGACCAAGTGGCCTCTAATTTGGAAGAGACATTTGAGATGAATTGACATGCCATAGTTAAGGTCGATGCCCTGTTCCAGCATGGCCCCTTGACAGAACTGAAAATACATTCAAGGCATTAAATGCAGCATAGGCCATTCCATAAAATAAAGTGCCCAAGTCTTTCTAGGAGCACTATATATTGTAATATCTTATTTTATGCAAAAGATATCTCTTTGATATAGAAGCAAAACTCTGCCCAAATTGAAAGGCGATTACTGAGACTTTGAAGCTCAGATTGTTAATCATATTTCTTTATTTGAATGAGAAAGCAAGTGACCTTTAAGACTTTGTGCTGAAATAGCTTGTGTTGTTGAGAAAATTATTCTTATGTCTAGTTCTTGAATGTGTTCTTGTCTATTTAATTAAAAAAAAGCAAAACTAGTGAAAGTAATTAGGAAGGTGTCCTGAAGCCAACTGTGTGAAGACTTTAAGCTACCACGATTGTCTTTAGTGTGTGTGTTTTCAAATTATTTGTGTAAAGGATCTTGGGATGACTTTGTGCCCCCATTGTCTTTCATATTTTACTTGTTGGCAGTTGAGGTGGAGACTTTGTGCTACACCTCATTCTATTGTTTTTTGCATCTTGTTACTTATCATTACCAAAAAAAATCTTGTTGTTTGTTGAACAGCACTTCTAAAAGAAGAGAAGTGTCTTTTGTCATTTCACCAAAATTTATCCTTTGATTTTTGAACATCATCTCTAAAAAAAGAGAGATGGATGGTGTTATCTTACCCTTGAGTGTTATTTTTAGCTTATTTATAGTATATTAATACATATATCACCTTATAGTTATAGGTAACCTCCCCTTGATGAGAGGAGAGATTTGTCCCCTTTTGATATGGTAGACCTACACATTTAGCTGATTAATCTCCTTATGATGTGGTTGAAATAACCTATTTTGCCTATCAGTTAGCTGGTAACAAAATATTCACCCAACAATTTTTGGCAACTATGTTGGGGATAGAACGCATAGTTTGAAGCCTCAAGCTTCAAATTGAAGCAGTCTCTATCCTTATCCATTTCAATTTTACACTCTGGCAAATCCACAATATACTCAAAGCCGGAGAGCTAAAGTTATTGTTGACCCTCTATTCGAGTTGGTATAGCAAAGTGGTTTTGATCATTTTCCTTCACCGTCTCATCTTTAGCGAACCAGGAGTTTTCCTACTACAAAATTTAGGTCTCCATTACTAGGAAAAGAATCCATTTCTTCTATTAGTAGAGCTTTATCAATACATACCCCTCAAACATTTGTTATCCCTCCCTTTAGTAATCAAATCATGGTGGTTCAAGGCCCCTGGAGTAACTCTTTTGGCCCACTCAATTTAACTCCACCTCTACATGAGCTACCACATAGTTCAAGGAAGAATTTCTCCAAATTCTTTGGTGATGACAGAGTTCATCCTGATGAACATATTGTAGCCTTTAGCATAGCCTGTGGTGTGATAGGCATTGAGTATGAGGACATAGCAGTCAAGCTATTCATAGAGACATTGTAAGGTGCTACTACCAACTAGTTCTACCATCTGTAAGCTCAGTCTGTGACTGACTGGAACACCCTCAAAGTCAAGTTCAAAGCAAGTTTCAAGCCTATAGAAGATGTGCATGCCTTATTGGCCCAGCTCACATAGATGAAGAAAGAACCTCATGAACCTATGAGGGACTTTATTGCCAAATTTGACAAACTAAGGAACAAGATTCTTATAATTTCTCAACCAATAGCTAAGAATCTCAAATGCTTCTTCATCAACTCTCAACTACCTAAAGTAAGTTTTTTGTTGAGATGTGTTAGCCACATAGACCTTATTACAGCACATGATTTGGCTACTGAAGTGGAAAATGATCTCATCTTGGTAGGTAAAATAAGGATAGATCCTAATAGAGGTAAATCTTCTTCACCCTCTAAATATCCATCGATATGTACCACTGATCCAATGGTGCAAAAGCTGGCAAATGAGATGCTAGCTCTCAAAAGGCAAATAGTGCAAGGGATGTCTTCTACTCCTTCGTACTGAGATATACCAAGGAGAACATTCCCTAATCAGTCATATCAAGATAATGCTTTCAGGAATCAAGGGCAACCAAATCACCTTCCTCCTCCACAATAGAAACTTGCCATTGAAGTACCACCAACCAACTTAGCAGTTGGATATCTTGAATTAGAATCTAATTTCTCCTTCTAGCCTAAGTTAAACTCAGAAGATGATGCTAATATATTCATAAAAAATCAAGGAAAATTTATTGGTGACTATAACATTAGTTTCCTAAACTACCAGGATGAACCTAGAAGTAAAGGTGAAACATTTGATGGATCATATGTTGTATTCACCTGGTCCCAAAACCAATCAGCCCAACAAGCTGATAAAGAAAAAATAGAGGAGTGATCTCAACCAAAAATTTCAATTTCTAAGTGAGAAACCATTCTATCTTTTCAATCAAAGGACCTGGTGATCCCTAAAAAAGTAAGTACCTCAAGTATGACTTCACCTTCAACTTCAATTTCACATATCAGTCCCCCCTCCTAAAAACCAAAAGGATGAACTACCTTCCCATGTTTCTAATTTGATTCAGACATTTGATATAATTGATCATGTCAAGAAAACTAAAATTCAAATGTCTAAATTTGAATTCCTACAATCTAACCCTGAGAAGTTGGATAAGTTGATTTAATGTGTTAATAATAAAACTATCCCTGTAGAACCAACTATTCCAAAGGTGACTCCCACATCTACTCAAAATAACCTGGTCGTTACTCCTCCTATGGCTCTTAAGAAGATAGAACCATTTTATGTCTCCTTACTGATAAATGGACACCAACTAAATAATTACATCATAGACTCAGGTGCATCTGACAATGTTATGCCTACCAAAGTAGCTGAATCCCTTGGTCTCATACTAACCAAGACATTTGGGAGATGTTTCTCCATGGAGAACAAATAAGTACCACTGCTAAGACAAATCAAGGATGCCCAATTTACATTTGCAGCATTCTCGAACAAGAAAATTAAGATGACAGTCCTGGTGGCTGACATCCCCGCCTCATACGGCATTCTTCTTAGGCAAAATTTCTGCAAGGATGTTGGTGGTGAGTTGAGTATGGACTTGTATGAAGCAAAGATCCCGGTCAAAGGTGTCATGTAAAAATTGCTCCCTGAGAAGGAGGAAAAATATGTGGTCACTCAAACATCAGTGCCTGAAGCTCAAATTTTGTTTGAGTCTTCAGGTGTGGGTAATTACTTCTTATTCATGAAGGAAGTTCATGTGGCATTTGATGAAATTCTTGAATATGACAGCCTAACAATCAATTCAGACAAAATAGTAGAAGAATTTGTAGAGCATAGTGCAAGTGCAAAAGAATCCTTCCCTCCAATTAAAGAAAAATTTAAGAAAAAATTAGTTTCTAATGATGTCTGTATTCTCGAATTTGATGGTAGTTATTCCTCTACTAGTTTTGGAATTGAGATTGTTCTAATATATCCTCAAGGAGATATTTTTCCTTCTTCATACAAATTATAATTTAATAATACCAATAATATTTTTGAATATGAATTGCTACTACTCAGATTAAAGGCTGCTCATGACAAGGGCGTCAAACTCCTTCACACCAAAGGAGATGTTCAGCTAGTCATTTGTCAGATGAGAAACCTGTATCAAACCAAGAATGAAAGATTGTGTCATTACCACAATCTAGTTTGGGATCAAATTGAAAGCTTTGATGCTTTCAGTATCTCTGTAGTACTTAGGAAATTTAATGACTAGGTTGATGCATTAGTTGTTTATGTAACTCTTTTGGTTTCTCACCTAGATTTTAAATAAGACAAGTATACTATTGAGTTGGTCTTTCAACCAAGTGTACCTAATAATGCCAGTAATTGGTAGGTGTTTAACAATAACAACCAAATCATCATCTTTTTAGAATAAAAAGATATGTTTGACCAACTTTACTTCGGAGGCAGTGACCCTCAAAAACTTGAATCAGCCCCTGAAACCAATTCAAACGTAGGTGAATAATTTCTACAGTTAAAAGGGAATAAAATTCCCAAAGGATTAGTGTCCCTTGAGAAACTATTTGACAAGCACGATAGGTTCATCAAATAGCAACAAATGGATTCAAGCTCATCCCAAGAGTTTGATCAGATAAATTTGGGTACCAAGGAAAATCTAAAGATGGTGAATGTTGGGAAGTGCTGCACTCCTAAGGAGAAGCTCAAATTTACTGCCCTACTTTGCCAGTACATGGATGTCCTAGCATACTCCTATGATGATCTAAAGTCAATCAGGTTTGAAGAAATTTTCCATGAAATTCCTCTCAAGAGTGATTTGGTGCCTTATAAGCAGAAATATTGGCAGTATAATCCAAAGATATTAGGTACTATTCTGTCTTAAATATAAAAAATGTTGAATGCTAAAATAATTTTTCCAATCCATCATTCCACATGGATTGCAAACATAGTTCATGTGAGAAAGAAGAATGGCAAAATTTGCCTCTGCATGGACTTCAAGAATTTGAATCAGTCATCATTGAAGGATATTTACCCTCTACCCATCATGCATTAAGTTTTTTAGACAGTGACTAGTTTAGAGATGTTATCAATGCTAGACAGTTTCTCAGGGTACATTCAAGTGGAAATTGGTGAAGCTGACCAATATAAGACTACCTTCACCACACCTTGAGGCACCTTTGCGTATCAAAGAATGCCATTTGGCTTGATAAATATTTGCACCACTTTTCAGAGAGTAATGGACCTTGCTTTCAAAGATGAAATGGGTAAGTTCATTGTGGTGTACCTTGATAATTTGATAGTCTTTTTCAAGCATCGTCTTGATCATGTGCACCATTTACAATAAGTGTTGAAACGATGTCGCCAAAATGACATTTCTCTAAATCCTAAAAAGTCTATTTTTGGGGTAACAGAAGGAAAACTTTTTAGACACATTGTATTCCAAGAAGGCATAAAGATTGACTTAGAAAGAGTCAAATCCATCTATGAGCTTACTCTGTCCACAAGTAAGACTATAGTTCACTCTTTCTTCAGAAAGGTGAATTTTTTATGAAGGTTTATTCCTGAGTTCACTGAGAAGACTCACCACATTGTGAACATGATGAAGGGAAAGGCCACTTTCAGCTGGACTGAAGAAGGCAAATTGGCATTTCAAGATATCAAGACGGCTATTGCCCATGCCCCAATTATGGTTTGTCCAAATTATACCAAAGATTTCACAATGTATAGTTATGATTCTAAGCACACACTTTTAACAATTCTAGTTCAACAGAATAAAGAAGGTGTGGAATCTCCCATATCTTTCATAAACTATCCTCTCAAAGCTCATGAACTGAAGTATTTAAATCTAAAGAAGCATGCTTATGCAGTGGTAAAGGTAGTAAAGCACTTCCATTCTTATATCCTAAATTCTCACACTGTTGCCATGGTTTTTGATACAACAGTCAAGTCCATTTTAACTTAGCAGGAGTTTGGAACCAAAAGGGGCAATTGGATTACTAAAATCTAGGATTTTGATCTTATTATCAAACTAACAAAGCTTGTGCGAGGAAGGTGCTTCTGCCAATTGATTGTTGATAACATACCAAAAGAAATAGGGCATGAAGAAACATAAATTAAAGACATGTCAATAGTCCTCTTCATTTCCACCACAAATGAGTGGTATTCGAGTATTACTCATTTTCTTACTTATGGTGAGTGTTCTACTCACCTGTCTTGTAAAGAAAAAAGGAATGTCAAGTTAAAATCTGCCAATTTTGTTTTATGGGACAACGGCCTATATAAGAGGAACCTCAATGGAGTGTTCCTTCGTTGCATGGATAAGGAGCAGTAGAACCAACTTTTGGAGCCTTTCCATAATCTGGCCTATGGAGGACATTTTTCTATGCCTGTAACTACCCATAAGATTCTGTGAGCCAGGTGTTACTGACCTACTCTATTTTAAGATGCATATAAATGGGTACGAAGATGTGAACTGTGCCAATAGTTCATTGGGAGACCCAAATTAGTTGTTTTTCCTTTTAAGCTAGTGGTAATAGAAGAGCAATTTCAGCAATGGGGAATCAATTTTATTAGTGTTGTAAACCCATCTTTAAGCACTGCACATGATTATGTCCTCACAGCCACAGATTACTTCACCAAATGGGTGGTAGTTATTCCAGCCAAGCATGCTACTTCAGAAGTAGTATGTAATTTCCTCAAAGAAAACATCATTTTCAAGTTTGGGGTCCCAACTAAGATTGTGACAGATAATGTAGCCTATTTCTCTTCCCATAAAATTACTCAGTTCTATTTTTATTATGGGATTACCCTCTCCCACTCCTTTGATTATTTTCTATAAGGGAATGTCCAAGTATAATCAAGCAACAAGAACCTGGTGACCATCATCAGGAAGCTAGTGGATGAAAACCAACGAACCTGGCATAAAGCATTGATTGATGCTTTATGGGCAGATAGAATTACACCCAAAAGGGTGATAGGCATGTCATCTTTCCAACTTCTATATGGTCTCAATGTTGGTTCAAGCAGTCAATTGAATGAGCAGAACAAGGTATTGAACCATTTAACCATTGAACCATTGAACCATTATTGGTTCAATCAGTTGGTTCAATCAAACGGTTTAATTAGTTGGTTCAAATGGAAGGAACAAAAGGATATCTTTTAGAAAGATTTTCCATGGCAAAATTTCACAAGAAAAATCCTTCAAACAAAATGTCTGAAGAAATTCCTTCAGATATTTTGTTTGAAGGAATGTTGAAAGGCCCGACAAAAAGTGGCAAAAGCAGAAGAAAGATTTCCTTCAAAAAAAATGTCTGGAAGATTTTTTTTAGACATTTTGTCTCAAGGATTTGAAGAACAAGGCCGCCTGTAGGACCCTAAAGGGCAGGTACCCTTATGGAGGACTCTTTGTGACCACAAAATGGACCATTCTCAAGGCCCAAAGGGACACCTTCCCTTCAAGGAGTTCAAAAGACTTAGAAAAATAAAGGATTCAAAGAATAAAGAATGAACCAATGAACCATTAAACCTTGAACCAAAAGAGTTTAAAGTTCAAAAGTTCAACGTGTTCAACAAAAAAGAAAAGGATCCAGAAACTTCAAAGGACCAAAGGATTCAGAGAAAGAGAATGAACCATTGAACTTTGAACCAAAATAATTCAAAGTTCCAAAGGTTTAAGGAAGCTTCGAGTGAAGGAAGGAAGCGAAAGATTCCAAAGACAAGTTCGAAGAGATGGTTCAATTGAAGAGGAAAGGAAGTGATTGAACCAAGGAGCTAATAGGGCCATCCAAACCATTGAACCATTAAACCAATGCACCTCATGGTTCAAGGTTCATGGTTCAAAGTGGTTCAAGTGACCAGCAACCAATGACATCCCCACAGACATCAAATTTAGGGTAATGAAATATCTATTGATTTTTAAATGTAGTGTGAACCTGAGAACAAACTCAGTGACCAGCTAAAGAAGAAGTTGAAAGAGCTAGCAGAAAGGAAAAAAGATAACCTGAGAGATTAGATCATGAGGAAGAGACAAAATGTGTTAAGAAAAGAGGGAAAGACTAAAAATATCTACGCGAGAGTTATTTCTAGTTGGTGAAATAGTCCACTAGGTGGACATCAAAGAGTGCAAACAAATCAAAGATGCAGCCTATTTTTTTTCATTGAGTAAAGGCAAAGTGGATAGTTACACAAATATCAAGAAGAGGACTAAGAGGCCTATACTTTGGAAGAGACATTTGAGATGAATTGACATGCCAAAATTAAGGCTGATGCCCTGTTCCAGCATGGCCACTTGATAGAACTAAAATTACATTCAAGGCATTGAATGCAGCATAGGCCATTCCATGAAACAAAGTGCCCAAGTCTTTTTGGGAGCACTATATATTTTAATCTATTATTTTATGCAAAAGAGATCTCTCTGATATAGAAGTAAAACTCTACCCAAATTGAAAGGCAATTATCGAGACTTTGAATCTCAGATTATTAATCATATTTCTTTATTTGAATGAGAAAGCAAGTGACATTTCAAACTTTTTGCTGGAATAGCTTGTGTTGTTGAGAAAATTGTTCTTATATCTATTTTTTGAATCCATTTTCATCCATTTAATTTAAAAAAAGTAGAACTAGTGGAAGTAATTAGGAAGGTGTTCTAAAGCCAACTGTGTGAAGACTTTGAGCTACCACAATTGTCTTTAGTGTGTGTGTTTTCAGTTTGTTTGTGTAAAGGATCTTGGGATGAATTTGTGCCTCCATTGTCCTTCATATTTCACTCTTTGGCAGTTGAGGTGGAAACTTTTTACTACACCTCATTCTGCTGCTTTCTATGACCTGTTACTTATCATTACTAGAAAGAATTCTTGTTGTTTGCTGAACAGCACTTCTGAAAGAAGAGAAGTGCCTTATATCATTTCACCAAGATTTTTCCTTTGATTTATGAACATCATCTCTGAAAAAAGAGAGATGGATGGTGTTATCTTACCTCGGAGTGTTATTTTTAACTTATTTATAGTATATTAATATATATATAGCACCTTATAGTTATAGGGAACCTCCCCTTGATGAGAGAAGAGATTTGTCCCCTTTTGATGTGGTAGACCTACACATTTGGCCAATTAATCTCCTTATGATGTGGTTGAAACAACCTATTTTTCCCATCAGTTAGCTGGTGACAAAATATTCACCCAACAAGTTGCATATTCAAGTTTAAAATCAAGAGAAGAAGAGTGTAATCAGTTGAAGGTTGAGTTAGGTTCTTTGAAGGATAAGCATCATAAAGCTCATAATCAAGGTTGAGAAAGATCATGAAATATCAGTCCAAGGTGAGAAGGATACAAGTTATAAAGTAAAATTAAAGAAGCCAATCAGGCATCTCAATGCCTTCAAGTTTTCCAATTCTTTTCATGGCTATTATTTTGTTTGTCATCATGTTGATCATAGGGAGAGAAACTATTTGAGGAGAAGCAATCAATCAAAGAGAGATTTCAGTCATCTTCAAGCAAAAGGTATGAGAAATGTTGTTTGTTTTTGTTGTCATAAGGTTGGTCATATTACTAAATTATGTCCAAATGGATTAAAGAGATCCTCAAGGTATGTCAAAGGCTATGGATCCCCTTGAAGGTATGAGAAGGGCCAAACTCAAGTTTAGAGACCTAAGACAATGAATACTAGTCCTAAGCATTGTGTAGATCAAATAGAATCTCTTGTTATTGTTGAGCATGAGCCTTGTCAAGATGATAGTGCATTGGAAGGTAAGATGGTTACAAGAGTTGAGAAGATGAACAACATCATAGATGTTGAGGATAGTGAGTCAAAGAAGTTAGACATGCTTAAACAGATTCTAAGATAAAGACGCAAAAAGACCAAGGAAGTAATAAAGGAGATGTGGGCATCTCCTGAGATTTTGTTCTAAAGCCCTTTGTGTGTAGTGTCTCTTCTAGGCTTCAAGGAGACACTTTACAAAAAAAATGAAGCATGGTGGATGCATGTTGGGTCTTGGTTGTGTTGCATAACAAGAAAGTCATGAAGGTGAGTTGATAGATTAATTTGTATATCAATGGAGGGGGAAAAGTACATGAATAGGTATAATAATAGGTATAGAAATATGTAAAAGAATAGGTATAGGAACAAGTTCAGGAATAGGTATAGAAACATAGGTATAGGAAGAAGTACAAGAATAGGTACAAGAATAGGTATAGGAATAGGTACAAAAATAGGTTCAAAAAATAGGATGCTACAGTAAGGGGGAGTTACTGTATGTTTTTAAGTTGGCAGTATGTGTAGGTTGGTATGTGCACTATAGATTTTAGGACGTGGCAGTTTCAGTTTGAGGTTGCCATCAATGATAAAGGGGGAGATTGTTAGAAATATTATCATTGATGTCAAAGGTCTAACAATATTGGTGATAAAGGCCCTATAACATTTAATGTCTAAAGGTGTTTTTAATGTTCATATTTTTTCTAAAGTGTGTTAATATTTATTAAATATTAATGAATATATTTTTAGTTGCATAAAGTTAAAACAGGGCCCATGAGGAAGTCAAAGAGTCACCAAGTAAAGACAAAAGAGGGAAAGGATGCATTTTCTCATGAAGGGTCACCTTGAGGAATTTGAAGAGTCACAAGATAAAGACAAAAGAAGGAAAGCTTTACATTTTATCATGAAGGGTCACCATGTGACATTTCATATGAAATAATTTACATGGTCATGCAAGTTTGGCACCATTTTCCATGTGAAGTGAAAGGTCACAAAGGGTGAATACCAAAGGTCATTTGGAATGCTATAAAAGGAGGCCTGGGAAACCATTTGTAATAAGCAACGAAGATCATGGTTTGTAATTGTTATATCTAGCTTAGAAGAGTAGAGGAGAGAGAAGAAAGAGATATTGTAGTTTGTTATCATTTGTTGAGAAAGAAATATTGAGAGATAGTTTGTGTTTTATACACAAAGGGGATGGTGCTCTTTTGGGTTGGTGCTCACAAATCATTGTTGTGTCGGTGCTCAGCAAAGGGGTTGGTGCTCCTACAAGTTGAGTCTTAAAAATTTTTTAAACTTGAGTTGGTGCTCATTTATATACTTAATATTGTTCTCCATGGTTTTTCCCACTTTGGGTTTCCACATAAAATATGGTGTCTCTCTCTCTCGTGTGGTGCATGTTATTGCTTTCAATTTTATTGCATATCTTGAATCTATGATTAAGTGGTTATAGGAAAAGGAATTGGATTAAGTAAAATATATATCTCATGCTTAACATAGATTTATTTTACATATTTTTCAACCCACATCTTGCCTCCAAGTGCAAGTTGTCCATCATACTGGGATATTGTGCCCCATGGTGTAGATCACATAGAATAAACAAAGAAAACATTATTACACATAGAGTAAATAGGGAAAATATAATTACATAGAGAGTAGAAAATTCAAATAATATCACTTAGAGTAAACAAGTTAGGAAATGTTACACAAAGTAAAAATGTCAAGCATTGTCATGCAGAGCAAACAAGTCAAGCAGTGTCACACAAAGCAAACAAGTCAAGTAGTACCCCACAGAGTCAACAAGTTTAATTAGAGTGAACACAACAAACATGTGACATATATTATATAACTAAAGCATCCACCACAATAAAAATAGAGTATATACACCAAACAATTCATACAAGCAAGAAAATCAAATTGATGGCAAACAAGAGAGGCTTGCAATACAACAAACATGTGAAGTAATCTAGAACTAAGGCAAAATACTCATATCATAAATCAAAAATCAATACTAAAGCAAATCATGCAACATGTATGTTATGTTAATGTGTGGAGCTAAAAGCTTCACCAGATGAGTGGATGCTGAAGTTGCTGGATTTACACAATCACCGACGACGGCAAGGAGTTGACTAGTAGCTGCCGACGTCGGTTATAGTTAGCTGACATCAGTCATGTGCAGGCAAACAGGGACTGATGTTAGTTACTTGTGCATCCAGAAAGTCTATTTTCATGGATGGAACAGATTGTTTGCATGATTAGATTAGCTATTAGTTGTAAGTTCGCATCTCTATCTTTGGTAGGACTGTTTTAAGCCTTTGATTAGGAGGTGTATCTAATGGTTGTGAATGTATTTCTCATGATCCCTAATCTTATATAATAGGGATAGATATTCATAGCTTGTTTGTAAGAAACAATAGTATAAGACATATTGTATATGTGTGTATCAATCCAGGTTGTTGGAATTGATTGTAAACTCTTGAGGAAAAGAGATCTGTACATCTGAGAGGTGTGAGAAGAAAGTGTGATTTTTTTCATTGTATTTCCTTTTGGAAGAGTTTAATACAAGTTTTCATGGTGGTTTCTTGTATCTCTTATTCTTTGTTATTTCTGATTCTAGTTACTTATCATTCTGATTTAATTCCGTGTTTAGTTGCTTACATAACAGTAATTAAGTTTGTTGGTTGAATAGAAAGGCTCTTTGATCTATAAGATTGACTCTGGGATCTTCTGTGATTTCTAACTTGTCACAAGCAAAGACAATTGTAGAGTTGATGGACACTTTAGCAAATTTATATGAAAAGCCCTCAACTTCAAATAAGGTATATCTTATGAAGCAGTTATTTAATTTGCAAATGCAGGAAGGTGGATCTGTATCTAATCATCTTAATGATTTCCATGGAATTATAAATTAATTAAATTCAGTCAAAATAGTTTTTGATGATGAAATTAAAGCTCTTTTAATTTTATGCTCTTTGCCTAAAAGTTGGCATAGTTTAGTAATGGTAGTTAGTAATACTACATCTGCTACAAATATCTTGAAAGTAGATGATGTTGTTAGTGTAATCCTGAATGAAGAGACTTGCAGGAAAAGCATAGGGGAAACATTAGGGAATGCTTTAAGTTTTGAAAGCAAGGGGAGGCAAAAAGAGAAGGGCAAGCAAGGGAGATCAAGGTCTAAGTCAAAGATGAGCAATAGATCCAAATCCAAAAATAGAAAAAGAAAGATAACCTGCTGAAATTGTGGAAAGAGAGGACATGCAAAGAAAGATTGTTGGTTGAAGGTTAATGAAGAGAATCAGCATGAAGGTAATGAAGAAGCAAAAGTTACAGGTATTGTTGCACAAGATGCTCTTTCACTTTCTTTGCATAATAAAATAGAATCTTGGGTTTTAGATTATGGGGCCTCTTTCCATGCTACCCCAAATAGAGAATTTTTCAATGATTATGTCCAGGGAGATTTTGAAAAAGTTTATTTAGGGGATGATGAGCCTTGTAAAATTGTTGGCAAAGGAAAAGTGCAGCTGAAATTGCAGAATGGCAACACATGGGTGTTGAAATATGTCATGCATGTCCCAGCCCTGAAGTGGAATCTGATTTCTATAAGAAATTTGGGTGATGAGGGTTGTACAGTAACTCTCACAGCTGAATCCTGGAAGGTTACCAAAGGTGCACTTTTATTAGTCAAAGGTAAGAGAGTAGGTACTCTCTATTTATGTAATTATATTATTGATTATTCTCTTTCTGTATTATCTATTTCAGATGTGGATGTAAAGTTGTGGCACCAAAGGCTTGGCCACATGAGTGAGAAGGGAATGACTATTCTTAAGTCAAAAGGTAAGCTTTCAGATTTGAAAAGCATAAATCTAGATTTCTGTGAGCATTGTGTTTTTGGAAAATAGAAGAGAGTAAGGTTTGTTAAAACTAGGTCAACAAAGAGGAAGCACAAGTTAGAGCTTGTTCACACAGACGTGTGGGGACTAGCTCAGGTAGCTTCTATTAGAAGATCACAATATTATGTTACTTTCATTGATGATGCTACAAGAAAGATATGGGTCTATTGCATAAAGAATAAATTTGATGTTTTTGACACTTTTAAGATTTAAAAAGCTTTAGTTGAGAATGAAATAAGGAGGAGATTGAAGTGCTTTAGATCTGACAATGGTGGTGAGTACTATAGTAATAAGTTTAGAAGTTATTGTTATATGAATGGAATACACAGGCAAAGGATGGTTCCAAAGACACCTCAACAAAATAGAGTTGCTGAAAGGATGAACAGAATAATATTGGAGCGTGCACGGAGTATGAGGTTGCATGTTAGTTTGCCCTTACAGTTTTGGGTAGAAGCTGTAGATACTACAGTTTACCTGATTAACAAAGGACCCTCTATAGCTCTGGATGGTGGAATTCCAAAAAAGGCTTGGATAGGTAAAAACGTAGATCTTTCATTTCTAAGAGTTTTTGGTTTTGAAGCTTTTGTGCATGTTGATAAAGAAAATAGAAAAAAGTTGGATGCTAAGTCTATGAGGTGTACATTTATTGGTTATGGCTCTAGAGATTTTGGATTTTAGTTTTAGAATCTAGGAACTAACAAAATAATTAGGAGTCATGATGTTGTTTTCAATGAAAAAGTGATGTATAGTGATCAGCTCAAGAAGTTGAAGAATTCTGAGCAGGGCCATGAAGATTTGGATGAGGTGACGATCCAAAATGAGCTCATGAGAAAGAATAATCACAAACAAGAAAACACAGAGATTGACATCGGTCAGGAAGGAATCGATGTCAATAATATAGGAACTGACATCAGTCAGACAGTGACTGACGTCAGTCAGGAAGGAACCGGCATCGGTCATGTGGAATCGATGTCAGTCAGTTACAGGCTTGGAGGTGACCGAGGTCGATCACTGTCAGAGAATTTGGGTGGACAGCAAGTAGAAAATGAGTTTCAAACACCCATCAGGAAGTCAAAAAGGGTAAGTAAACCTCTAATTCAATATTTTCCTTTATTATTCTATTTATTGCTTACTAATGGTGGAGAACCAGAGAGTTTTGATGAAGAAATACAGGTGGAATCCAAGAATCAGTGGGAGCTAGGCATGAATGAGGAAATTAATTCCTTGAAAGAAAACCAAACATGGGATTTGGTTGAGTTGCCAGTGGGTAAGAGAACACTGAAAAATAGATGGATCTACATGTTAAAGGAAGATGAGAATGGATAGATGAGATATAAGGCCAGGTTGGTAGTGAAAGGATTTGCACAAAAACTAGGTATTGATTTTGGTGAAATTTTTTCTCCTATAGTAAAAATGACTTCTATTCGGACTGTATTGTCTTTAGTTGCTATTGAAGATTTGCATCTTGAGCAGCGTGATGTTAAGACAGTATTTTTTTATGGAGATTTGGATGAAGAAATATATATGGATCAGTTGGAAGGATTTGAGGTCAAAGGTAAGGAGAAACTTGTGTGCAGATTGAAGAAGAGCTTATATGGTCTCAAACAAGCTCCTAGACAATGGTATTTGAGATTTGAAAGGTTTATGACTAAGCATGACTACAGTAGATGTCAATCTGATCATTGTGTTTATTTTAAGAGATTGGATAATGGTAGATATATTATCTTGTTGTTGTATGTAGATGATATGCTGGTTGCAGGTTCACACATGCAAGATATTTTTCAGCTTAAAGTGAAATTAGCTCACACATTTGCCATGAAGAATTTGGGAGCAGCAAATAAAATCTTTGGCATGAGTATTAAGAGAGACAAGAAAAATCACAGGTTGATTTTATCTCAAGAGGATTATGTGAACAAGGTGTTGGAGAGGTTCAATATGCAAGATGCAAAACCGGTGAGTACACCTATGGCTGGACACTTCAAGTTGAGTAAAGAACAGTGTCCTAATTCACATGATGAGGTAGAGTACATGAGTAGAGTTCCATATGCTTTCAGAGTTGGGAGCTTAATGTATGCAATGGTATGTACTAGACCAGATATTACCCAAGCAGTGGGAGTTGTCAGTAAGTATATGGCCAATCCAGGGAAGGAGCACTAAAAAGTAGTTCAGTGGATTCTCAGATATCTAAGAGGGACCAGCAATAGGCATTTATACTATGGAGGGTTAAATACTTCTCTACATGGATATGTAGATGTGGATATGGTAGGTGACTTAGATGGCAGGAGAAGCACCATAGGTTATGTGTTCACTGTTGGTGGAACGGCGGTTAGCTAGATTTCAAAGTTACAAAAGGTTGTTGCCTTGTCTACTACAGAGGTAGAATACATTGCAGTCACAGAGGCTAGCAAAGAGATGATATGGATGACACAATTCATGGAAGAGTTGGGAAAGGAGCAAGAGAGTTGTAGATTATACAGTGATAGAGTGCAATTCATTTGGCTAAGAACTCAACCTTTCATTCAATAACCAAACATATACAGCTTAGGTACCACTTCATAAGACAGGTATTGGAGGATGGTGAATTGAAGCTGGAGAAGATTCATATAGATAAGAACCCTACTGATATGTTAACAAAGCTGGTAACAAAGGAGAAGTTGAATCTTCATTCAACTTTTGTTGGTCTTCAAGATTGAGTTTGAAGATGGAAAAGCTAGAAGATGTTGTTGTACAGGTACTGGTGCAGCTGTTTATCTCCAAGTGGAAAATTGTTAAGGTGTGGAGCTAAAAGCTTCACCAGATGAGCGGATGCTGAAGTTACTAGATTTACACAGTCGTCAATGATGGCAAGGAGTCGACCAGTAGCTATCAACATCAATTATAGTCGGCTGACGTCGGTCATATGCAAGCAAACAGGGACTGACGTCGGTCACTTGTGCGTCCAAAAAGTCTATTTTTGTGGATGGAACAGATTGTTTGCATGATAAGTTTAGTTGTTAGTTGTAAGTTTACATTTCTATTTTTGGTAGGATTGTTTTAAGCCTTTGATTAGGAGGTGTATCTAATGGTTAATGCATTGCTCATGATCCCTAATCTTATATAATAGGGATATATCTTCATAGCTTGTGTAAGGGTGTGTAAGAAAGAATAGTACAAGACATATTGTATATGTGTGTATCAATCCAAGTTGTTGGAATTGATTGTAAACTCTTGAGGGAAAGAGATCTATACATCTGAGAGGTGTGAGAAGAAAGTGTGATTTTTCTTCATTGTATTTCCTTTTGGAAGAGTTTAATACAAGTTTTTAGGGTGGTTTCTTGTATCTCTTATTCTTTGCTATTTTTTATTCTAGTTGCTTTCAATTCTGGTTTAATTGCTTACATAAAAGTAATCAAGTTTATTGGTTGATCCCCAACATGTTAAACTAATATATATAATTAATTAAAAATCTTAATATTATATTGAAACAAATAAAGATATAACTTGAAGCACCATTAGGGATGCCCCCTTAATCAGCACAAAGATGACCCTAGTGTCAACAAGAGATTGGCCCCAAGCAATTGTGACTCCATAAACATATGTAATAATTTGTACATCTTGCATCTAAATCAATAATACCATCAACATTATGTGCATAAACAATGTATATATAACCTCTAGTGATAGGCAGAAAATCATGTTATGTTAAATTATGTAATTATGTAACAAACAGAGATAAAAGAAAAAAAATGCATTTTTTTATTTTATTTTTAGAATACTTTGGGAAAGAATCAGAGGAAAACAAGGCAAGAATAAAAAATAATAAGATAGGGACCCCTATTATCCAATGACTTCCCTCATAACTATGCATTCATTGGGAGGAAAGGCCTCGATATATATTGTGTTATCATTACAAGGAAGTTCACGCAAACTTTTGGGTTGGTAAACAATAATCAAAATTGAGGGATATAAGCAAATAAAATACATAATCAACATAAATGAAGAGGTTATAAGAATGATATATAAATCATGATAAAAATCAAAGTGAGAAATAGCAAGAAGAGAGGATCCCTACCAACCTATAACTTCTCTTAGAATTATGTGTGCACTATGGTGGAAGGCCTCGATATATACTATGTTATCATCACAAGGAAGTTCATGCAATTTTTTAGGTTAGGAAACAACAATTAGGAGTGAGGGATTGAATAAAATAAGCAAAAAATCAACATAAATGAAGAGGCTAGAAGAATGATATATAATCATGATTGAAATCTAAGAAAGAATCCAATATACAATAGAAATGTGAAAGCATAGAAAGAATGTAAATTCAAAATTCAAGCAAGAATCAAAAAAATATGGAGGCAAAAAAGACTCAAAAAGGGAATAACATTAAATAATGTTGGATAATGGAGTCCAAAATCTATATGGAAGGCAAAAAAGATGATTTGAGCGAGGACAAACAAGTAAAGAAAAGAAAACTACATGCAAAATAGATTGTTCAATTCAGGATTAATTGATTAGCATGCAAGGCTAACCAATAAAATTGTCTATTTGACCATATTGTGCATAATTAGTTGGGATTAAGTCCTCATGGACTGCATCTAGATGTCTTGAAACCCATGTGTTCAAGAAGGCTAATGCATCATCATTTTCAATATAGTCATCAGCACCATAGTAGGTATCGTCATTAAATCATTTCCCTTAGAAAAGTCTTTGTTGCAAATGATTGCATTATCTTTTTGTAAATTTTCACTTTCCTTTATCAGAATCGTAGGTCACATAATAGTTGAAATTTTGGTAGGTGCTTTATTTTGAATCTAAAGTCTAAAATAATGTGACTTTGGTTCTTGGATGGGTAGCTACTTGTAGTTTAGGTGCACATGGTTGAGATCATATGATTATCTTTTTTTAGGAGCTCTTTAGGTAACACCTCACATTGAACTTGTGTGGGAGGTTTATAAGTTGACTTAAATTGTAATCTTTTTATTATCATGGATAAATTTCAAACATTGATGAAGCATTGATTGGATTACTTTCATTTGATTAAGCTAGGGTTGTCCAAAGCAATATATCATGTCCCACTATCCAAAAACATATGAAACCAAACTAATAGTCTTATAACCAATAATTATAAGGTAATGTAGCTAAGAGGTTTCTTAGTTATGCCATCATATCCTTTATTAACTATGGTTGTACCAATTAAATCTCTGTGTATATCTAAGATTGGAAATAGATTACATTGTACACACATTGATAGTTGAACCATTATCTACCATAATTGTATTTATTAACCTCAAATGTGTATCTATGAAAGCTCAAATGAATGATGGAGAATTGTTAAAATCATTTTTTTAATCTCATGCTCATAGAACATATTTGAAGGAGGCTCCTTACCTATGAATTCATCAAGGATATGACCAATATAAAACTATGGAGGTTGTTTTTGAGCTATAATATGAACATCATCTTGGTTTTTAGGTTGAGTAGCATAATTTGGTGTATTAATAAAGATTTAAAGATGTTGATTAGGTTGGGCCACTTATTCATCCAAATTATTTTTGTGAAATTATACTTGGATTTGGTTATTGTGTATCATGTTTTGGGTCTTATGCTTCGAAATTGTGCATTTTTTTTGTATAATGTTCAAAGATTATATGATAATCATGGTATGCATTAACATCATAATTTTTATGCAAATTTTGTGATGATTCAAACTATATTTGAATAGGTAGAGATCTCATATTGCATTAAAACAAGTGTTTAAGCACATTTTGAGGATTCTCACTTAACCATGTTTTCCTTCACTCTTTTTTTGGGAAAGGACTACCATGTTTGGTGGTTGGCCTACTGCATTGACTATATTCTTGACCTCATTCTTAGATTGGAAAGTGTCGTTAGCCTTAGATTCAAATGTTAATTTACATTTATATATACCTCCACTAGAGGTAGGGTAATTAGTCCTATATTTGAGTATATTGGCCTCTAAAAGCTTGATCTCATAGTTCTTAGTTGTGTGAAAAAATATCAAAATATAGGTACTAATTGAAGACCGCTTTATCTTTTTATTGGTTGGAGTAAACTCTAAGAGAATATACTATGTAATTTACTCTCAATTAATTATTGAATCATATATATAAGCATAGTTTTGAGTTTGAGCACATACTCACTAAAATTCTCATTAGCTCCTTGTTTAAGTTGGGTAATCTACAAAAGTGATCTAAGGAATTATTAGTGAAATAATGTATAGATCCATATGGAAAAGAGTAAAACCAATCAACAACATAGGCCTTAGGCTTCTAGGGCAGATTTTCATCAATAATTTATCATTATGTGTAAACTCAAGATATGAAGCATAAAAAGACTTGATATGATGAGAAGGGTCACATTAATGACTCAAACTTATAAACCACATAGGAAAAGGATAAACAAGGATATCATGAGCCAAAATATTTAGTAATATAATGTGAATTGATTAAATGCCTTGGTTTTTTAGACTCTTGGGAAAGTAATTGAATATGTTGTTGCATAGCTTGCATGGGTTGCATGTTTTGTTGGAGTATAGATTCAAAAGTTGGAACCAAAAGAGTAGTGGCATAAGTAGGATAGAAATATTGGGAACTTGAAATAAATTATTGATAATAGGATAAGGCTAAAAAATTAGTTAAGATGGTTGAGTAACTTGAGAATCAATAAAATAAGTATTAATCCCAATATGAGAAGGTAAATACATAGCAATATGAGT
The DNA here is from genome assembly GCA_037957365.1 of Torreya grandis. Lineage (NCBI taxonomy): Eukaryota > Viridiplantae > Streptophyta > Pinopsida > Cupressales > Taxaceae > Torreya > Torreya grandis. Next base: position 3,343,000 of record JARHVA010000606.1, on the reverse strand, counting down.
AAAAGAGATAATATGAATAATAGTAGAATTAATATGAGATACAAACACATTAGATGGCATAGGAGGGGAACCTCTCAAACAAAGAAAATTAAAAGAATTCAAATATTCATTATTGGTTGTAATAAGTACTGCTTCGTGTGGTCTATTTAGGTAGGGTTTCCTTTTGCACATATTTTAACACATCTAATATTGCATTCATTTCAATTAGATGGTTTTTGATATGTTGAAGAAATATAGAAAATCATTCTACCCTTTCTTTATCTACATAAAAATGTTCAATATTCTAAGATCTACTAACACCATTATCATTCAATACATTGGCATTTTCATTAATCACATAATTTGTATTTATATCATTTTAATTTTCATCTACATGTGTTTGAACAAAAGGAGCATCAACCTCATTAAAAAATCATTCTCTTTTTAAAATTAACATGAGTATTTGTCAAAGGAAGCTCTACAAAACCAATTGGTTTGGAAGTCAATATATCACTTCATCTAATAGGGAACTTAGATCTAATCTCCTTAAGTGGCATAATATGTAAACATATATAACAAAAAAATAAGAGCTTGAAACAACACAAAATGAGCTAGGGCTAATGATGTACAATAAAGTAAGTGTGACCCAAGATAAATTATTATGTACTATCAAGGGCTAACCCTAGAAGGGGAGGAAACATACAAAGTAAATTAGACTAATATAAACCCTAGGTAGAATTGGATCTAATATGTAATATAATCAAAACTCTAACCTTAAGAGGTGTAAGAGGGCATGGGTTCAACAAAATGATTTGATAAAAAGGTGCATATGTTCAAGAGGCACTTCACCAATCATCAAAATGGGATGCACAAGATAAATATGATCTAAATACAATAATATAATGACAAAACATATCTAAAATGTGCAATAACTACAAACTAAAAATCTTGAAACTTGACAAAGAGTGTGTATAGATAAATACCTAGATTATGATTCATATGTGCATTATCATATGTTGAAACTAAGTGGAAATAGGTTTGGAATCAGTCTTGAAGAAAATCAAAAATTTGGTGTAGATCAAAGTAGTGCAAAAAAATAGCCAAAATTGAACTATTCAATTTTGGTAATGACTAAAATCATATGGTCAAGCTTGGAAACTAAGGTTCAACTTTGGAAATCAGGTTTCATTTTTATTCAAATAGTGTCAAATCCTATTGAAAATTTGTGAGAACCTTCATTTGTCTCTTTTGATCAAAAACCTCTATTAGAGTATCAAATTGCATTAGATATTTTTCAAAATTGCTTCTCCTTTATCATAATCCCCTCTAAGAGACCTTGTAATATTGAACATAAAAAAGAGTGTAATTGTGAGAGACCTACCTCAATTATACCCATGTTCTTAGATAGTTTGGTAATTAGCACCCATGCAATCGAAAAAGCATTCCACTGTAATATGAACATCTCAACCCTTATCCTTATATATGAAATATGAATTATCTAATAGATTATATATGCATTATCACTAATTATTAAGCATTTGGTACAAGGGGTACATGGACTTCAATTGATGGCAATAGTAATAAAAAATAGAGTACAATATCTCATGTGAGCTTCCCTTAGTGATACAATTGCATTAAGAGGGTCCAATGAAGGACTACATTATACCACTCATCCCAGAAAGTTATAGATATAAGATACCTCATACAAGTAAAGGTCTTTACACAGCTTGAAAGAAACAAAAATATTATTGTATTAATTCAATCAGGAAAATTTACAAACTTATGGCACAACACAATGCACTCCTTGATACAACCTTATAATGAAGATTCTACAATAATCTATAAAGGATCACAATTCTAAAACTCTAATTCTAACTAGACTTGAAACTCACAAGGATCTACTTAATCGACTTGGTTCCTTCTCACTACTTGGCTCTAAAAAATACCATGCTCTTGTATTCAAGTTTCAGACACTAAAACTTATTATCACTCTTCTTACCTTTTCTATTTCTAGGATCTGACATGAGAATAAAAATCCCTTTAAAAAAGATACCTTTCAAATATTCTCTTTCCTTATCAAATGAGCATCAAATGGGATGAATGGTCACCATATAATCACTCATGGGGACATTCTCCTCTAATCAAAATTATCTTGGTCTATAGATCATTATATCATGTAGAATAATATCCAATGATGTATTCAACATAAAACTCACCATCAAAAGTGTACCTAGAGATACGTATGAGTTCTCAACATGTATAGTCATGCAAATATTTGTGTAAGGCCCATCTTGTAGAGTTTTAAAAAATACAAAAGGTTGTGCTCAGGGTTGTGTAAAGGTTTTTAAGTTTCTTATTATTTTTCTAACTTTTTTTGTGGATACAAGATAACTAGTGAATCTGGAAGCTTTTGCATCATACAACTCATGTAAGAAGAAATATATATCAACCAAATTCTATGATCTTGGATACACTAAGCTAAATTGCATCCTTAACTTCTTTCCCTCTACATTTAACCAAATATTATTTATATTTACTTTTACATTTTTTGCCTGCACATGAATCTAATATCTCTTCAATCTCTTCACACACTTGTTCTAGTAGTTAGTGTAGACATTAGAAATCCATACACCATGATTTTGAATGTTGAAATTCCCCTAAACCACCTTAGGACCCCCTTGGGACTAATCTGACCCTTCAACCCCTAACCAAGCCTAACCATGGTCATTAATGACCAAACTAGCTTAACCAAATGTTTACCCACTTTGACCCTTCACCCTCGATCACCAATGGTCAGGATGACCATCGACGATCACCTTGACTATCGATGGTCAAGGTGCACTTCCTTAACCACAAACATGTAAGTCATCCCACCTTGATTTTATAAAACTATTTTATTTAAATCTACGTACAAGTCATTGCATGAGTGAGTTATAATTAGAAGGCCCAATTAACATCTTGTTGTACTTTCTTGCCTTGCCTATAAGAAGAGAGGAATAGCAAGGTGAAATGGATCTACAATTATGATCAAGAGCTTGTGCATCTAGAGTTTTTTTGTTTTGAAGGTCAATCATCTTCAGCAATCTAGTGATACAGCCATCACATCAGAGAGCCAACTTACCACCGTAGCTCCACTAAAGTTCCAAGTATCGTTACTCTACCAAAATCATCCCAGACTCCACCAATGAGTCAACCACCTCAATCAATCACCTGATCATATTTTGATAAGATACGTATTTGATTTCAATATTTAATTACTTTATTTACCTTTTATACTTAACCTAGCACCAACCCATCTCTTAGAATCTCACTTTGTGATCTCATCAGCTAGTTATTTATCAACCTAGATCTACACACAGTAACTATTGATAATCATCTCCACCACCGATGGTCTGCGTAATTACAAATGATCATCTTGACCATCAATGGTCACCTTAACCACTAATGATCACATCAATTATTGATGGTCACTGTGCCAAGAAATTGTAACAAGTTATTTCCACCTACCTACCCTCAACCAAACCTAGTTTTTTGTGTCCCTGTCTGATTTTATGAAGTAGGCCTAAGCTATTTAGCACTAGTCTTGATTTTTTTATTGCTATATTAATCATTTCTAGTCTATTTATTTATCAACCATCTCTTGTGTTCAATTTTAATACATTTTTATTATTGATTCAATTACTTTCTATTTTATTTTTAAACTTAATTATTTAAAATGTGTGGATTGATAGCCCCTGAGAAAGCTCTTGGTTCTAGGATCTAGCTAGCGCTAGGCAATCCACTCAACTATCTATCTAAACAACCATTTATTTTAGTGTGGTCTTATTTGCAAGTTATCCTTTCAAACAAAAGAAGAGTTTTTCATAATCATTTGATTTAATGTATGCACAATCAAATAGGTTTTTCAACCATACCCACATTTAGTTTCTTCTTCCCTTTTCAAAATATAAGATGAAATTCACTAAAATATTATGGCATGCCTAGTGATACCTTGAGTCTTTACTTTAGGTTTTTTTATTTACATCTATATGCTCTTCTCTCTGTCTATGATCATTAACCAAACTAAAACCTCTTTTAGGTTTAAAATTAAATGCATCCATTACTTGATTTTAATTTTAACTCACCTTGATTTAAGGCACAGTAATCTTATCATAGTATCACTTTTTGTTACACACACTAAACCAAACCACTCTCATCAATTAAACATCAAACAAACTTGAGAAAAGGCCCAACTAGGATTTCATCACCTAATGGTCACCTTACCCTTTCTCGGTCATCCTAATTAGAGGTCATCACCAAAGGGAGAACCAACTCAGCTCTCAAATTGAATATAAACTCTAGAAATCAATATATATTAGCTAAGCACCCAACACCCTTATCATTACAATGTATGAAGTGAGGGGGTAGGCCCCAATACCAATCTATGTATTGATTTATAATATAGATTTTTTGAGCACTTGAACAACCTGAAACTAACCATAGAATGCTTTTATAGTACTTGGTCTATAAGCCAACTTCTATCACACATTCTCATAACTTAAGGCATAAGCTAAAAGCAAGATTAAAATTAACCACAAGATTTAACATACTCTAGCATGTGTTGGATTTCCTTAATCATTTTCTTGTTTTTTATCTATTTAAGTTGTAATCTTTTTTGTGTTTTTCTTTCATCCTACTTGCATGGTTCTCACTCATCAACAATGAAGAGACTTAGCAAGTCAAGACCCATCTACAAATAATCAAGTCTCCTCTACCTCTTCATTTATGGAGTATATCTTAGATACTCAAATTTCTTCTTGTCATTATAATACTTCTAGTGTGCCTTAGATAGTTTCCCAAGGTGACCCAGACTTTGATGCCTTTTTGGATAATAACCCTGTAGCCTTTTAGTATTATCTTAACACATTAGCTCATCATACACCCATTTTAGCCCCACCCATCGATCCACCCTATGACATGCCATTTGGATTTTTAGATAACTCTTTTATTGCCATTGTAACCACCCAAATGTTAGCTACTCAGGTATCTACCTTGACTGGCCACCCATTTAACACAACCATGCAGAACCAACCAGCTCAACCTTCTAACACCCAAACACCTCTTAGTCTAACTAACAATTCTTTCAACATAACTACCACTCAACCTTTTCTTACCCATACTCCACTACCATTCCTTTGGCTACCCCCATTTTGCTTCAAAACATAGTGGCACCCATACCTTATGCCTTACCACCTATCGCTACCAGGGTTACCACTTAGCCCTTACCTATGACTCAACCACCAATTCCCACTTATAAATGCATACCCTTTACCCAACCACCAGTGACCACATATTCATATATGGCTTCAACCCAACCACCTATAACCACTTACACATATGTGGCAACTTCTCAACCTCTAGTAAATTATCAATATGCACTCAACCCCAACCATAGCATGCACCTTACAACCCTCTAGATGCACCACCCCAAAAAAACTTAATGAAGATACTCATGGATAATATGATTACTCTGGAGTCATCCATCTCTAGGGCTCACAATCTCCTATCCTATGACTAGATCTATAATGAGCCCATCCACCCATATGTGCCTATCAGGCCATATCCTCCTCAATGGGAACTTCCCAAATTCTCTAAGTTTTAGAGTAATGAGGATCCTCGACAGCACCTTAGGGCATTCAGGCATTCATGCCATTTGATTTCCTATGATGATTCCCTCCACATTTTTCTTGTCTTTGTCAAGATCGACATTAGACTGGTACAGTTCCTTAACCAAGCATTCCATCTTCTCCTTCACCCAACTAGCTCAAACTTTCTTGGACCACGTTTTGATAAATATCTCCAAGAAGATTTACATCACTGACCTGTACTCTATCTAGTAATTTGATGATGAATATATTACTAATTTTGTCACTCATTAGAGGAGCCTAATCAATTAGCTTTCTTTTTTCCTTACCTTAACCTGAACTCATAGAGATATTTGCTCAGGCATGTGCCCAGCATATCTCCTCTACACTACATGTATATAGATTTTGAACCTTTGATGAAGCTTTTACCATGGCACATAAGCTTGAGAATATAGCCATTGATGAAGGAAATCTAAAATTGAAAAACAATAACTCTACCTATAAAACCACTGAGGCTTTCTCCTCCAAACTGAACAACCAAACTAATATCAGGACCAAAAGCAAGGGCACTACAAATGTAATTGTCCTTAAAGCCACTTCCCTATCATCTACCAACCAACCAAATTCCTCTAGTTCCACTAAGCCAAAGATGAGAAACCAAAACCAAAACACCCAAAAGTAATTTACTCCATTTGGAGACACTTATGCTTCAATCCTGGAGAAGCTATTGAAAGCTAATATCATATAGCTTCATCTTATCAAACCACCTTAGTAATTTGATTCTTCTCATCTAGCACCTAGTTATTACAACAAGAATGATTTATGTGCCTTCCATTGAGTGATAGGGCATGATGTTAGTAGGTGAAACACCTTCATGAGCATTATCCAATATCTCATTGACAAGGGGGATCTTGTGTTGGATAACCCTAATGCACCTCAAAACTAAGCCCTTAACATCTTTAGGTAGCCTTTTCCCAATCATGCAACTACCAAGAATAAGAGCAACATGGTTGAGTGCTCTCATGATACACATAATGTTAACATGATTCTTAGTACACTAGTTAAAGAACCTACTGACCAACCTACCTGGTTATCACCCTTTCCGCTTATTAAGGTAACAAAGTCACCTTTTTCCATTTTGGGGACCTAAACCAAGTAAGAACCCCTTTCTCCTCCACTTATTGAGGTAGTAGATCCATCAAGCCCTCCCTTGATTGACATTCCAGAATAAGCACCCATTTTACCTTCTCCCTTAACCACCAAGCAACTTACTACCCCTTCAGAGATCATCCCTAAAGAGGAATCCCCCATGTCTACACCTCACATAGAGGAGTCACCCACTCAAACATTGCAATCTTTGATTGATAAAAAGGATGAGGTTACTAGCCCTCTATCTCAACTTATGGGCTTATCTTTCAGGACCATTATCTAGGGAATAAAACCAACCTATAAACTATTATCTAAGCTAGTGTAGAAATTGAAATTCATCTCCAAACCTAACATAGATCAAGCCACCTTCTAGAAATAATTAGGGATACCTTCTATCAACAAGCAGGAACCTACAACCACACCTGTGGTAGACTAACCCACCACTTTTGCTATTTGAGATCCTATCCTATCAACCAAACCAATAGCAACTTCTACCAACCTAAAAATTCCTAAGCCATCTAAAGCTCCTAAACCCCAAGTAACCAAATCACTTTCTCCAATTAAACTAGCCAAACCAACCAAGAACCTCAGTAACCTCCCTAAACAAATTATTAATCACCCATCTAGGAAGGTGGAGCTTACCTCTCTGAACCCAACAACCAAGCACCAACCCAAATCAACTAAGGGAGTAGAAATACCAAAAGGTTAAAGATTCAAACTCCTACCTCCCTCCACCTTTCCCTCTATCTTGGGAAATCATGCCTCTACTATGATTATAAAGTTGGTTGTCCCAACCAAGACCCAACTGTTATTATTGGTTACACCATCACACTTGCTTTTTGACACACCTATTTTCATTGAAACGTCAATAACCAAGCTACCTATCCTAAAACCTCTTACTTCCACTTTCTCAACCACCACCTTGCCAAAAATAAAACTACCAACAAAATTCACTACCTTACCAAAACCTTCTGTCACCAAACCCATTACCAAAAGGGCCTCCACCTTATCTAAATCCTACACCATTTTCCAATAATTATTGCAAGCTTATTGCTTAACCTTACCCCCTATCAATCTGTTTGACCCTCTCAGTTCAAAACCTTCTTGGTATAATGACCACCATATGTGCTCTTATTATAGGACACTAGGGCATAACATAAAGAGCTACAAAGCTCTCCAAACCATTATTCATCAGCTCTACAATGAAGATGATTTATTAACAGATGAACCTCCCATGGGCCCTATACCAATCCAACCAACAACAACACCCTCTACTCAATACCTACCTACTCCACTCTCACCTCAAAGTGACAAAGAGCCTGACCAATATCCTACCCCAATTCCTCCCTCTATCCATACCATTCATGTTGTTACAAGAACACAACAAAAGGATAAGGGAAAGGCCAAGGTGTCCATTCCATATACATACCCATCTTCTACCTCCTACCCAAACACCTTCATCCAAACCCAAGGTATCTACTTAGGTGCCTCCCAATCCAACCCCTCTAAGTCCATCAGGAGAGTGGTGCTTACACAACTACACCAGACCCCGATGAAGATGAGCTTATATGATTTGATTACCACTTCACCTCATCATCTCCAAGAAATGATAAAGGCATTATAATCAGTAAAGGTCTAACCTGAAGACCCTCAACCTTTGGCAACCTTTGTCGGTGATCTCTAAATTTTCAACCTTGTTATCTTTAAGAATTTAAAAATACCTTCTATCCATCCAGACGACCCATATCCCCATCTCATTATTAATTCATATATCAACCAAAAGCACACTAAATAGGTCATGATTGATGGGGTAACTAGTATCCCATGCTTATAACCAACTCAACCTTCCAGATAATGTCATATCCAAAACCTTGACCATCCTATAATCCTTTAATGACACCATGACCACTAACCTGGGAATAGTTGTCTTTCATATCCATGTAGGGCCTCACATGATCCCCAAACTCTTATATGTAGTAGAAGGTGAATTTCAATATAATGTTTTTTTGGGACAACATTGGATCTGCTCCATGGGTTGCATCCTCTCTACCATTCATCATTGCATTAAGTTTGAGTACAAAGGCCAGGTCATCACCATCCAAGCTGACTCAAGTCACTTCTCGATATGAAACATGACCTACTGACATAATGATGTCCTCTTACATCCCTCTAGCACACCCTTTTTAACCAAACACAAGACCACCACAAAAGAGGAAGTCATTCTTCCTTCTACCAATGAGGCATTAACTAGCTCATACATCCCCTCTAATCAGATCCCCACCTTAGATCATTTGGAATCAACATTTTTATACCTTTCACTGGGAGAATATTGCCTCCTTTCCCTTGATGCCTTCCCTACTCCCCAAGAGTATGTAAAACTTAACCACCAACCTAGGTATGACCCAATATCAAAATCATTGTTCTTTTTGGACCTCCCCATTATCAAACCCATTTCATATATGGGGGACCTGACAAACCCATTAGTACTTCCACCACCTCTCTTTCACCTCAACCATTTAACACTAGTATCTCTTATCTAGACAAGCCAAGTTTTGCCAAAACATACCTCCATAAGTGTTTTTGGAAAGGATTTGGTCTTAGATGATATGAACATGGCCCACATGAGTTAATTTTCATTAAAACTAGAAATCCTTATGAGAAACATGGCCTTGGTTTCATCCTACCTACTAAGAAGCAAACCAAACCACCTACCACCACCCTTATTGAGGAAGACACCCCTTCCTCACTAACCTCTCCTCTGCTTATGTGTGAGAATAATGACCTCATCCCACCTATTTTTTTTTACATCAACATGATCAGCCTCAAACCCCTAAATTATTAAAGAAGGGGGCAACCATAACCATCCCTTTGACCCATCCTGAGATGATAGGAGATGACTCCCCTAACATTAACACTATTCAGTGCTAGGATGATTATTCCATTCTCACCTATATTGGTGCCATATATTCTTCCATCCATAAATCCCTTCCTCCCAAGACTTTGACCATGTTGAATGAATCCACCATAGATATTAACCTGGGTACTTCAAAGGACCCCTATATTATCAAAATCAGCCAATCACTAAATGTTGAAGAACTTTGGGATTTTCCCTCTTTCCTCCAAGAACAAAACATAGAATTCACTTAGTATTATAATGGCATACCTATAATTGACCTTGTCATTGCCACCCATAACATAGTCACTCATCATGATGCCAAGCCCGTCAAGCAAAAACTTCGGTCCATGCACCCTCACATAGCCCTTATCATCAAAGAAGATATTTAGCATATTTTATCTATCAACTTCATTCAACCCATTGATTATCCCCAATGGGTCTCAAATTTCATGCCTATCACTAAAGTCACAAGGGGACTATGCATTTATGTGTACTTTTGTGACCTCTACCTTGTTTACCTTTAAGATGACTTTCCTCTACCAAGCATTGACCAACTAGTTGATCTTAAAACTATACAAGAGATGTTATCTCACACAGATAGATTCTTGAGTTACAATAAAATCTTAATTACCCTTAAAGATCAAAAAAATGTTGGAAATATTGTCATTGATGTCAGGTTTAGCATTATTGGTGATAAAGACCCCATTGCATTTAATGTTGTTTGTAATAAATATATCTTGGCTAATATGAGTTAATATTTATTTAATATTAACAAATATATTTTTAGTTGCAAATGAGACAAAATAAGGACCCATGGAGAAGTCAAAGAGCCACAAGATAAAGACAAAAGAAGGATGGGACACATTTTCCCATGAAGAGTCATCTTGGGGAATTTCAAGAGTCACCAAGTGAAGACAAAAGAGGAAGGGCACAATTTCTCATGAAGGGACACTTTAAGAAATACAAAAAGCCACCAAGATGATGACAAAAGAGGGAAGGATATTTTTGATCATGAGGGGTCACCACATGACTTTTCAAAGGCTTGAATATGAAGGGTCATACAAGTTTGGTACTATTTTCCATGAGGATTGAAGGGTCACAAAGGGGGAAGGCCAAATGTCATTTAGAAAGCTATAAATAAAGGCTTGAGAATCCATTTGTAAATATGAGAGATAGAGGTTGATTTGATATTGTTATATCTAGCTTAGAAGAGAAATTGTGAGAGATGAATATGATTTGTATTTGTTATATCTAGCTTAAAAGAGAAAAGGTGAGAGAGAAGAAAGAGATGTTGTATTGATCTATCATTTGTTGAGATAGCAACATTGAGAGATAGGTGTGTGGTATACACAAAGGGGTTGGTGCTCCTGTGGGTTGGTGATCATGAAATGTTGCTGGGTTGGTGCTTGACAAAGGGATTGGTGCTCCTCTAGGTTGGTGCTCATGAATAGTAGCTGAGTTGGTGCTCGGCAAAGGGGTGTGGCGCTCCTGTGAGTTGGTGCTCATGAATAGTTACTGGGTTGGTGCTCAGCAAAGGGGTTGGTGCTCCTGTAAGCTTGGCTTGCAAATATTATTTGGGTTGGTGCTCATCCATATACTTGAGATTGTTCTCCATGGTTTTTTCCACATTGGGTTTCCACGTTATATCTAGTGTCTCTCTCTATCTTGTGTGGTGTTCATTTATTTGAGTTTTATTGCATATCTTGAATATATGATTAAGTGGAATTTGGTTAAAGAAAATATTAATAAGATATATGATATACTGATTCACCCCCCCTCTCAGTATATCCCATGCTTAACAATTGGTATCAGAGCAGGTTCCTTTTTGAAAAATTTTACAGCTTGAAGGTAGATCGAAAAAGCACGATGGCTGAGTCATAGGAAGGATTTTCTACAAATAAGGCACATTTGTTTGATGGGATGAATTATGCTTTTTGGAGCATGAAAATGAAGGTTTATTTGATGGCCCTTGGATTTGACATATGAAAAGCAGTGGTGGAGGAATATGAAGAGCCACATACATTTGCAATTACTCTAGTAGAAAAGAAGGCAAGTGAATGTAATGCTAAAGCTTTAAATGTTATTTTATGTGGTTTAAGTAAATCTAAATTTGTTAAAGTTATGCAATGTAAATTTGCTCATGAAACTTGGGTAAAACTTGAGAATATTTACAAAGGTGATGGAAAGGTTCAGCAAGCTAAGCTGCAAACCTTTAGAAGGCAGTTTGAAGATGGAAGAAGAAGAAGATATAACAAGTTATCTTTTACAAGTTGATCAAATCATAAATCAGATTCAAGGTCTTGGAGAAACATTAGATGAGTCAACAGTGGTGTAAAAGGTTTTGAGATCTCTACCAATGAGATATGATGCAACGGTTTCAGCAATCGAGGAGATGAAGAATTTAGCCAAGCTAAAGATGGATGAGCTTCATGGTATTCTCATGGCATATGAGATGCGGACAAAACAAGATAAACCCTTAAAAAGAGAAGCAGCTTTTAAGACATTAAAGAAGGAGAAAGCTAAGATTCAAGAATCAAGTGATAGTTCTAGTGATGATGAAGATGACAATGGAGCACTTTTCATTTGCAAGCTAAAAAGAGGAACAGGTAAATATCAAGAAAAATTACCTTTTAAATGTTTTAATTATGGAAAGATTGGACATTTTTCAACTAGATGCCTAGATAAGGTTAATGATGATGATGAAGAAAATCCTACATACAAGAATAATTTCAAAGGCAAATCTAAGAAGGGATTTGAGAAGAAGAGCCTATATTCTAAGGATCCTAGTTCAGGTGAAGATAGTGGAGTCAGTGATTCAGAAGAAGAAGAGATTATATTCATGGCCATACATGAAGATGATCAAGAAGAAGAAGAGGAGGAAGTTGAAGTGAATATAGAAGGAGAGCTCATTTTTGCCTTGGAAGAATTAAAAGTTTTTCAGAAGAAGAATCGAAGATTAAAGTGCCAAATCGAGAAAAATGAACAAGAGTCAAAGAAAATGATAGAAGATCTACAAGCACACTTTGAAGAAGCCAAGAAGAATGAAGAAGACCTCACAGCATAGTTGGAAATAGCAAGAAAATAATGTCAAAGGTATGTTATTAAAATTTCCTCTTTAAAAGAAGATATTAAGAAAGCAGATAGTGATAAAAGTCAGTGATTCAAAATTTGAAGATAGCACTAACATGCTGAATAAGATATTAGAAAGTCAAAAAGCAAATTCAAATAAGACAGGGATCAGATTTGAAAAGAAAAAGAGCTATGTTGAAGCTCTTACAAAAGAAGAAACAAAAAGGGGAGAAGTGAAAATATAGAGGACATTTCAAACAAAGAAGGCTGGAGAGAACAAAGCTACAAAAGACAATCAAGTCAAAGATATACAGATAGGTCTTATTTTTATGGCTATTATTTTTATTGTAATGGATATGATCACAAGAAATTAGAATGTAGAAAAATATCTAACAATTTTAGAAATAAGGAGAAGGAAAGTCAAGGAGAGTCAAGCAGAAGCCACAACTCTTTTGCTCCTTTATTAAGCTTTGATGAAGAGACCATAGTATGCTACAAGTGCAACAACTTCGAACACATAGTTTGGTATTGTAGAAGCATGTTCAAGTCAGTCAAGAAGGATCAGAGTTTCAAAGCTCCATTCATCAAGAAGAAGGCTCAAATATATTCATGGCAGAAGAAACAACCTAAAGATTCTATGATGGTTCAGACAGCTCTACATGTAAGAGATAAAGATCAGCCATGGTTAATTGATAACAGATGTTCAAGGCATATGATAGGTGATAAAAGTAAGTTCACAACTTTAAAGAAGATCAATGGTGGTATAGTGAGATTCAGAGATAAAACCACTATCAGGATAGCCGAAAAAGGTACTTTAAGTTTGGATTATGGTAAAACTAAGACTAAGAATGTTTTATATGTAAAAGGTCTTAAGCATAATCTATTGAGTGTTAGTCAAATATGTGATCAAAGATACACATTAAGGTTTCATGCTGAAGGTTGTGAGATTAGAAGAAAACATTCAAATGAGTTGATTGCAGATGCTCAAAGGACAGGGAATAATGTATATGTATTGTCAGAGATCTTCTCAAAGGCATGATCAAAGGACACATTCAAAGATCTATGAGAAGAGTTGGGATTAATTTCTATTACTTCTTGCCATTGATGTTCAGCATTAATTGAGGGGGACCTAAGTGTTAGCTCTAGGTAGGACCTTTGCCATTGATGTCAAAATGAGAGAATAACAGGTACAGGTATAGGTACAAAAAATAGGTACAAAGAATAGGTATAGGTTGCTACATTAAGGGGGAGTTACTATATGTTTTTAGATGATAATATGTGCAAGTGATGGGATGTGGTAGTTTCAAGATTGAGGTTGCCATCAATGACAAAGGGGGAGATTGTTATAAATATTTTCATTGATGTCAAAGGTTTAGCATTATTGGTGATAAAGGCCCCATTGCATTTAATATTGTTTGTAATAAATATATTTTAGCTAATATGAGTTAATATTTATTTAATATTAACAAATATATTTTTGGTTGCATATGAGACAAAATAAGGGCCCATGGAGAAGTCAAAGAGCCATGGGATAAAGACAAAAGAAGGATGGGATGCATTTTCCCATGAACAGTCATCTTGGTGAATTCAAAGAGTCACCAAGTGAAGACAAAAGAAGGGCACAATTTCTCATGAAGGTACACTTTAAGCAATACAAAAAGTCACCAAGATGAGGACAAAAGAGGGAAGGACATTTTTTATCATGAATGGTCACCACATGACTTTTAAAAGGTTTGAATATGAAGGGTCATACAAGTTTGGTGCCATTTTTCATGAGGATTGAAGGGTCACAAAGAGGGAAGGCCAAAGGTCATTTGAAAAGCTATAAATAAAGGCTTGAGAAACCATTTGTAAATATGAGAGATAGAGGTTGATTTGATATTGTAATATCTATCTTAGAAGAACAATTGTGAGAGATGAATATGATTTGTATTTGTTATATATAGCTTAGAAGAGCAAAGGTAAGAGAGAGGAAAGATATGTTGTATTGATCTATCATTTGTTGAGATAGCAACATTGAGAAATAGGTGTGTGGTATACACAAAGGGGTTGGTGTTTCTGTGGGTTAGTGCTCACCAATTTTTCTTAAGTTGGTGCTCGGCAAAGGGGTTGGTGCTCCTGTAGGTTGGTGCTCATGAATAGTAGCTAGGTTGGTGCTCGGCAAAGGGGTGTGGTGCTCCTATGGGTTGGTGCTCACAAATAGTTGCTAGGTCGGTGCTTAGCAAAGGGGTTAGTGCTCCTGCAAGCTTGGCTTGCAAATATTGTTTGGGTTGGTGCTCATTCATATACTTGAGATTGTTCTCTATGGTTTTTCCCACATTGGGTTTCCATGTTATATCTGGTGTCTCTCTCTATCTTGTGTGGTGTTTATTTGTTTGAGTTTTATTGCATATCTTAAATATTTGATTAAGTGGAATTTGGTTAAAGAATAGATTAATAAGATATGTGATATACTAATTCACCCCCTCCCTCTCAGTATATCCCATGCTTAACACACAAGACTATCTTTACGACCCCATTGGGAACTTTCTACTATAGATTCATGCCTTTCAAGTTAAAGAATGTTGGTACAACCTACCAACATGCCATGACTTGAATATTCCATAACCTTATACATAATATTATAGAGGACTATGTAGATGACCTTAAAAAATCCAAACTTTGAAAAGATCATTTGGTCATTCTCAAGATCATCTTTGAGTGGCTTATCCATTACCATGTCTACCTCAACCCTAAGAAGTACATTTTTGATGTTTTGTCAGGAAATATTCTAGGTTTTATTGTCTCCCTTCATGAAATCAAAGTTGATCCTACTAAAATCAAAGCAATCCTCAACATGCTTCCTCCCGTCAACCTTAATCAACTTCGTAGTTTGTAAGGGAAGCTTCAATTTATTCATCATTTTATCTCCCAGCTTTTGGATTGATGTCAACCCTTTCACCACCTTCTAAAGAAGGATGTCTCTTTTTAAGTGGAATAAGGTGTGTCAAAAGGCCTTTGATTCACTCAAAAATTACATTTTGTCTCCACCTATCATCACCCCTCCTAAGGATGACCAACCTGTCTACCTTTATATCGTTTCCACTGACCACTCCCTAGGGGTGATGCTTGCTCACTGAGATGAACAACATAGAGAGTAAGTTTTATACTACATTATTTGCACTTTTATAGATTATAAAACTTGGTATACCCATACTGAGAAGATTTACATAGCTTTAGTCTTTGTGGCCACCAAACTTCACCACTACTTGCTTAACCACAAAACATATGTCATAACCAACACCAACCCACTCAAGTACATGCACTCTAAGCCATACCAAAACCAATGTATGGCCAAGTGGATCATGCTCTTATTAGATTTTGACCTTGAGTTCCTTTAGAAAAAGTTAATTAAAGGGAAAGTCATTTCTGACCAATTGGTTGAAGAACCATTAGAAGATAATCAACCTCCTCCTCTTGAGTTCCCCAATAAGTCCATCATGACCCTCTCTCAGGTGGACTTCATCTATCAAGTCACCATGTTCTTTGATGGATCAAAGTTTCAACATGGTGGGGGATATGGTATCATCCTTATTCCTTTGATGATAAACCTCTTTCTTGGTCCTTCAATATTGATTTATAATGTACCAATAATATGGCTGAGTATGAATCCCTAGTGATAGGTCTTAAGACCATCTTAACCCTCATAGTTAAAACAATCAACATCTTTGATGACTCCCAACTTATGTTTAATCAAATCAATGGCTCTTACATGTGTAATAAGGATTTTTTGTAATAGTAAAAACTAGTTGACAAACTCTTAGCATCATTTGAACACTATCACATCCAATCAACCGTGTAATATGCTAACAAGTTCACCAACACCATGGCTTTTCTTGTCTCTCAAATACCATCTATATCTTCTGACTCTAAGCTATATGTCATTATCCATAGATTAACCTAGTCTTCCTATATCAAACCAGGTTCTCCCACCATTTTCAATGTGGAAGAGACCCAACCTGACCTTTGGTATCAACAGACCTTCGACTACCTTAACCTTTCCATCATTCCTTTTAGCCTTTCTAAGAATGCTTAAAGAGAGTTTATCTAGAGTACCTCACGCAACACCATTATGGGAGGAATTCTTTATAACCATGACTTTGATGGCTTCCTCTTTAGTTGCCTACGTATTCATGAAGCCTCTCATGCTATCAATGAAATGCATGATGGTATCTATGGGGGACACTTCAGTGGCCTCATTGTAGCTAAATACATCCTTCGTCTAGGCTATTACTAGCTTACCCTTAAGCAAGATTATTTTGATTATGTAAAAAAGTATGTTAAATGTCAACGTGTTAATTTTCATCATGCACCTAGCCATAGTCTTCACGTTTCCATTGGCCCTTCTCATAATGGGGTCTAGACCTTAATAGTGAAATTAACCCCCATTCCTCATAACGACACCATTTTATCATCACTATGACTGAATATTTTACCCAATAGGTAGAGGTTATTACTCTAGTCTCGACCAAGGTAGATAATATTGTCAATTTTATCAACCATCACATCATCTATCACTTTGATGTTCCTCAAAATATTATCACTAACAATGGTAAGTCCTTAATGAACAATCAAGTCGAGTATCTATGTGACACATTTGACATTAATTTAAGCTTCTCCTTTCCCTATCGTACTCAAGTGAATGGACAGGTTAAGGCCTCTAACAAAACTCTTAATAGCATACTAACTAACATGGTCACTGCATCAGGTTAGGATTAGCATTTGCACATACCCTTCACCTTATGGGCATGTTGTACTAGCATTAGGACCCCTACAGGTGATACACTATTTTATTTTGTGTTTGCATCAGGGGCCATCTTACCTCTCAAAGTTTAAATACTTTCTCTTCACATATCTTTGCAAGATCTCATTACTAAGGATGATTATCATCAGCAATGCTTAACCTAGCTTAAGATACTTGATGAGAATCACTTAGTCTCCCTTAACCATCTTCATTTATATCAAGAGCATGTCAAGCATGCCTATAAAAAAAACCTTAAAGTGTAAGAATTCAATGTCAGAGACCTCATCCTAAAGAAAAATCAGCATGTCACCAATATGGATAAAAGTAAGTGGGGCAAGTTTTTTTTCAATTAGCTTGGACCTTATATCATAACCCACAAGTATGGCTCAGGAGCTTAACGGGTTATCCTCTCTTGAGAGAAACCCAGAACCTAAGCCTCTTGATGCTTCACATCTATGTCTATTCTTTTCTTAATAAAGATAAAGTTCACCTTTTGTTTTAACTTAAGCTCATCCCTTGCTTTCACATCACATTCATCTCCTTAGTTTAGGGGCAACTAACTAAAACTAAATCATGTGATAATATATCATAGTCAAAGCATAATATTGAACCATGGGTACTTCGACTTTACCCATGGCATGATTCTCATGGTACTTTTCACCCTTTTATTGAGATATATTTCCATGAACATTGTCACCTAAACCTATTTACACCTAATCAGTCTCTTATGTTTCTATTTTTATCTTCATAAAGGTCAACCTCTAAGCCTATATAAGCATGTCTATGTCAAGCAAAAATAAAAAAATAAAGAACAAAATTCAAACCAATAGCAATAATGGGTCATTCCTAGCATTCGCAAACTCCTTCATTGAAGGATAGTTGCATAAGCATACTAAAATTGCATAAATATAAGGTAGAGTGCTCCCTTGAAGGAGAGTTATCATAGAGCCTTGAATAAATCAAATAAACTTAGACCACTCCCTTAAAGGATGGCTGAGTAAAGCATTTTTCAAAAGTACATAAATTTCTTGGAAGCTTCTAGCATCAATAAGCTTCCCATATACAGCAACAAAGCAAAAGACTCATTTTTAAAATCACAATAGAAGAAAACTAATTTTGAAAGCTGTAATTGGCTCTCACATGATAAAATAAGGTAGAAACTACAATTAGTTTTCAAAAATAGACTTCCCACATCGATTAGTCTAAGATTTGTATGACATAGACTTGTTTATACTGACTCTTAGGACACCTGTAGAAGAGTCATGCTAGTCACACAAGAGGGTTCCATTTTTCACCCTTCCCTTTATATAATAGAAGCAAGGGATTTTGACTTACTTAACATTATGTGGTCAAGACACTTTTTTACCAACTAATGAATGTTAATGTGACACATTCAAAGGGCTTATGTTCAATAAGTCAATCCAACTTCAGTTTTGTTCTAGCCCTTATCAAAGAAGAAGCATTGTGCCCTCTTCTTGTCCTATCATGACTAATTGATATTTTCATTACAGTGTTTGCCTCTTGATTATATTCCATGTCTTCCCATCTAGTGTTAATTAAACTACCTCATGTTTTTTATCTTAAATAAAATTAACAGAAATGCATATGCACATGTGTCATAAGCAAACGCATAACCATAACCATAATAAAACCACAGCATCCATGAGAAAGAAATCAAACAACCATTTTTCACTACATCTCTAAATCTACATAATAAAGCATATAATCATTACAACTTAACATGTCATAAGCATAACCACAAATCAAAACCATCTCATACCTAGCTAAGTCTACATCAATTTCTAGCATCCATAACATAAGCATAATCCATAAGCAACATAACATCATATCATAAGCATTAGACATGAATGCAAATCATACAGCATGAGAATAATTAATAAGCAAAGATCATATATATATATATATATATATATATATATATATATATATCATGAGTTAAATAACATAATAATGTGTACAAGCAGATAGACATGTCTCTCTCAAAATGTACATCTCACCGCATTGGCTCACAATCCAAAATTAAAATGATATACAACATGAATATCATAAGCTATGCCCTATTTATGCCTTTGGGACACCATTGTCTCTTGGTGTACCACTAGATCTCGATAGTTTTCCACTTGTAACACCCATCTATCTACCTACAGACGCTACCCACTACCCTGGTATCACCATACTAGCATTGTCTGACAAGCTTGCTCTGTACTCGCCCCAATGAGGCTCCTCAGGGCACCAACTCAAAACTATAGCCTTATAATAGCATAATTCCTCTACTATAGTTAGGTATTATGTCATGGGGATGGTGCATGGTGGGCCTACCTATATTGTATCCCCTCCTCCTTTCTACCTCAAGGAGTCCCTCTCTTATGTGACCAAGGCTAGTGAAACCCTCACCTGGTCCCTATCACCTATGAAAATACCAACTTGACCCTATAAATTTGCACCCTGACCCTATAGATCAGTTACCTGACCCTGTAGTGTTATGACCTCTATTTATGCATTTGCAATGACTAATGCCACTCCTATATGTCCATAAGGGCAAACCCCCTGTGCCTATGCCCTCTAGCCTCCTCCCCAATTTGGGTCCACAACCATCAGCCTCATACTTGTATCACCCCAACTAATATATGTCACTACATATAATCCATGGTACCTGTTGATATTTAAAATTGTGCTTGATTCTAATCAATCAACAATGGAAAGTTTCAAGCTATGGGATATTGTGGCTTGAAACAACCTCCAGATTTTAGAGAAGCTGGTCTCTTCTTTTATATCAAGTGTTCGGAAAAAGGGATAGGAAATTAATCAAAAATGCAAATGCAGGAAATAAAACCTAACTATGGCGATGCACCTGAGTGTAATCCTAATCCTAACCTGAGCACAGTGAGACTATATGTAGGATTCAATTACATTTAAGAGCAGACAAGTGCATGATCAATGTAAAAGATCGAAATAATAAAAATAGGGGCTCACAATAGAGGCTTCTTTTGCTGAAATACAAGAAATGTCAACCAAGGCATAGGGTTCAATCTTCTTATAAGAATCTTCCAATCACAGAAGAGGCGTAAAAACACATACAATTATGTAGAACTTCAAATTCAATAAAACGAGACAAAAGCAAATGACATTCCTAATCACAACTCTAGAAAATCTACAGTATAAACTACCTTTGCAAATGACATAGATAATATCAACCAAGGCATAGAGTTCAATCTTCTTAATTCATTCAGCCACATAAAAGGCATAGAAACATGCACAGTTACATCAACTTTATAACTCAAGAAAATGAGACAAAAGCAAATGATACTACTTGGTCACCAACTCTAGAAAATCTAAACTCTAGAAAAGTCCTCCCCTCTCTTTTTCAATTCTTCTTCTTTTATAGCCTCAGATCTCTCATCCCACCACCATTTTTCCTACGTAATTTTACTCTGCCCTTAACTCACAGGGGTCAAATAGACGGCACTTTCAATGTTTGCCAGCCCTAAAAATCTACCTGGTGAACTATTTTATCTACTCAAATTTGTTAGGGTGTGGAGCTAAAAGCTTCACCAAGGAGCATACTTAAAACAGGTTCGAGTCTACACAGACGCCGGCATCGGTCAGGAGCGACCGACGTCGGTTAGTAGCAGTTGCAGAGGCGCCGACGTCGGCAGTAAGGTCGGCCGGCGACGGTCACAGGCGAACAGGCAGGAACCGACGTCGGTTACCTGCGTGTCCAGAGATCTATTTCTGTGGACAGCAGCGAGTGTTTGCATGATAAGTTTGAGTCGTGGACTCAAGCTTGCGTCTCTATTATTAGCAATATTATTTTTAGAGCCCTTGTTCAAGAGGCTTAACTGTTTGTTGTAAGAGCATGCTCAAGTTTCCTATTTCTATATGTAGGAAGATCTTCTTAGCTTAGAATTGTAGAATGAGTGTGTAGAACTGTAAGAGTAGAAGATTGTGAATGTTTGAAGGACAGTACAGAGTTGCATCAATCCAGGTTGTTGGATTTGAGTGTACTTGAGAGTGAGCTCTTGAGGAATAGAGATCTAGTGAGAGATCTTGTGTGCATCTGAGAGAGGTGTGGAAGAACGAAGTTTCTTCAAATTGTATTCCTATTGTAAAGAGTTTCAATACAAGTTTTCAGGGTGTTTTCTTGTATATCTTGTTCTGTGTTATTTATCATTTCAGTTACTTATCTATCTGATTTATTTCCGTGTTTATTGCTTTCACAAGTGTAATCTATTGTTGGTTTGATCCCCCAACAAGTGGTATAAGAGAATTGGTTACAGGTTACAGGTTACAGATTACAGGTTGCTCACAGGGTTTCTGTAGGAATTTCTATTTGAGTGGGAGAAGCAATGGCAGAAGAAAGTAAGCTGAGAATGGAAAAGTTTAATGGCAAGAACTACCAACATTGGAGAATGCAGATAGAGGACTATCTGTATCAGAAGGATCTCTACTTACCGTTAGGTGGGATAGCAAAGAAGCCCAAGGACATGGAGGATGAAGAATGGGAAGTTCTTGACAGAAAGGCTCTTGGGTCTATAAGACTGAGTCTGGCCTCCACTGTGATATCTAGTTTGTCACAGGTAAAAACAATGGTAGAGTTGATGACCACGTTAGCAAATATGTATGAAAAACCCTCAGCTTCAAATAAGGTATATCTTATGAAGCAATTATTTAATTTGCATATGAATGAAGGTGGATCTGTTTCTACTCATCTGAATGATTTCAATGGAATTGTTAATCAGTTAAGTTCTGTCAATATTGTATTTGAAGATGAAATAAAAGCTCTTTTGATATTATGTTCTTTGCCTGAAAGCTGGCATGGCTTAGTAATGGCAGTTTCTAATACTGCATCTGCATCAAATATTTTGAAAGTAGAGGATGTGGTTAGTGTTATCTTGAATGAGGAAATACGCAGAAAAAGCACAGAAGAGACATCTGGGAACGCTTTAAATTTTGAGAGCAGGGGAAGGCAAAAAGAAAAGAGCAAGAGGAGATCAAGATCTAAGTCTAAGGTGAGAGGAAGATCCAAATCCAGGAATGGCAGGAAGCCACAATGCTGGAACTGTGGAAAGATGGGGCACATAAGCAGAGATTGTTGGTCAAAGCCTAAGGAGGACAACCAGCATGAAGGAAAGGAAGAAGCCAAGGTTGCAGGTATTGCACAGGATGCTTTAATTTTCTCTTTGCATAATAACATAGAATCTTGGGTATTAGATTCTGGTGCATCTTTTCATGCTACCCCTAACAGAGAGTATTTCAGTGACTATATCCATGGAGATTTTGGAATAGTGTACTTAGGGGATGATGAGCCTTGTAAGATTACTGGCAAAGGTAAAGTGCAGTTGAAGATGCAGAATGGCAACACATGGGTGTTGAGAGAAGTGATGCATGTTCCTAGTTTGAAGAGAAATTTGATCTCTGCAGGTAAGCTAGGTGATGAGGGTTGTACAGTAACTCTCACAGCAGATTCTTGGAAGGTGACCAAGGGTGCACTAGTTATGGCCAGAGGTAAGAGAGAAGGTACTCTCTATTTGTGTAATTGTGTTACTAACAAATCTCCTTCAGTTTTATCTACTTCAGGTGTGGATTGTAAATTGTGGCACTCAAGGCTTGGCCACATGAGTGAGAAGGGGATGTCAATACTTAAGTCTAAAGGTATGCTTTCAGATTTGAAAAGTATGGATCTAGAGTTTTGTGAGCATTGTGTATTTGGAAAACAGAAAAGGGTTAGTTTTCTCAAGACTGGGTCTACTAAGAAAAGGCAGAAGTTGCAGCTTGTTCACACAGACGTGTGGGGACCGGCTCAGGTAGCCTCTATTGGCGGATCACGGTACTATGTTACATTCATAGATGATGCCACAAAAATGGTATGAATCTACTATATTAAAAAGAAATTTGATGTTTTTGAGACTTTTAAGTTTTGGAAGGCTATGGTTGAGAATGAAACAGGTAGAAAGTTAAAGTGCCTGAGATCTGATAATGGCGGTGAGTTCTGCAGTCTTAAGTTCAAATTGTATTGCTATACACAAGGAATCCGTAGGCAAAGGATGGTTCCAAGGACACCTCAGCAGAATGGTATTGCTGAAAGGATGAACAGAACTATCATGGAGCGTGCAAGATGTATGAGATTGCATGCAGGGTTGCCCTTAGAGTTTTGGGCAGAAGCAGTTGACACCGTAGTGTACCTGATTAACAGAGGACCCTCTACAGCTCTGGATGGTGGAATTCTAGAAGAGGCATGGACAGGTAAAAAGATAGATCTCTCATATCTCAAAGTTTTTGGTAGTGAAGCCTTTGTGCATATAGATAAAGAAAATAGAAAGAAGCTTGATCCTAAGTCTATGAGGTGCACGTTTATAGGCTATGGCTCAGATGATTTTGGTTTCAGATTTTGGAATCTAGGAACTAACAAGGTAATCAGGAGCCGTGATGTTGTTTTCAATGAAAGAGTGATGTACAGTGATCAGATAAGGAAGCTGGATCAATCTGGGCAGAGCAATAGTGAATTGGATGAAGTTATGGTCCAAAATGAGCTCGCGGGAAAAAGAAATAATCACTTGCAGGAAAACACAGAGACCGACGCCGGCAGGGTTGGAACCGGCGTTGGCAGTACAGAGACCGATGTCGGTCATACAGAGACCGACGTCGGCATACCAGGCACCGAGGTCGGTCAGGCAGAACCGACGACGGTGAGTGACAGGTCTACAGGTGGCCGAGGTCGGTCACTGTCAGAAAATTTGGGTGGACAGATTGTTGAAAACAAGTCCAAGACACCCACCAGGAGGTCTGAAAGGGTAAGTAAGCCTCCAATTAGATATTCTCCTTCCTTATATTATTTATTGCTAACTGATGGTGGAGAACCAGAGAGTTTTGAAGAAGCATTACAGGTGGAGTCCAGGAGTAAGTGGGAGCGTGGCATGGTTGAGGAGATGGAGTCCTTAAGAGAGAACCAAACATGGGATTTGGTTGAATTGCCAGCTGGTAAGAGAACACTGAAGAACAGATGGACCTACAGGTTGAAGGAAAGTGAGGATGGACAGATGTGATATAAGGCTAGATTAGTGGTAAAAGGATTTGCACAAAAGCCAGGTATTGACTTTGGTGAAATTTTTTCTCCGGTTGTTAAGATGACTTCTATAAGGGTTGTACTGTCTTTGGTTGCTTTTGAGGATTTGCATCTCGAGCAGCTAGATGTTAAGACAGTGTTTCTTCATGGAGATTTGGATGAGGAAATTTATATGGAACAGCTAGAAGATTTCGAGGTCAAGGGTAAGGAGAAGTTTGTGTGCAGGTTAAAGAAAAGCTTGTATGGCCTCAAGCAAGCTCCAAGGCAATGGTACTTGAAATTTGACAGGTTTATGACTGAGCATGGCTACAGTAGGTGTCAATCAGACCATTGTGTATATTTCAAGAGATTTGATAACGGTAGATATATTATTCTATTGTTGTATGTAGATGACATGCTGGTTGCAGGGTCTCACATGCAGGATATCTCTGAGCGAAGGATTTGGGAGCAGCGAAGAAGATCCTTAGCATGAGCATTAGGAGAGATAAGAAAAATCACAGGTTGATATTGTCTCAAGAAGATTATGTGAATAAGGTGTTGGAGAGGTTTAATATGCAGGATGCAAAACCAGTAAGTACACCTATGGCTGGACATTTTAAGCTAAGCAAAGAACAATGTCCCAATTCACATGATGAGGTAGAGTACATGAGTATGGTTCCATATTCTTCCGCAGTAGGGAGTTTGATGTATGCAATAGTGTGTACTAGACTAGATATTGCCCAAGCAGTGGGAGTAGTAAGTAAGTATATGGCTAATCCAGGTAAGGAACATTGGAAAGCAGTTCAATGGATCCTTAGATATCTGAGAGGAACCAACAGCAAGCATTTGTGCTATGGAGGTTCAGATACTTCTCTACATGGCTATGTAGATTTAGATATGGCAGGAGATTTGGATGGCAGGAGAAGCACCACAGGTTATGTTTTTATTGTAGGTGGAATAGCGGTTAGTTGGATATCTAAGTTGCAGAAGGTTGTAGCCTTGTCAACTACAGAAGCAGAATATATTGTAGCTACAGAAGCTAGCAAGGAGATGATATAGATGACACGGTTCATGGAAGAGCTTGGAAGGGAGCATGGGAGTTGCAGATTGTACAGTGACAGTCAGAGTGCAATCCATTTGGCCAAGAACTCGGCCTTTCATTCTAGAACCAAGCACATACAGCTAAGGTACCACTTCATATGGCAGGTATTGGAAGATGGTGAGTTGAAGCTGGAGAAAATTCATACAGACAAGAATCCTGCTGATATGCTAACAAAGCCGGTTACTAAGGAGAAGTTGAACTTGCATTCAACTTCTATTGGTCTTCATGATTGAGTTGAAGATGGAAGAGCTAGAAGATGATGCTATACAGGTTGGTGCAGCTGGTTTATCTCCAAGTGGGAGATTGTTAGGGTGTGGAGCTAAAAGCTTCACCAAGGAGCATACTTAAAATAGGTTCGGGTCTACACAGATGTCGACGTCGGTCAGGAGCGACTGACGTCGGTTAGTAGTAGTTGCAGAGGCACCGACGTCGGCAGTAAGGTCGGCCGGCGACGGTCACAGGCGAACAGGCAGGAACTGACGTCAGTTACCTGCGTGTCCAGAGATCTATTTCCGTGGACAGCAGCGAGTGTTTACATGATAAGTTTGAGTCGTGGACTCAAGCTTGCGTCTCTATTATTAGCAATATTATTTTTAGAGCCCTTGTTCAAGAGGCTTAACTGTTTGTTGTAAGAGCATGCTCAAGTTTCCTATTTCTATATGTAGGAAGATCTTCTTAGCTTAGAATTGTAGAATGAGTGTGTAGAACTGTAAGAGTAGAACATTGTGAATGTTTGAAGGATAGTACAGAGTTGCATCAATCCAAGTTGTTGGATTTGAGTGTACTTGAGAGTGAGCTCTTGAGGAATAGAGATCTAGTGAGAGATCTTGTGTGCATCTGAGAGAGGTGTGGAAGAACGAAGTTTCTTCAAATTGTATTCCTATTGTAAAGAGTTTCAATACAAGTTTTCAGGATGTTTTCTTGTATATCTTGTTCTGTGCTATTTATCATTTCAGTTACTTATCTATCTAATTTATTTCCACGTTTATTGCTTTCACAAGTGTAATCTATTGTTGGTTTGATCCCCCAACAAAATTAACTCTAGCCGAGTTTCCCTCCATTTCACTTTGCAGCAACAGATACACGGAACACTCTATTATGTTGAAATGGGAGAGGACACTTAGTCATTTTCCTAAAAATCTTCTTATTACTTAGAAGGCACTAAAGAATGACACTTGGCACTTTTTGCCTAATTCATCAAAGACACGCGGCTCTCTCCACTTCTCTTTAGCTATGTTATAGAATCATTCGGGGCACATATTAGACTCTTATGGATGGTGACACTTGGTAGCTTCCACAGACCTTTGAAGTAACCCCCAGGGCCCACCAAAATCTTTATTCAGCAATGAAACTTGAAGATGATCTCTCAGTCATTGACATGTGGAGGCTTCTATGGCTTCAGGGAAGATACGTAGTGTCTTCTGCTACTTTAGTTAAGGGTATGTGGTGGCTTTTGCTTTTCCTGGGGATGGAGTAGAAAGGAGGCTTAGAGAACAACACTTGACAGCCTCCTCTCATCTTTAGCATTTAAATAAAAATGAAACAAATGCTGTGTTGCCTTTCAAAAAGGTACTTGATCCCTTTGATTTTTGGGACACTCC
Source organism: Torreya grandis (assembly GCA_037957365.1). Classification (NCBI taxonomy): domain Eukaryota; kingdom Viridiplantae; phylum Streptophyta; class Pinopsida; order Cupressales; family Taxaceae; genus Torreya; species Torreya grandis. The sequence goes on along the minus strand of JARHVA010000606.1, from coordinate 3,315,734 downwards.
TTTGAACTGCCAGATGAACCAAAATAGTTCAATGATTCAATGGTTCAACATTGCACACCATTTACACATTAACCGATGTATTGAACCAAAGCATTGAACCAAAACATTGAACCCAGGTGTCAAACTGACTATTTCTCAGATGTTGACATGTGGTGACTTCCACTTCTTTTGAAAAAGTAGTCTAGGGCCTTTTGCGGCTGCCACTTGGTGTTTTTCGCTGCCTCCTGCTACTTAGCTTTTTGAAAACCTTTACCAAAAAAAATGAAATATGAGTACCGATATGAGACACAAATGCTAACACGTGAAATATTTCACTTAGCCGCTATTTGATACGTGACACATTCTGCAGCCTTCCTGAAAGTTATGAAAAGTGCTTTGGACGATGCCAGTTAGCCAGCTCCATGTTTTGGAAAGTGACACTTGGCAGCTTTCGCTCGAATTCAACATTTAGGCAAAATGGAATGAAAGAAACAAAAAGAGGAGAAAGAGAACCCATGCTAGGATAGTGACACTTGGCAACCTCTACTGCACTTTGATACTTAGATGGAAAAGAACTGTGCTCTGCTCCAACTCTGTTGCTACGAACAAGGTATGTGGGAACCAAAACTGCAGTGCTCAATTGAAAATTTGAATGCAACGTAGAGTAAAAATTTACTCTACAGTTACTGGTGACCCTCAGGACTTTTGAGCCTACTCAAAAAGAAAACTCCACCTCCTACCAAATCAAAATTACAAAAATTACAGCTTCAAAAGAGCCATCGACATGTGTTTAAAACACTTATTTGAAAGAAAAGCGGGAAAATAATGAAAAAAACAATGTGAGAAAGGGAAATTATTTAACTATAATACATAAGAGACTCAAGTCAATTGAAATGTTTCAAATAGATTTTGTTTACAGGAATCTCTTCAAGTTCTCCTTCCATTGACTCTAGCTCGAAAGAATTCTTCTGCTTGCACGTGCAAATTTTATACAGGCCAGTCCATAGCACTTTGAATTTGGTATGCTGACCCAACTTGGCAGCCCTTGCATCCCATTTCAAAACAATTGAGCCTACTTAAAAATTAGGGTTTGAAGTCCTTTTATCAAAATAGTTCTTAACCATTCCCTGATGCTTAATCAATGAATCATGGGCTATATCCCTCTTTTCCTAAACTTCCAAAAGTTTTGCAAGTTTGACCTGCATGGGGCCATTTTCTTCAATTTCAATTTGTTTAATCATTTGGAGAGCAGGGATTTCCAAAATTAGGGGAATCACAGTAGACTTTCCATATACCAATTCATATGGGGACATTTCGATCACTTGCTTAGGCCTGATTCGATCAACCCATAATGCTAGATTAAGCATTTTATGTCATTCTTTGTGATGATCAGCCCCTACTCTTTAAATGTGTCTTATCAGGTTCTTGTTGGTTGATTCTGCCAGACCATTACCTTGAGTGTAATAGTTCGATGAAGTTTTCAGATATATTCCATGTCTCAAGGCAAAGTCGGATATTTTAGACTCCAAAAATGCTTTAGCATTATCTGAAATGATGGTGCGAGGAGCCCCAAAGCGAGTAGTGATACCCCCTAGAAAATCTAGGATCACATTCTCTGTTGCTTCCTTAAGTGGGACTGCCTTGGTCCATCGAGTGAAATAGTCTGTGGCAGTTAATATCCATTTATGACCCATACTGGACACTGGATTTATCATTCCAATGAATTCAAGACCCCATTGAGAAAAAGGTTCATCCACAATTATAAGACTAAGGGGCATGGCTGCATTCCTCCTCATCTCCATATAATACTAGCAAGATTGACATTTTCTAACCAGCTGATAATAATCTACAAATAAAGTAGGCCAAAAATATCCTGCCTCACTTATCTTTATGACTGTAGTCTTTGTAGAAACATGCCCCTTGATATTCCATGATGTATTTTGTGTAGTATTCTATTAGCTTCAGCCTGTCCTACACATCTTAACAATTTTCCATCAGAATTTCTTCTGAAAAGGACTTGTTCAATTAAAACAAAATGAACTCCCTGTATCTTGTAATATCTCCTCTTGTTTCAAGGGAGTTCTTTCAGATAAATCCCATTTTTCATAAATTGAATCTTGCTTGTGACCCAAGATTCCTGATCAACCTCTTGTAATTTTAGCACCATCTCCATCTCTCCTTCTGAATCTACTTCCTCAGGTAACATATTTTCAAGCTCTTAGGTTATATATTGGCACAAACCCCTGCCTTTGAATAGCTTGGTGGGTTTGACCTCTACATCATATTCAAAGATCTTGGTGATCCAATTGGCTCTTTTCTCAGTAATTTCTTCCTCCATAATGTATTCTCTGACACTTGGGTGAGCTGTAAGTATCAAAAATTTGTTCCCTGATATCAAATGCCTAAATTTTTTAAGGGCTTTTACCATGGCATAGGCTTGTCTTTCCACAAAATTGTACTTGGTCTCATAATCTCTGCGAGTTCTTGAGAAAAAAGCTATTGGGTGTTCCCCCTCTAGCCTGTTGTTTTTTGAGTCAAGACAGCACCAATACTTGACTCTCCTCCATAGACATACATTACGAAGGGCTTGGAAAAATCTAAGTTTTTTAGCACTGGGGCTGCCAAGATAGCCTTCTTAACCTCTTCAAAGGCTTACTTTCCTTATGTTGTCCATTTGAAGACCATGTTTTTCTTTAGCAAGAGTGTCACTGGTTTTACCAAGCCTATAAAATTTGATATGAATTTACTGACGAAATTGATCTTCCCTAAAAAGGACTAAACTGCCTTTTTATTTACTAGAAGACGTAGGTCCATTATAGCTGTGATTCTCTCAGGACCTATAGAAACTCCTTCTTTAGATACTATATGCTCCAACAATTTTCCCTGAGGTACAACAAAGATGCATTTCTTGGGATTCAATGATATCCCAAAATCTTGACATTTCTTGAAGACAAATTCTAAATGATGGAAATGATCATCAGCATTTTTTGAAAAAATAGTGAGGTCATCCAAATAGACCAGGATGATCTTATTTATAAGCTCACCAAAGGCTATATCCATAGCTCTTTGGAAGGTGGCTCCTGCATTTGATAAGCCAAATGGCATCTTCGCTTAGGCAAATGTTCCCCATTTGGTAGTGAAAGCAGTTTTGTACTGGTCTTCCTCAGCTAGCCAAATTTGATTGTATCCAGAGAAACCATCAAATAAAGAAAACCTCTCTGATCTAGCCACATTTTGTAGAATTTGTTCCATGGAGGGCAAGGGATAGTGGTCTTTCAGAGATGCTCTATTTAGATCTCTAAAATCTACACACAATCTTACATCTCCATTCTTTTTTCTAACTGGGACTAGATTTGATACCCAGGTTGAGTGCTTGATTGGAAATATTATTTTGGAATCTAAAAGTTTTTGCAACTCATCTACCATTAGAGGCTTGAACCTTGGATTTACTGGCCTCTATTTCTATCTGATGGGCTTAGATCCTTCGGTCAATTCTATTGTGTGCTGGACAATGTCTCTATTGTATCCATGAAAGTCTTCATAGCTCCAAGCTATGACTCTATCATATCTCTGGCACAATTTGATTAGTCTTTTCTTCTCTTCTTGAGTTGCAAAATTCCCAACTTTTAGTCTTTTTCTGTCACTCACCTCTATTTCAGAATAGTCTACTTTATCTACCTAGAACCTTTTCTTTTCCAAGCTTACATCCTCTGGGTCAAACAAGTTTTCTAAGGTGATCAATCCCTTGGGGAGGTTATTAGTCCTTAATTGTATAATCTAATCACCATATGCCTCTTCAATTTTAGTTTGCAACTGATCAGCAAACTCATCTGATTGTTGTAAGAAAGAGACTACCTGAGCATCATTTTCAAACACTTGCCAATTTTCATCATTATCTGGGATGGTTGGCCTCACTATAACTTTTACTGACTCATTGTTAACTAATAGACCAATTTCTAGGTTAAACTGTGAGCTAATTTGGGCCATCCTATCAGCCTTAGAGTTTTGACTTCTAGGGATTATCTCAATATTGAAAGCTTCAAAATCTTTTATTAAATCTCAAATCTTATGCCTATAGGATCTCATTCTCACATTCTTGGCTACTACCTTTTTCCATATTTGCTTTACTACTAATTTTGAATCTCTTTTTACTTTTAGTTCTTTATTCCCTTTTTCTTGGCCAATAGGAGCCCATGTACTAAAGATTCATACTCAGCATCATTATTAGTGCAAGCAAATTAGAATCAGATAGCCCTTAAAATTTTATCACTATTTGGAGCAGTAAGACAAATTCCTGCTCTAGCACCATGTTTACTTCTAGCCCCATCAAAATTCAAAGTCTAGACCTCTAAATCTTGAGCAGTAGGTGCCTCTCTCTTTATAACATTTGGGATTGCCTAGTCTTCATCAAAAATGACGTATGTGCCCAAACCGATAGAGTCATAGTTCCCATACGGGTCGCTATGCATCATAGCCAACAATTGGCTATTTTCTTCTTCTTGACCATGCTCAGTCCAGTCACCTAGCTCTTCAACAAAAATATTTTCTCTTTATTTAACATGGCATGATCTACTTCTAATCTTATTGTTGGTTCACTGGTGATATGGTCTTTGGACAGTGCTTCAGATAGAATTTTCATCTTTGAACCGTATCTAGTTCTCAGGATGAGGTGAGACCAGTCAAGAGACATATATCCTCCTATTTTTGCTGTAAAGTCTTTGGATAAATATAAACCAAAAATGGGAGGTATATCTATGACAACTATATCTTGGTTGACAATTATGTTGGGACATGTGTATAATTGTAATGGGAGTTGTTTAATTCTTCCTATGGTTTGTATTGTTTTGCCATTTAGCTGCATAACTCCTTTTGCAAGGGGTTCATATTTTATTTTCAAAACATCAGCTATTTACTTAGGCATCATAGTTGTACTAGCTCCTGAATCTATCAATGCATTATGCAGGAGTTTCTTTCCAACTATCAGAGTCAAATAGAAAGGCTCTAGCTTGGATTTACTTGTGCTGCATCGTTCACAAAGGCTATTGTCTTTAGAGGAACCATATCTTTGAGTTTTTCTTCTCCAATAGGTCCTTCCTTGCTAACAGCAACTTTGGGCACTGCTTGCCCTTGCAATAGTGTCTTTTGTTCAGGAATAGCCAAGATATCCCATATAGATACTTGTGCTGGAGTCTTTTTTAATTGGTCCACTATATTGATCGGTCCCAAAGACTGAGTTTTTTGGTAATAAGGATACCTCATTTTTTCTTGAATCTGGATAGGAATTCCTTGATCTTGTACCGACTGAGGCACTTCTTGTCTAACAGCAGCATTCCTTTGCCCTTGAGATGGAGAATTATTTTTGATTTGACCACTTACAATCTCGGGCTGCTCCACCATTCTCCTCTTTGATCTGGTGTAATAATCAGATTGCACTACTGGCCTTTAGAAGGTAGATGCTTCATTCAAGAAAACTGCTTCTTCATCCTCAACCCATGAGAACAAAGCATGTTTCAGGGCTATTTCTTCCTCTTGTTTCAAGGACATTCCTTACATCTAAGCCACTAAAACTAAATTTTGCATACTGGAAGACTGGTAGGCTTGATTGTTACTGGTACTAGCAAACTGACCATCCATTCTCCTCTGCTCAGCCACCCTTTGTTGTATATTACCCCTAGGACAATCTATGGGTGTATGAGCATCATTGCAAGGATAACACCAATCATTAGTATCATCCACATAATTATTCTGACCTAGAACCATTTCCCTATTTGAGTTGGGAGGAATGGTATGTGAGGTTGTAGGAATTGCAACTAATTGATTTGTTGGCTGATGGTTAGTTTGTTTTAGAAGACCTTGATATTGGTTTGGTTGGGACAAAAACCTATTTCCTTGATAGCCTTGATAAGGGGGCTTAGGGAAACTATTCTACTACCTCTTTATATTAATTAGCTCATTGAAAAATGTCCTTAGAATATTCTTGATATCGTCCATCTCAGATGATTGAGTAGGGACAAATTCTTTTACAAATGATTGAAGGTAAGTGTACATAGACACAGGTGGGCTTACAGATTTAGGAACTTCTTTAAGTAAGGGCAAAGAAATCTCTAGGAACATAGGCATGGAAGGCCTTGGAGGTAACTTTCCAGCATCTATTAAATGATTCTCAGCTCTGACCGCATAGTCATAAACCCCTGGCAAAGTGTGTCCTCCCAATGACTGAATCATAATAGATATATCTGAATTCAAGGCTTTGAGATAAAACACTATGGCCATACCAGGTGGTGGTTTAGCTATAGTAGGGATTTTGTCTTAAGTTTGTGGAATCTAGTGTTGAAATTAGTCATGTCCTCTTGAGGTCCCCTTTGAATGGTGATTAACTACTATAATAAAGAAGACTTATCACCTTTTTCTGCAAATCTTGCAAAGAATTGATCTCTGAGCTGGTCCCATTTCAGATATGGTATTTGGGGTCAAAGACAGATACCACTCTAAAGCCTTCCCTTTGAATGAGGCTGCTAATAACCTTATGGTCACATTTTTCTATGTGACAACATGTATGGCACAGACATTTGATACATCTTGGAGATGTTCTGCAGGTGTTTTAGAGTCCTACCCACTGAACTTGGGTAGAGCTTTTAGGGCATTGATGGGATAGGATCTCGAATAGCTGGTGGTGTTGGGAGGATTAAGGGGATACCAATGTTCTAGCTTGCATATTTTCTTGGGGGTATAGGGGCTCCCTTATTTGGTACTGGTACAAACTGGCTAGCTCTTCATTTTGGACTAATTACCAGAGGTGGCAAAAGAATACCTGGATTTATAGCAAATTGTGATCCGGTGACTGGTCCACAGCTCTGACTCCTCGTAACTCTCTGGTTCATACGGTCTTGAAAGAAACTTCAAGACTGGTCCCACCGAGTGTGCAAAAAACTATTGATGCTTAAAATTATGCTTGATTCTAATCAATCAACAATGGAAAGTTTCAAGCTATGGGATATTGTAGCTTGAAACAAACCTCCAAATTTTAGAGAAGCTAGTCTCTTCTTTTGTATCAAGTGTTTGGGAAAAGGGATAGGAAATTAATCAAAAACGCAAATGCAGGAAATAAAACCTAACAATGGCGATGCATCTGAGTGTAATCCTAATCCTAACTTGAGCACAGTGAGACTATATGTAGGATTCAATTATATTCAAAAGCAAACAAGTGCATGATCAATGTAAAAAATTGAAATAATAGAAACAGGGGCTCACAACAGAGGCTTCTTTTGCCTAAATACAAGAAATGTCAACCAAGGCATAGGGTTCAATCTTCTTATAAGAATCTTCTAATCACATAAGAGGCACAGAAACATGTACAGTTATGTAGAACTTTAGAATCAAGAAAATGAGACAAAAGCAAATGACATTCCTAATCACAACTCTAGAAAATCTACAGTATAAACTACCTTTGCAAATGACACAAATAATATCAACCAAGACATAGAGTTTAATCTTCTTAATTCATTCATCCACATAAAAGGCATAGAAACATGCACAGTTACATCAACTTTACAACTCAAGAAAATGAGACAAAAGTAAATGATACTACTTGGTCACCAACTCTAGAAAATCTAAACTCTAGAAAAGTCCTCCCCTCTCTTTTTCAATACTTCTTTTATAGCCTTGGATCTCTCATCCCACCACCATTTTTTTTGCATAATTCTACTCCGCCCTTAACTCATAGGGGACAAATAGATGGTGCTTTCAATGTTTGTTGGCCCCAAAAATCTATCTAATGAACTATTCCATCTACTCAAATTAACTCCAGCCAATTTTTCCTCCATTTCGCTTTGTGGCAACAGATACATGGAACTCTCTGTTATGTTGAAATGGGAGAGGACACTTAGTCAGTTTCTAAAAAATCCTCTTATTACTTAGAAAGCACCAGAGAATGACACTTGGTGCTTTCTGCCTGATTCATTGAAGACACGCGGCTCTCTTTGCTTCTCTTTAGCTATGTTGTAGAATCCTTCAGGGCACATATTAGACTCTCACAGATGGTGACACTTGGCGGCTTCCGCAAACCTTTGAAGTAACCCCCAAGGCCCACCACAATCTTTATTCAGCAATGAAACTCAAAGATGATCTCTCGGTCGTTGACATGTGGAGGCTTCCGTAGCTTTGGGGAAGATACATAGTGTATTCTGTTGCTTTAGTTAAGGGTATGTGGCAGCTTTCACTTTTCTCAGGGATGGAGTAGAAAGGAGGCTTAGAGAACAACACTTCACGACCTCGACTCATTTTCAAAATTTAAACAAAAATGAAACAAATGCCACACTGCCTTTCAAAAAGGTACTTGATCCCTTTGATTTTTGGGACACTCCCTTGAACTGCCTGATGAACCAAAATAGTTCAATGGTTCAATGGTTCAACATTATGTGTTATTTACACATTAACCAAGGTATTAAACCAAAGCATTAAACCAAAACATTGAACCCAGGCGTCAAACTGACTGTCTCTCAGATATTGACATGTGGTGACTTTCTCTTCTTCTAAAAAAGTAGTCCAAGGCCTTCCGCGGCTACCACTTGGCACTTTCTGCTGGCTCCTGCTACTTAGCTTTTTGAAAACCTTCACCAAAAAAAATGAAATGCAGGTACCGATATGAGACACAGATGCTGACACATGGAAGATTTCGCTTAGCCACTATTTGATACGTGGCATATTCTGCGGCCTTCCTGAAAGTTATGAAAAGTGCCTCAAACGAGGCCAGTTGGCCAGATCTGTGTTTCAAAAAGTAACACTTGGCAGCTTCCACTCAAATTCAACATTTAGGAAAAATGGAATGAAAGAAACAAAAAGAGGAGAAAGAGAACCTGCGCTAGGATAGTAACACTTGGCAGCCTCCACTGCACTTCGATACTTAGAAAAGAACCCACGTTCTGCTCCAACTCTGCTGCTATGACCAAGGTATGCGGGAACCAAAACTACAATGCTCGACTAAAAATTTGAATGTAACGTAGAGTAAAAATTTACTCTATAATACCATGCCATATACCATTTATAAATCTAGTGTCATCTATCTATGACCTAGCTAGTTGCTCCTTGTGGTCTATTAAAGTCAACATAAGATGTGGATCTAGAAATAAAATATCTGAGTCCTCAAACTTGTACTTGGGAAATGCACTTAGAATACCCTGTACCAAGAACTATTTGTGCTCTCTATTAAATGGGATAAGCTCCACCTCCCCATCCCACCTATGGAATATCCATCTATAACTCTGTAGGGAGTGTCTACCTCCTATAGCTAGGCTACACTAGAAATTGAATATAGGGTCTCCAAGTCATATCTCTAGTCACTAGTGCATCTAGTGCACCCCTGAACTAATCCACATCATGAGTTCCTCCCCTTGCACTTGAAGCAACAAAGTCACCCCTCCACCACATGAACCCAACTAGGAAATATATCTGCATGTAGCCCATCCATGGTAGCCTCACTGGCCTCAACACCTAGATGTGCTCACATAGGCCTAGCAATGTAAAACTAGGTTGGCAATGATACCATACCTCTTATGGGCTCTAAACCCCCATAACTCCTTATATATATGTACCAAAATAATAGGTACATATCCAAACATAGTACACCTTAGTAGCAACTCCATCAACACCCCCAGTAGCAAATATGGGAACCTCATATTGTTTGAGTCAGGAAGAGCAAAGCAGGAGACATCCATCATAAGCATCATCAAAATTATCCTCACCTAGAGCCCTCACATATAGTGCACTATTGGAAAACCCACTAGCATGCCATCAGACCTGATCACTATCATCTCCATATAAAATCTCAATATATTCCTCCTACTTCTCATGATTTATGTGATAGATTAGGTTGCCTTTGAGTGGAAGTCATGTGATCCTATGAACATCCTTAGGAAATATCATCATCTCATCATTCGGTAGGAGGAAGGTGTTCATAGTGGGATACCATTTCCTGATGAGCACTATGATCATAAAGGCATCCCAAGCTATATGTTGATAGTGCCTCATCTCCCCCAACCCAACCTCCTTTATGTGCACCCAATTAGTTGGGGTCATCCACTGATGGATCTTTGAAAAGATAAGTATCACTCAATCATGCATCTATATCTATTTCTTACCCTATAAACAATCATTAGCACATAACTTAGTTTCCTCCTAGCATTTATCCATTCATTCTTTGTTTTCATCTAGCCTATCTACCCATCCACCTAGACTCAACCATCTATAACTATAGCACTATCTCCCACCTAATCTAACCCAAGACACTTTTATAACACCTAAGAAAACACTTAGACAAGTCAACTTTTGGTGGTCATGGTGACCATTAATAGTCAAGTGTCTTTACTTTTATGGGTATCAACCATCGACGATCGAACTCAACTATCGATAGTCATTATGGGTGCTCCACTAGTGGAACACCCAAACCTTACCATACCCTAAAACAACCTAAAATATAACCAATACAACCTAATTATCTACCCTAAGGTACCTACCCACCCCAATTCACCTACTTACCTGATCAATTTTCCCATTTACCCACAAATTTTCGTAAAACCCCCAAAAAAAAACATTAACTAGGTCATAATAATCCAAACCCAAGAATTCAAACCTACCCTACCCTCCAACCCTAATACAAATGCACATACTCAAGCTAATTTATAAAATTAAGGGAACCCCCTACCTCATTTTGTGACCACCACTATGGGGTTAATTATAATCCTGTTGGCCCTCATTTGTGTCTGCATCCTAACTGGTCCCCTAGGTCCTCTCATTCATGCTAACTCATCAGGTCCACCTCAACTATCACCATTAATAATCTCTCACCCAATACGCTAGAGATCCAATGTCAACAATGCCAAAAGTTACAATGAGTTAAAAGTGATTCAATTTCCACTTTTACCTCATGGACTTTTATGGTTTTCACCCTAACCATCGATGGTTAGGGTGACCGTCGATGGTCTCCCTTGAGCACCCTAACTGTCGATGGTCAAAAGGCTCACCTTTTTGAAAACACAATAACCAGACCCTTTTTCTTAGCAGAACAAAATCATACCCACCTATAGAGACTACCTTCACCCACCCTAATCACTTCATCATTTCACCATTGGTCCATTTTGGCCCAAGTAGTGCACATTTTGAGATAACTTTTACCTAGTCTTTTGACCATAGTGACAACATTACCATATTGACCTTTTTTGTTCTTACACCACCTCATGCTTACCTAAACCACTTGTGCCTTATCAGGGGTACTTCCTACCTCATATACCCATGACACTTGACTAGTTTGTGTTTTCATCAGAAGCACTTCTTGCCTTGGATACCCATGGAAACACAAACATTGCCTAAGATACTTGCAAGTGTTCCTAACCACCATGCCTAAATATGGTCACATAGTTCACTTACCACTTATTCTTTTAGCACCAAACCTTATTTTTACCTACTATGGTAACCTAGTCAACATATGATCTTGGCTATCACACTTTTTATCATACTTTGTGCACTTATTTGCACTTTAATGCCCAACCTATCACCCACCTTCATGATGTCCACCTTCATCATAACCTCTACCTACCTTATCAAACCTGTACCTAATTTTGTTTTACCTCATTAACTCCCAATTTAAAGGGGAACACCTCCCCCATACTCAAGATAATTAGACCTTTGACTAGTAATCCATTTTTGTTTTGCAGTTCATTAAGTCAAAGTCACATAATAAAAAAGCATAAAATGTAGACACTGTAAATATGCACACTATGATTCTAAATTTTAAAATTCCCCTAGACCACCTTAGGACCCCCTTAGGACCAATATGACCCTTCAACCCCTAACCAAACCTAACAATGGTTAGTAATGACCAAAATGGCTTATCCAAACTTTTATCCACTTTGACCTTTCACCCTTGATCATTGATGGTCACCCTAATTGTTGACGGTCAGGGTGCACCTCCTTAACCACAAACATGCAATTCACCCCACCTTGATTTTCTAAAAATAGCTTGTTTAAACCTGTATGAAAGCCATTGCATTAGTGAGTTATAATTATAAGGCCCAATTAACGTCTTGTTGCAACTCTCTTACCTTACTTGTAAGAAGAAAGGAGCAAGGAAGTGAAATGGATCTGTAATTATGATCAAGATCTTGTGCATCTAGAATTCCATTGTTTTAAAAGTCAATCATCTTTAGAAATATAGTGATCTAACCATCACTTCAAAGAGCCAACTTACCACTATAGTTCCACCAAAGCAACAAGTATTGTTACTCTACCAAAATCATGCCAGACTCCACCAATGAGTCAACCACCTCAATCAATCACCTGATCAATGTTTGATAAGTATTTGTTTTTAGTATTTAATTAATTTATTTGCCTTTTGCACTAAACTTAGCATGAAATTATCTCCCAAAATCTCACTTTCTGATCTTGTCAACCAGCTATTTATTAACCCAAATCTACACATAGTAATCACTGATGATTATCTCAATAGTCGACGGTCAACCCAATCATCGATGGTCAATGTGACTATCGATGATCACCTTAACCACAAATAGTCACATCAACCATTGATGGTCAATATGGTAAGAAATAACAAGAATTTATTTCCATCTACCTACCCTTAGCAAAACCTAGTTTTATGTGTTCCTACCTGTTCACAGTCCCCTGCCTAATTTTTTGAAGCAGGCCTGAGCCATTTAGCACTAGTATTGATTTATTTATTGCTATATTAGTCATTTCTAATATATTTCTTTAGAAAATATCTCTTGTGTTCAATTTCAATACCTTTTGATTATTGATCCAAGAACTTTCTATTATATTTATAAACTTAATTATTTAATACGTGTGGATTGACAACCTCAAGGAAGCTCTTGCCTATGGGATCTAGCTATCACTAGGCAATCCATTCAGCTATCTATCTAACCAACCATTTTCTTTAGTTTTGTTTTATTTTTAGGTCATCCTCCTAAGCTAAATATGAGTTCTTCACAATCATCTTATTTAATGCATGTATAATAAAATAGGTTTTTCAACCATACTCGCATTTAGTTTCTTCTTCTCTTTTTGAAATATAAGCTCAAATTCACTGAAATAATTGGTATCTCCAATCTAATTATATGCACTCAACTTCTCCACTTTTGTGTCCTTCATGGTAAGGGTACAAATCTACAACACTAAAGATATAAAATATGTCTATTACTCATATAATTTATATCTCATAGGCGTTTGACACAACTTTCTTCAAGACCTTGCATGGTCTTTTCTTCTTCCATTTTAGCTTATATGTTACTCTAGGGAACATCTCTTTGTGTAGGTATTCTAAGACCATGTATCCTACTATAAACTCTTGTTCTCTTCTTCTCTAGTTTTCTATTTATTTTTATTGTGCATTACTATTCTTCAGTTATGTGTGCACTTGTTTGTGTACATCCCTCATATACTCCACAAAATCTCCTACTTTTGTACTCTTCCTTTTTTCCTCCTTGATGTCACACAATTATGTGGCACCCCTTCAATTTAGTTCATAAACTATTTATAAATGTGTCTTTCCATTTCTCCTATTTATATAGTTGTTGTATGCAAACTCTACTTACACAAGGACAAAATCCCATATCCCTCACTTCTCTTTGACTAAGCATCACAATAATTTACCAAGGATCTTGTTGGTTATCTCTATTTGACCAATTGTTTGTGCATTATACATAGAACTGAACTATAATTTAGTATTCAATTTCTTCCACAATGTTCACTAAAAATATCCCAAAAACTTGATGTCTTAATTAGACACAATATTGCATGGCAATCAATGTAGTCACATGATTTCCGTAAAAAACAAGTTAGCTTTGTGTGTAGCATCATTAATTTTATTGAAAGTAATATAATGATTGATTTTGAAAAATATATCTATTATTACAAAGACAAATCATGACCTTTTTACATCTTAGGCAATCCTAGAAAAAAATCCATACTCAGTTGTTCCCACAATTTCCTAAGTATTGGCAGTGATTGTATAATCATGCATTTTGACTCCTTCCTTTTGATAATTATAAAATTATGCATCCTTGTACATATTAATGGACATATGTAACCATGTGTGGGAATAAATACTTATTTCTTATTTTTTACAAAGCTTTATCATCAAAAAAATGACCAACTAGTCCTCTCCAATGCTTTTCTTGCATCAAATTATCATGAAATGATCCTCTGGGTATGCCCAATAACATGCCTTTAAAACACCACTCTTATTATATTAAGTATTATAACCAAGGTATGAAAAAAATACTCATTGGTTATGCACATGATCTCCATGCCTCTCTAAGTCTTTATCCTCCACATAAAGTTCTTTCATGGAATCAAATCTCACAATTTCCATATGCATCTCATGTAACAAGACACACCTAATTACTTATATGCTTCAATAAGAATAAATATGTAAGAATTACACCCATTTCATGTCTCTCACTCAAATTTCCTTAATTTTTTATGAATTATAACACAAACTCTTTGTGTAATAAATATTGCCTCCACTTCTTCGAAGTTTACACAATGGCATAAAACTCGTGATCATAAATTGAATACTTTATTTATGTGTCATTCATTTTCTCACTAAAATAGTCTATGGGTCTACCTTATTTACTCAGCACATCTCCAATATTCATTCTACATGTGTTGTAATCCACCTAAAATACTTTGTTGAAATTAGGCAAAACTAATACAGATTGCTCAATGACTTTATTCTTTAGCTTTTGAAAACCATACTCTATGTCTGACGTCCATATAAACTCTTTCCTATCTCCCTGCATCATTTTTGTGATTAGTATGCTATTCTACTGAAGTCTCTTATGAAATTACTATGGAAGCTCACCAATACATGGAAACCTTACACCTCAAATGTATTCTTGGGTGACATTCATTCAACTATAGCTCACATCTTCTCAAGATCCATCTTCAACGTTGCTTGAGATATCACAAATCCAAAGTACAATAGCTCCTTCATAAAACTAGACTTATTCAAGTTTACAAGAAAATTATCTTTGTGAGAACATTGTAACACTCTATAAATGATCCAAGTTTTCATCTTATGTTCTATTAAAAATCAATGCCATTTACATACACAATGACAAATTTGCCTAGAAAAGGCTTCAACATTGTGTTCAAGAGTATTAATATGTTATTGGTGTGTCATTTAACCCAAATGGCATGACTAACCCCCCATAAAATCCATCTTGCATCTTAAAAAAATTCCACCCATCACCCTCTCTTATCCTAATTTGATATCCACTTTTCAAATCTATCTTTGTGAAGTATTGTGCTCCATTTAAATAATCCATCAAATCATACATGTATGGCAATGATAATTTATACTTGATGGTACTCTTGTCAGTTGCTCTATAATTAGTGCACATCCTCCATTATCCTCCTTTCTTTGGCACCAATATTATAGGTATTATGCATGGGCTATGAGATTCTTTAATCAACCCATTCTCAAGCAATTCTTTGATTTTCTTCTTCTATTCCTCATTCTCCATAGGTGTCAACCTATATGAAATTTTATTAGGTAAGCTAGACCATAGAATCATATCCATCTGATGACTTATATTATGCATTAGTGTCAATCCATCTAGAATAACCTTAAACACGATATCCACATACTCACCTAGTATCTCCTCTACTTCATGTAGAATTACTTCTTCATATGTTCCTGCATCTTTCTTCTATGTAGGCTTTGAAATGAATGCATATCACACACCCTCCATCCCCATCTCATTTAGGGATCACTTTCTCAAAATTAGTAACACTTTAGGGCTTTTGTCCACCTCCATAATTTTATTCCTTCAAAGGATTCAAAGTATATTGTTTACCATCCTTTACCAAGGTGTAAGTGTTTGTGTTAACATCATGTTGTGCCTTCTTATCAACCTTCCAAGGTCGAAAAGTAACACATGGCATACATGCATGGGCATCATTTTTCACATGACTTCATCTTTGTATGCATCAATATAAAAGCATACTTTATAATGCTTATTCACCAACAATTGATCTCCCTTCAATAACTAAGGCACCTTATACATGTTAGGTTGTGTAATCCTCTTCAAACCAAGCTTTTCAACCATCTCATTAGAAACAAGATTATCAATGCTACTACTATAAATAATGATTTTTCAACACTTACCTCTCAATTTACAAGTGCATTTTAATAGATTCTTTCTGTACAAGGGTGTGTTCTCCACTTTCCTTTGTTTTAACAACACTCTCTTCATATGAGAGCGTCTCAACACTTTAACTCTTATTCATAGTTAAATGACATAATAGTATTTGTATATGCATGTGCAACATGGTTTCTATCATCATTTTTACTCATGTTGTTATTTTACGATGCTTGTGGACATTCAAATTCACAATGTCTAACTTCTCTACATTGAAAACATGTATTGGTGAATCTTCTACGTCTTCCATGTCCATGATATCTTGTTCCTCTAAAATAAGATGATCTTCCTCTATGTGCATGACTTTGATCATGTGAATACTTGATTCACCCTCATGTGCATGATCTAGCTTGTCATGGCACATTATTCCACCTCTATGTGGGAACATTCCTTTCCCTCATGCATTGCTCTATTGTCTATGTGACTACTTCTCTTTTGCTTTCAATGCCCATTGATAGGATTCTTATTCACCATATTTTGTTTCAAAATCATTTTGAATAGAAATACACAACCCATTAACATATTGATACTTTCTTTGCACCACCTTTAGCATGCTTAGCATGAATCATTAGGGGATATAACTCCTCTATGTAGTCCTTCATACACCATTGAAACACAACTGTCTACTGACAGGGGAAGTGAATCAATAGATAAACTAAAACCAATCCTTTAATCCATTTAAATTAAATTTAAAATCATATGCAAATTAAAATTTAAATGCAGAGATCACATACACACACAGATACAAATGACATCAAATTTATACATGGAAAACCTAAAGAGAAAAACCATGGTGAGAATAGCTTCTAGAATCTATTGTTCTAATCTAGCTTCACAGTTCAAAGCCTCACTTGGTAAAACCTCACTGGTTACAAGCCTCATTGACTAAAAGCCTCACTAGCAAAACCTCATTGGTTACATTTAAGGACACCAATCCTAAGGAGACGCCAATCCCCTAACTGAGCACCAACTCATCTAATATTATGGCATCAACCAATCAAATCTATGGAGCTACAAATCTAGATTACAACATTGATCTATAAATGAATCAAACTTTATTGTTTGTTACAATTCCAATCTATAACATGCTCATTTTCTGCACATTATCTCTATGTGCCTTTCTTCCCCTCTTCCCCTCTCTCTATGTCTATATACGTATCTATTTGACACACTTCATCTCCCTCTCTACAACCTCTTCTTTTTCTCTCTTCCCTCTGGATTTGTGTCTATATATTTTTTGTTTGACACAATTCGAATAGATCCAATATCATTTGTCTGTGTCCTAGATGTCATATATATAAGCAATGGATCTAGGGTTCCATATCTTCTATGTGTTCACACTTAGACTGCAACACATCAAACCAATTATGGACTCTAATTCATTATGACTTGGATTGTAAGTATCTCGCATCTCAATTCCATGCATCACGCTATAATTACAAGTCTCTTTATTATTTATTTCATTTTTTAGACTCAAGTTTTGATGCACAAGGTCTTTAATGTAGATTTGATTAGTTGGATCCATCAATCTCATTATCTATGTCAAGATATAGAGCTTATACGTAAGTTCCTGCATGTTCTCATAACTAATTGTTTGTCTAGACATGAATTTAAATGTCAGTCATTGATCTTGCCTTTGGGGCCATGATCTGATGGTCCACACTCAAATGACTCAAATTTAAAATGCATCCATTTGATCACCTTATAACAATCTCGTGCTATCCATTAGATCTTTATACGCTTCTAAACTTTAGCTTTATCATCTTTAAAATGTGTTTGTTGATCTTCTTAATTTGAGCTTCTATGTATCATTTGATCTTCAAATATGTGTGATCTTTACTTCTTTCTGATGTTAATCATCAAGCTCTTTATCCCATTTCATTGCTTCTTATATCTTTATATCACTTTTACTACGTCAATCTTCTCGAACATGCTTATTTTTTACTTGCCATTATGCCAATAAACATCGAGCACTTTATAGCATTTGATTCCATTTTCTCTGTTGAATCTCCTTTGCACAATCACCTGCTCACCATCAGATTTTTTGATAAATTCATTCTTTATATTTTTCCAAACCTCGATAATATGACAATTGGCTTAAGTGCATGCCTTTTGTACATAGCTATCAGTTCCTACTATTGAGACATTTGGTATCCTTGCATTGCTTATTGACCTTTTAACTTTAAACCACTCTGTTGATCTACTGCGTAGGCTTCATGATTGTGACACTTGTCACTTTCTTGTTAACTTAGAGGAGCCTTTGACAATTTGACTTTGCTTCATTTCATTGGATCATCTACATATAATAAAGCATGGGATGTTGATCAAGCTGGGACATATATTAAGTCTTAGACTTACGAAAATATAAAGTTCTTTGATCATTGCTCGGAGCTGATAATTTCTAGGTTGAGGGGCCAGTTTCTTAACGATGATATGGACTTAAGTTATCAATTCCCAGCTATACCAAGTCAACATTGAAATATAACTTTTCTTGTTGACACCATGGCTAAACCCTTAGGATTTTACTGTGAAACCTTATAATGTCTGAGAGCTAAATAAATCAATTATGAGCTCATTCTTTCTCCTCTAAACTTGTTAACCATATTTCTATAATGTACATAAAAAAACACATAACAGATCTAATGCAACCTAATATTCTGACCTTCTAATAATTTAATCCTTCTCTAGAATTGCTTGCATTGGCTTTTGATGAGTATGAGCTGAAGCTATTCATACCAAACTTGTTCCCCCTTAGACAATGGCATATTTTCATAAACTCATATTAGATACTTGCTCTGTTCTTCCAAACTTTTACAAAGAGCATTTTCACTTTTTCTCCAAACTTTTACAAAGAACATTTGCCCGTTTTTCTCCCCCTTTGACATCAATGTCAAAGGGACTCCTTACCATTTGTCCAAAGTGTTCTTCCCCTTTATCAGATAAAGGAGTTTGTCTAAGACCCTATAACCATCAACTCATTAGAAATTTGCAAAATATACATACCTGAGTTGAATTTTCTCTCTTCTTCCAAGGATTAATAAAGCTTTCATGAGACTCCCCCTAGACTCATGCACTATCACTAGTGATTTAGTGATGTGGTGTAGGAGCCACTACTCCCAACTTTTATCTCAAATATTCAAATTTTTCCTTGGGAAGAGGTTTGGTGAATATGTTTACAATATTGTCCTTAGTTGGAAAATATTCCATTGTGACCTCTTGATCTGCAACTCTCTCTTAAACAATGATACTTGATTGATATGTGCTTGGTTATAGAATGCATCACTATATTCTTTGATATATTTATTACACTTGAATTATCACAAAGAATAGAAATAGGTGACTTATACTCAACCTTGATGTCATTGAGTGTTTGATTCATCCATAGGACTTGAGTGCAACATGCCACTGTTGCTACATACTCTGCTTCTACTGTAAAAAAGAGTAACTAACTATTATTTTTTGCTCAGCCATGAAACAAGTCTATTTCCAAAGAAAAATGTGCCACCTCTAGTGCTTATTTTGTCATCCATACTTCTTTCCCAATCAACAACTATATATGTTGTTAAAGTGAAATCTTCACTTGTAAGGTGCCATAGGCTATAGTCAATTGTGCTCTTGATGTATCTAAAGATTATTTTCACTACATTGACATGTGACTCTTTACGAGTAACCTAAAATCTAGAAACCATGCACACTACTTTCATGATATCTAGTCTTGATGTAGTTAAGTATAACAAGCTACCTATAATTGATCTATACATACTCTTATTTACATCAAGTGACTCATCATGTTTGCTCAACTTGCATCCAGTTATTATGGGAGTACTAACTAGTTTTCTATCTTTCATTCCAAATTTTTTGAGCATCTCCTTTGCATACTTGGTTTGGGATATGATTATCCCTTCATCAAATTGTGATATTTATAGACCAAAGAAGAAGGAAAGTTCTCCTAGCATAGACATCTCAAATTCACTTTGCATTGATGTAGTAAATTATTTGCACATTTTCTTATTGCCACCACCAAAGATGATGTCATCTACATAAACAACAAAAATCAACATATGCTCACCTTCTGATTTGAAGTATAGATTACTATCTACACATCTTTTATTGAAATCTTGTTGTTGCAGGTATTGGTCCAATATTGAATACCATGCTCTAGATGCATGTTTTAAACCATACAGTGCTTTCTTCAATCTACACATATAATCTTCTTCATTTGAAAACTAAAAACCTTCTGGTTATCAATATAGACTTCCTCTTCTAATTTCCCATTCAAGAAAGCAGACTTTACATCCATTTGATAGACTTTAAACTTCTTGTAAATAGAGAATGCTAGAAACATTCTTATATCTTCCAATCTATAAATTGGAGTAAATATTTCCTTAAATTTTATGCCTTCTACTGTTGCATTTTCCTTGCACACCAATCTCACTTTATTTCTTATAATAACTCCACCTTCATTGAGCTTGTTTCTATAGACCCATTTTTCTCCCTATCACATTCTTGTTTGAGGGTCTTGGAACTAATTTCCAAGTTTTGTTCTTTTCTATTTGGCTCAGTTCTTCTTCCATAGCTTTTAGCCAATTTTCATTTTTGTTGGCTTAAACATAGCTCTTAGGCTCAATTTCAGACATTAGAGCAAAACTTACTTGCTCCTTGTTCATTGCAGCTCTTCTCCTTATTTGAACTCCATTTTTATTTCCAATTATCTACTCTTTAAGATGTCCTTTTAAACAAATCTTGGAGGTGTTTTTTCATTCTTTTTCTCAGTTCTTCCCTATCTACTTCTTCTTCAAGATATTTCTCTTCATTACCAATTTCCTTGTCAGGTTAAACATGTTTTATGCCTTCTTCAACCTTAACATTTATGCTCTCCACCATCTTGTGTAGCCTCTTATTGTAACATACATAGACCTTGTTTTGAGTGAAATAACCAAGAAATGTTCTTTCATCACATCTTGATTCAAAGCTTCTCAATTTGTCCTCCTTTATTTTGATGTAGCATTTATTTCTAAACACTTTGAAGTACTAAACAGAGGCAAGCTTTCCATACCATAGCTCATAGGGAGTTTTATCACTATTTACTCTGAGTTGAACTTTGTCCAAGATGTATATTATTGCTTGGACTACTTCTCTCTAGTATCCATCGGGTAACTTGGCCTTTTTTAACATTAATCTGGTTATCTCCTTGACTTCCATGTTCTTTCTTTCAACAATTTCATTCTGTTGTGGAGTTCTTGTTATAGAATAATGTCTTTTGATCCCATACTTTTCACAATAATCTATGAATTCATTTGATGTGAATTATCCACTTTTATCATATCTTAAGCATTTGATTTTTCATCTAATCTCATTTTCAACCATGGCTCTAAAGATCTTGAATCTCTCAAAGGCCTGATATTTGTCCTTCAAAAAAGTCACCCATGTCATTCTTGAGTAGTCATCTATAAAAACATAAAATATCTCTCTTTTTGATCCTCTTGTTTTGGTAGGACCACAAAAATCAATATAAATTAATTGTAAAGGCTATCTAGTTGCATATTCTTTTGTTTGAAATCTAACCCTTGTCTGCTTGCCTAGTTGGCATTCCTTACAAGTAGTATCTACAGGTTTGGTTTTCTTGGGCATGTGTCTAACACACTTATTTGAGTTCACTTTGACTAGATTATCAAGTTTGATGTGACCCATTCTCCTATGCCATAACCAACTCTCATCAATAGTTTCTATGAGGCCACTATTTCCATTTACTTCAACAAGATTGTTGATATTGCTTTCAATCTTTTTCCCTTCTAAAACTATTCTTCTATATCTCCTTCACTTGTAGCCTTCTACATCAAATGTGACCTTGTATCCATTATCACATATTTGGCTAACACTTAGCAGATTATGCTTCAATACTTCAACATAAAGGACATCATGTGTAGGTAGTCTACCATCTATGTTCAAGGTTCCTTTACCTTTGATATTTACTACTATGTTGTCTCCCAAGTTGATAGATCATTCCTTACATTTTCTCAATTTCATGAACCTACTATTATCACCAATCATATGCTTTGAGTAGCCAATATCTATCACCCATAAATTCTTCTCCTTGGCATGGAGTGTAGTCTGAGCAATCATGGATTGATTTTTCACTCTCCACATATCATTGGGTTTCTTAATTAGCTTATTTTCAAAAACTTGTGAACCTTTGTTCACACTAGGAGGCACGTCTTTCTTTACATTGTGTAATTTTAATCTTACAAAGTTATTTTTGCAATGTTTAGCTATGTGACCAAAGTTATTACAATTATAGCACATTACATTTATTTTTAACAAAGGAGCAAATGAGTTTCTACTTACAAAATTTTTTCTTCTTTTAGATACAACTCTACAATCAATAGCCATATGACCAAACTGATTATAGTTATAACAATACCCATAAAAAGATGAGAAATATCTAGTCAACATTTCTTGGTGTAGCATGAGGAGCTCTTCTTCGCTTTGGCTTCTTCAAGTCTCTCACTTTGGTGTGTCCATCTACACCAGCTACCTTTATATTCTTCTTTTCTTCAAGCCTCTTTTTAGGTTCAGCCTTCTTCACATCAATTGTATTTGACTCTTTCTTTACTCATGATTCTTTTTCTTTACTAGTTGAGGAAATTTTTCCCTTCTCATAACTAAGACCTAATCTCTCTTTTCAGGTTCAACCTTCTTCACATCAATTGTATTTGACTCTTTCTTTACTCTTAATTCTCTTTCTTTACTAGTTGAGGAAATTTTTCCCTTCTCATAACTAAGACCTAATCTCTCTTTTCAGGTTCAACCTTCTTCACATAATTGTATTTGACTCTTTCTTTACTCTTGATTCTCTTTCTTTCCTAGTTGATGAAATTTTTTCCTTCTCATAACTAAGACCTAATCTCTCTTTTGAGAGATTTTGAGAGTTGATTAGTTCATCAAGAATGTTTGATCCTCGTATCAATTTCAAACTTTTATCTAATTGACATTTGGATTTCTCAAGCTCTTTTATCAAGGCCACTATCCCTGCTTCAAGCT
>JARHVA010000606.1:2430000-2687500 GCA_037957365.1 Torreya grandis | reverse complement strand
TGGCTATATTACTAAGTTCATAATTATAGGATGTGTAACTTTTGATACTATGTAAGATCAATTTATCCAAGGAATCAAAGGGAAATTTTTATAGTGACTAACTTTGTTGATAAAAATTTTGGTTGTGAAAAGGCCATGGTGCCTACTCCATCCAATATGGAGTAGTCATTTAAGACACCATGGGTGTGCGTGAAAGAGAAAGTGAATGATGAAGAGCTAAGTAAAAATAACTTAAACTTCATCCCATAAAATATAAGGCAAAAAGACTCATAGCGAGAAGAAAATTATGGGACTAGAAAGGTGAAATAAGACAAAATACCTATAAGTAACTGCAAATAGGACGAAGAGTAGAGAATAAAGTGTTAGAGTTAGAAAAATATAAGAAAAAGATGCCAGATGAGAGATGTTGATGAGAGAAGATGTGGAAAGTGCTAAAAAAAGAGGGCATGTAGAATATGAGAAAGGGCATGATGAGGAAGAAGATGCTAGAAGTAGTGATGTAGAGGTAGAATAGTTAGGAAGTAGAGATAGATCACAGTGAAGTGAAGGGTTTTTAGCTGAAAATAGAAAGGAAAGCTCTTTGAAAAACATTAAACTAGAAGGCAGTAATATTATAGGTTGAAGTTCAAAGTCAAGATAAGTTAGAAATAAACACCATTCATTTCAAAGATGTGCATCCCCAATCCCACTTTATTTATTAAAAGTTTAAAAAGTACAGATGGAGAAGTTGATTCAGATTGGTTTGATTCCTTTATTAAAAGGTTTTAAAAGTTCAATGTAGAAACCAAATGGGAATTAGAAATAAAGTAGTTACATGTAGAAGGATTTATTTTTAATCCTAAAAATATTAATGTGTAACAACCTCTATTCACACTAAACACTATGTAGTTTCCTAATATTACAAGTGTGTAGTCACCACTAATTACAATTACTAGTATTCAGACATCTATAGTAACAACTACCAACCTATCAACTATGACACTTAATGAAAGTATGCTTATGCCTTTAATGTCATATGATGAGTCTTCAGACCCTAAACAATACTTGGTGATCTACGAAATGAAATGGATTATAAAATGGGTAACATCAAATGATGTGAAGAAGTGTGAACTCATAGGGGATTTGGTAGGACATGCCTTGAAGTTCACTTGTAAAATAAATGCAAATACCCTTGATCTCACACAATTTAAAGATTTGATAGTAGTGTAATTTAAGGTAAAAATTGCTCTAGTCAAGTTATTCAAGCCCTGAAGGAAATTTGACAAAAATATGGAGAAATGGTTGGAGAATATGATCGTAAGTTTTTTGATGTGATGAAAAAAATTGATTTTATTTTATAAGACAAAAATAAGGATACTTGGTTCATAGAGGGCCTAAGACTTAGAATAAGGTTCACTATTGCACAATCTTTGTTCTCTACCAAGGCTGGTGTTTGGTCTGTTACCATACAAGTAGAACAAATAGAAGATTATACAGATCTTCCATCGACATGATCAAAAGTAGAATCTAAATTAGATGATTTTATGAAAAATATGAATGAGATGAATGAGAATGATAAGACTAAATTAGGATTATGGTTCATAGAATGTAGCTGAGAGCGTCATCGTAAGAGTGACTATACAATAATTAAAATAGAATTTTGTGAAATCTGTAGGGTAGTTGGACATCCTACATCTAAGTGCCATATTCTATAATAATATATCCAAAAGTCATATAGCATGACTATAATTTTTAAAAATATATAAATCATGATGAGATAAGTTGTCAAGCTTTGCAAGAATTAAAATAAGATATAATGAAGAACATCTTCATAGTTTTGGCTCAAAAAATACCAATAACAAAGCAAGCAATTCCAAGACCAAACGTGTAGATGACAAATGTGATTTAAGGTAGTCCAGGATGGATGCCTTTGTCACCTCAATATCAAATGCCTTAATCACCATAATATTGACCACAGGGCCTAGAAATATGTAATAATATTTCATCTCCCTCATACAAATATTCTAATTAATATGTATAACCCTAGAACAATAGAAATCTTCAGCAGTAACATGCAAACTTGACTCCAAGTTCATCTCAACATCAAGATGGGGGATATGATGTGTAGATTAATCATCAAAGAGGATATGCTAAACAATAATCATAAGAGTGGGGATATCAATAGAATAGAGGAGGCTATATAGGGGGATATATAGGAAAATATTATGATAGATATCAAATAGGTCACAATAATGATAATCGACAAGCTCGATGCCCTATGCAATGTTATATATGTGATGCATAAAATCCTTATGGGTGGAACTACCACACCAACCCTTAGAGACAAGTATATTATTTATATTATATGATTGAAGGTCAACATAAAATAGAATATTTCCCTATTTTAGAGAAACAAAGAAAGGAGAAGCTAGTGCACAATATAAATATGATCAATGCACAACCAAAAGAAAATGCATTTGTGCAAGTTGTCACAAGGCAACAGAGATGAAAATAATCTTCTCTCCTCTATAAATGCCTTAGGATCATGGTATTAGAGAATTTTATTGAAATAAATATCTTGATCCTGTTACAAAAAAATTAATGTATCAAGTTTCGCAAGTATTATAGGAAATATAATAGAAACCAGTTTCTGAGGATGATAACATAGCTATTAATGCTCAAATGTATGGGAAAATTGCTAGGATAATAAGGTAAAAGGGTGTTGTAACTGATTTAATAGATCTAATGAAATTATTCAGTACACTATATACTAAGAATATATCCCATGATATCACTAACCTACTACATAATCTCTTAGAGTGTGTGTAACAAGGACAAGGGTCGATAAAGTAGTTTGGTGTGTCAAGACCAAGAAGCCTTGGTATGTAGATTCACAAATGGATATTGAGGTGGTTGAATATGAAATATCAATTTTAGTATTTATCTTTGGAAGCATAGTCAATATGATTCCCTAATAAACATGGGAAGCCATTGGTCAACCAACTCTAAGCTACATTATAGTAACATTGAGTTTAGTGGATTAAGGTAGAGTCAAACCCATTGACCACTTATAAGATGTTGAAATTAAAGCGACTGAGCTCATCTTGTGAGGTTACTTTTAGGTAATAGACATGAAGATAATAAATATTCATTAACTTATCTTAATCAGTAAAAAAATGGGCCTACAATGGTCAAATGATTATCAATACTATGTGTAATTAGTTAGAAATGTGTTAGAAAGATAAAATAGTGGTCATATTATTAAATAAGTATGAGAAAAAGTCATATATCATCCCAAAATATTAAGATTATCCTTATTCTTATGGGGATAATAATTGGTTTAAAGTGGGTACAGATGAAAGGCAAAATGGGTTACAGTCTGTAGAGTGTTGATATTGGAAACTAAGTACTGCAAAACAAAAATAATGACTAGTATTCAAACCTATTATAAAAAATTCTATGATTAGATAGGTTCACATCAAATATTGTGTTTTTTTTTCAGTGCATTCATCGACAATGTTTGAAGTAGACTCCTATATAATAATAGTGCAACTATAATGGACTATACTGAACCAACCCCATAAGGTATTCTACCTTAGGATTATACATCTTCCATAAGTGATGAATCAAATGTGCACATCTTGAATTGGTCTTTCATATATCATGAGTTTCAACCTATGTGCATGGTGTTCACTATAAAATCCTAGATACATCAATACTTTATGATAGAGGATTTTAATCCATTCATATTAAGGCTTGAAAACCATGTACTATACGTAGATCAATGAGCTAGTACACTCGGATATGCACTAAAAGGAACTACTATGACATGGTGGGTCATACATAGAAACTTAGAAATACAATGGGAAGAAACATGCTAAATATTTCATGTAAGGTTTTAGCTATCAGCTAGTGTCAAATCAGAATGACTTTCTTCTCAAGAGGGTCAATGCTCATAATTACATATCCATCAGGGCATGGATTTATGGACCACACAAAGAGTAGAATCATGATAATGGGTGCACATATTCAACCATACCTTTACACCTCTTTTAATATCTTGGTATATGCATTAAGAGCATATAAGGAAAACCAAACATTGGTCACAACTTCATCAAGATTTCATTCAAAATTTTGTGTTTGAAGATGATAACCCACTAGTACATAATATCTTATAGAAAATTAAAATTTTATATGTCATGGATGTGCAGAAGATTTAGCAACTATAGTTGAATCATCATCTCATCAAGAGGTTATATAGGACTTAGATCTTGTAGTATGTAATTACAAAGCCAACTAAAAAGAACAACTCCTTATTCAACCATGTAATAGAATAATCAATGATCTAGCAAAATCAAGTGACAATGATAGTGACAGTGATGGAGATCTCAATCTATAAGGTTTTTTTGAGCCATAGCATGAAGATGAACCCAAACTAGTGCAAAGCACAAAGTAAGTGGAAGAGAAAATATTGTGCAACATCAACATTATGTAATATGAAGGCAAATGCATTATGAAAAATATTTTGTCTAGTGGATTAAGCAAGATATATTAGGAACCTTTATAAAATATTGAAGGAAATATTGGGATAGAGTCAGCACCTAAGCTTACAATAGTGGGAGATTACTGGGGATAAGAGCAAATCTCTGAAGCCTTCCAATTGTTAAGGGATTATCAAGATGTGTTTCCAAGAAAGTTGTTAGAGGTAAAAGGTGTAGATCCATCTCTACGAGAAGTGCACATAGAACTAAAAGAGTGTATACACCCTATCAAAAAGTGACCCTATAAGCTAAATCCTAATATGAAGACAAAAGTAAAGGCCAAACTTGATCTAATGCAAGAAGTTAGAATCATTTATCCAGTTGAAAAGATAGAGTAGGTGAGTCCTATGGTTGTTTAACCTAATAAAATAGGATAAATTTAGGTGTATGGGGACTATCATGCACTCAATGATTCTTGTGTTAATGATCCATTTCCTATATTTTTATAGATAAAGTCCTTGAATCCATAGCTATCTATGAGGTATATTCATTAATGAATGGTTTTAGTGGATATCACTAGATTCTGATTGCCAAAGAGGATCAGGATAAGACCACTTTCATGACTGAATGGAGATAATTTTTATACAAGGTAATGCTATTTAGTTTTAGAAATGCACCTACTACATTTTTTAAAGATGTGGTAAATGCATTCAAATATTTCATTCATGATTTACTGGAAGTATTTTTAGATGATTGGTATATCTTCTCTCTATTTAAATAACACTTGTTAAAACTAAGATTGATGTTGGAGTGATGTTAGGCTTTGCACATCACTTTAAATTTAAATAAGTGTCTATTCTTTACACCTTTTGGTGTTTTGATGGGCCATGTTGTGTGTAATGATGGCATTTTAGGTAACCTAGCTAAAATTGTTGTTATATTAGGAATGCCACCTCCTACTAATTCAACTAAAATGTGCACCATCTTTGGTCGTATAAGATATTATTAGAAGTTTATAAAAAGGGTATACAACTATATCTACATCCATGGATAAATTACTGCGTAAGGATAACAAATTTTAATAGACAATAAAATGTCAAATAATATATATTGAGTTAAAGTAAAGGTTGGTAACAACACTGATCTTAGTATTTCCTGATGTACCAAGCTAATCCATATAGATCAATGTTTCATATTTGGTCAATATTGTAAGGGTACATGAGATGAGGTTAACATGTTCAAGGTTTAATTTTTGGAAAGTGGAGCACTATGTGTTATATTTTGAGCTAATTCCAAAGAAGATCAATGGTGAGAGTTTAAAAAGCTGAGTGAAGAGCATGAGACATGTTCTAAGTGATTGAGGTTTAACTGTGACCATTTGGATTTAAATATTTGAATTTAATGAAGGATATAGGCACATAACACTTAACTACATAATAACTAATAGTAATATATTTCTATCACTACCTCTTTGATGTCTACCTAAAGGCACACTAGTAAAATAGAAGGATACACAATCAATGTCATCAACACCCATATCATCCTACAATATCACCCATCATCCACTAACTAGTAAATGTAGAATCTGATACATATCCTCTAGGTTTATAGTGATCTCCCCTATAGGGAGCTATACTATACAAGTGTCTACATTCCACCTCTCACATAAGTAAGTGATCAAATACTTGTCCCATTAAGCCATTCCACATACATGTAGATGTTTATAGCACCGTAGTAGGAGTTGTCTTAGCACAGCTAGGTAAAGGTGGATTGGACCACCTGATACATTTTAATAGCAATAAACTATTAGCTATAAAAAAGAATTATATGACCACAGAGAGAGAAACACTAGCCATGGTGTTTGTATTACAAAAGTTTTAGCATTAATTATTGGCTACTCCTTTTGAGTTCTTCATGAATCACCTGGCATTACATACTTGGTTAATAAACTAATCTTGGGAAGACATATATCAAGGTGGTTAATTCTCTTTCATGAATTTCAATTATAGATTATTGTTAATTCATGACAAGGGAATTTGAGGCCAGATCACCTCAATAAACTTCAAAATGGGGAGAAACTAGAGGAACTCAAAGATGAATCCCTAGATATACATTTATTTAGAACTTTTTTAGTTCGTGATAACATGGAGGACATTACAAATTTCTTAGAACAAAGAACTTTTCTTGAAAACTACACTAAGCAGGATAAGAAGCAAATGGTTACCTAAGCCATACTATATAACCTTATTAATGGATTCTCATATAAGCTTGGAAAAGATGATGTATTATGCAGAGTAGCTCTAGAGTATGAGTGACTATAGCTTCTTTAAATGGCTCATCAACGAATTATAGGGGGTCATTACACAAGATAATCCATTGCAAGGAAAATACTACATAGAGGCTTGTGGTGGCCTACATTATTTTAGGATGTATATAGATTTTCTAAACACTGTGATGTTTGTCAAAGAATGGGCAAGCTAAACTAGCAGGATGAAATGCCTTTGGTACCCATGCTTGCATAACAACCTTTAAACAATGGGAAATTAAATTTTGTTGGACCTATAGCTCCTCCAAGTAAGCACAATCATGCTTGATATATTATTACTGTGACAGATGATTTCATGAAATGGGTGGAAGTTGTTACCACTCCAAGCTATAATGTAAAAGATGCTACTAGATATTTATATGAAAACATCATCATGAGGTTTGGATGTCTAGTTAAGTTGGTAAGTGATAAAGGTATGCATCTTTTAAATAGTACTATCAAGACTTTCACTAAAGAGATAATGGTATCCCACCACAACAACACATATTACCATTCGTAGGAAAATAGATAGGTATAAGTATCCAATAAAGTATTGGGGAACATATTAACAAAAATTTATAATGTTTAGAGATGTGATTAGGAAGATCGAATTCTTATGATTATGTGGGATTATAGAACACATTACAAGAGAGCTATAGGTTTCACTCCATTCCAATTGGTATATGGCCTTGAGGAAATAATGTCTATAAAATATATTATGCCTAGTCTGCACATTGTGATGGTCATGAGATTAGGAGATCAAGATTCATTGAAGGTACAGTTGATGGATTCCACAAAGATGGAAGAAAATAGACTAAGGTCATAGTAGACACAACAAATTAACAAAAAAAGTTATAAATCATGGCATAATCATAACTTACAATTTAAGCAATTTGACCTAGACCAAATACTATTGCTTTATGAGAGTAGATTTAAAGTATTCCCAAGAAAGCTACACATTAGATGGAAATGACCCTATATCATTCACAAAGTATCACCACATGGTGCCATAGTATTGAAATATTTGCATGGAATTATATTACCAGGATGTATAAATGGTTTTAGGCTTAAGCTAGATCATCTTTAATCTCTATAATTCAACTAAAAATTTGAGTGAGTGATAAGTAGCACCATGTAGTTAAGATTTCATTTAATATTATCTATTTTTTTTTTTTTTTCTTAAAATAGAATATTTATATAGCATGTTTATTTTATCATAACACATCGCATCCACCATAAAGTAGTTATCATCATAAGATATGATCACATTCCAGAGATCGTTCATTAAAGACAGTTGGCCACAACTACATTGACATTTTAATTAAGTATAAGTAGGCAATGACAAGATAGGTACGATGAATAAAAAGCTAAAAATTAGGTCAGACCATTAATGATGTGGTGTTTCAAAAAGATTGCATCATTTTCAAAGTAAATTTGGTAATAAATGGATAAGTAGATTCATAAGATAAATTGATTAGACAAAAAGACAACTACTCACATATAATAACTACCAAAGAAGAAAATTAAAGATCTTAAGTACTAGATGTCCTTATCAAGGTAACTTCCAGAAACTAATATTAATTAAAAAAGGAACATTCATGTACAAGCAGTCAATATAATCAAAAGAGGTAGTGACATTAAATTAGGTGCTAACAGTTACATAAGAGTAGGATATGGATAATAGTAAAACATTACAACCTTCAACATACAAGAGACTTCTACGATTTGATTTCAGAATACCTAGTCATGAATGGATTTTGAACTAGAGCACAACTAACCAAAGAAATCATTCATTCCAAACCATTAATTGGGCCATAAAAAGAGGTCATTTATTGATTCTATTATCAGATGCACAAAAAGAGGAAATGAAAATTGGGCTAGGTTTTTTATAAACTAAATATAATGATCTAGATCCATTTGATTTCATAGATGCAATAAAAAATACTCTTTTTGCCTAAGATACTCAAAGAGAAACACAAATAGGAGCCCTAACACTTCAACATCTATTAGGAGGTTTCAAAACTGACTGATTACTTAAATTGTTTACATTTAGGCAATTAGATGAGGTTATGATGACTTTGTTGAGCTGATACAATCAAGGGGCTATCCATTTAACTAAATATGTTACAATATGGATTGATGTCCACACCATGGCATGATCAACTGACCTTCCCAACTATGAAAAATCTCTCTTACCTTATATAAGTCTATAGCACCACTAATCTATTTAGATATTAGTTAAAAATATACCACAAGTTCTAGTTGAGTAACACCTATTAACTTGATTGAGGATGTTTCACTATGCATCATGGTACAATGCATCACAAAAAGATTTTGGCAAACCACCAAGCAAGCGAAATAAATAATAAGAGGCATAATTGATATTTCTTATTGCATGACAAAGATATGGGAGGACTTCAACTAGCCTAATTTTTTTGCAACAGGTCTCACCACTTACATAGAAAAGGTAATTATAGGAAGCACATAGACATTTCAATACCAATTTTTAGTTTTTTTATTGTGTTTCATGTAGTGGAAATCTCCACTAGGTTCAGTTAATGTAACTGTAAATTTTTGACCTGATAATGCTTGCACAAGTATTGCATGGACTAAAATAGGATAATACTATGAGTAATTGGGGTGATTTAACACATGGTGGCTCAAATCCCTATGCTTGATCTGAACATACCCTATATGTAAAGGGAAATGAAACCAATCTATAAATCAATCCTAACTCAAAGAAAATAAATCCTACTTACACTTATGATTGTTGATATATTAGTTATTCAAGGTCATAACCAAGATGGATTCATTAGACCTAGCCAAGGGATATTTTATCACAATAATATCACTAGAGAGGGTTCTAAAACCTCTAGTCAAGCAAAACTATGCAATAACCCTAATTAGGTCTTATGTTTTCATATTCTCTAAGTAAATGACAAAATCAAAGTCAAGTCTAATCTAGTGCTCACCAAAGCTTGTGGCATAAAGTGGGGGTAATAAACATTAAAATTAAACATGCATAGAAGACATACTTATGTGAATGTATACAAAATCCTAATGCATGAGAGATAATTACAAATGTAAATCTATCTATTCTTATAAAGGAGGAACAAAGTTAAGAATACTCACATTTGAAGATGAACCTATTGAGCCTCAATCTCTCCCTTGGCCAAGGTGTTTCACAAGAGGTTGTTTTGGTATGTAAAGATGATAAAGATAAATTATCTCTAGGATACACAACCTATCTATGCGTTTAAAAGACTTATCTATAAGACAAGATATGTATCTCCAAAGAAAGTATGAAACCCTAAGTTATGCTCCTCAAGTTGAATTGTGGATAAGTAGATGTGCAACATATTTCTCTTCTCTTCCTAACAAGTGATGAAATGAATGTGTTTACATAGTCTAATCCAACCTTGGTCCTTTCTAAAAGTCTAGCTGATAAGGTTGGCCCAATAAAATCTATATCATTATTGATAAGATCAAATTAGGTCTTATTTAGGTTAACCAGAAGCTGACCTAGACCCTAAATTAGTTTTATCAATTAGAGTATAGGATCATTAGGGCTGACATTGTATTGTAAACCATCAAAAAGGAGTTTAAGCTAGAGAAGGGCTAATGAAGGTGTAAAATGACTAGAGGAGGGTGAAAGATAGGAGGTAAATCTTAGGGATATGTTTTTAGGAGATGGTTGTGTAGATAGCAAGTGGTAGTAAAGGGATAAAAATCTTGCAAAGCATCAATGGTCTACCCACCCCTTTCCCAGTGCACCCCTTAATATATGCACTCAGAGAGATTGAGACTCAACAAGTTCTTACAAAAAATAAATCATTAGTAATTGATAAAGTCTAAAAATATTATGTATATACATATGTTCCTCTCGAATCTCATCACATGCAACAAGGGATGGTGCTTTAATAAAGAACATAGAAACACACAATGTTAAATATAAATAAATTACATAAGGAGTAAATTAGATAAATGAATGGATAGAATTAAAAAACACATATCTTTACTTACCTTAGTGTTATAGATAAAGAAGGAGATGCAAGAAATGTGAAGGTGTCTAATGTATAAAAAACTAGATGAACTTGTAGAAATTAGTAAAAAAGAGTGAAATTTTGAAATATTTGTAACATATACATATAATTGGTGAAAATATTCTCTATGACGTCAGGAATTCTGAACATTTTATGGTTCAAAAAAGAACTAATAAAAACAAAGATATGATCAAAATATGAAATTTGGTATTGAATATTTGAAAGGTAAATAATTTAGAATAGTAAATATAAATAGGGTAAAAAATAATTCATTTGTTATTTTTATAATTTGAGAAAATAGAGCTCTAAGAGACCTAGTTGGAGACTAAAAAGCCATCATGGTGAGGAGATGACAACTTAGATAGGGAGGAGGCATCACAATTACAACAAGTGCAGTACAAATAAACAATTAGGAATTTCAAATTTTTGAATATTTTTATTTGAAATAGAAAATTGATGGGTAGACAAAATCTAGAAACCGAAATGAACCCTAGGAAATGTTGTGGTCTTAATTTTTACCCATGGGGGGAGTTTGCAGGCTCCCTCTAACTAAGCCACAAAATGGGAACAACCTCAGGATGTGGGTGTTCTATGGTGAGGTTGAACCTCTGGAGAAAGCTGACTTCCTATTGAATCTATCACCTACACTAACCTCTGACTTGGAAAAGGGAGATAAATATACACTAATTGCATGAAAACATGTAAAAAAGAGGTGATGCATCAATGTTTTGAACACTTATGCTTTCATAAGACACACTATACGACACTTTCAAGATTGGTAAACATCACTTCATTCATTTTTTTAAAAGCTTCCACATAAGTGTTTCACTAAATGACAGGAATTAGATATTAATCTAGAATGGGAGGGAAGTTGTCCACTTCCAAACTAATCAAAAGAATATATATGCACTTAGAATGACCTATGAGAGATACCAAAAACTTCATGAAGGTGAGAGAATTCAGACAAAGGCAAAGGAAAGTATGGATTCACTTAACCACATCAATGAACTCATAAGACACACTTTAATTCAGCTTACAAGTGGAGGAATTTAGTTTTTATCATATCAAATAGGTGTTACATTACAAATTTGGCATAGCCAAAGCATAAAAGTCTCTCTCTCTAAGAAAAATATCTAAGAGTCAACCCTTTTCAATGGGAAAGAAAATAGAATATATAGAAGAAAGGGGAGAAAGAGGGAACTAAAAGATAACCCTTAATAAATGTGACCCAACCATATTTGATCAATTATCATTGATCTAAGGATGCTGAGTCATAATCCATCAAATAGGAACAAGTCCCTAAGGACCTTGAAATAATAAATGCCCCAATGTCTCCCTTAATCATGCTTGATGTTCTTCATGTTATTAGGGAATTACTTGAGCTTTTTCATTGATGTTCTTTCTAACATTCCTTGTGTAGTCACCATTCTACCATTTCTTCTAAATCCTAAATATAGATCTATTATGGATGAAACCCAATCACCCTATTATTTTTCATATAGTCATGATTGCAAATGATGATCCATAAGCTAGGGTTTCCTGAATCTAAATGAGATGTAAAACCTACATCTAGAAGCTCTTAAAAAGTTTTATAAGGCTTTAATAGTGTTAGACAGCTTTGCAAGGTCTACTCCTAATAACTTAGGCCATGTTTGATATTTCATTTATGTATTCTACCTACTCGAGGTGGTGAAATCCTTTGTCTAACATGTCTACCTTTGTGGCATCCCCTTAAAATATTTGCTTTAGTTTGACCTTAGGTCACATTTGCTCTCTATTGAAGCCACTTAGCTTTCAACTTTTAATTTTAGTCATTGATCTTAATCTGAACTCACTGATCATGACATTTGTCATCTCCTCATTTATCTCATGGGTCCTAAAATTAGTTCCATCTTATTCCTGCACTTATGCCATGTAGCGACCTCATATTCACCCTAAGCTCATTAATTCCTTAACCTTACGCATACCGTTGATCTCCCTTTGCATAGCTTGCATGTACACCATTGATTTACCCAAAAATTATCATAGTCATGATACTTAGCAACTATGCATTTATTCCTAAGATCTATAAACTTTTTAACTGTAAGCTCAACATCAATCTTCAATGTATAATTTAATACGCTCTATTAGATCTTCTATATCCATTGACACCAATGATCGCCCACATACAATTAAATATCAAATTAATCTCCCATGACTTTGACACTCATTATCCATGTGTTCATCTTTATAATATTTGAATTTAAATGGCTATTTCATAGTTCCCAAATTTAACATCTATATGCATGTTTCACTCTGTAAGTTCAACCTTGGAAGCTTATATCTCTAGATAGAGAACTCATCAAGATATAAAATTTATAGAGGATGTTTATAGGACCAAAATTATCATGTCATGTAATTCCTTAACTCTAGAAAAATTCTCAAGTGTAATTATTAAATTCATGACCATCTTATTTCACTCATTCCTATACAACGTCTCATAATGGTTTAATCCCTTGAGATTTCCAAATTTACAATTTAAGCCTACTTAAAATGTTTCAAAATATTATAAATGGAAAGTGATCTTCTCATGAATTTTATATACTCCTTGTGACATTAGATCACTCTTCAATCATGATCCTACTTAGCTTATTATTCTAGATTAGGCAAATTTTAGTAAGTAGGCCAAATTTGGCCAATATCTTTGGTGACTCAATTGGGTAGCATATCTGCTATGCTTGAGAACTCAGACCATTTACATGAATATTGGACTCACAAATAATGATGAATTTGATCCATGACTACAAGAAACCTTTTGACTTGTAAAGATAATGAATTCCACCAAAATAGGGAAGGAAATAAACAAAACAGAAAAACTAATCTAACAAATCAATTTTTCAAACAAAGCACTTATTTGGGACAAAACAAAGCAAACTAATGTGTTAAAAAATACTTAGAAAAAAATAAGAAAAATTAACTATGTACATGGAACCTAGCTTTTTTAATAACAATGTTTCAAATATATCCCATTGATTGGGATAGGAAGCTCCTTGCCATCCATCTTTACAAGTTAGAAGGTATTGTTGGACTTGCAACTAAAGACTGTGTATGGAACACTCCAAAGAGAATCAAAATTTGTGTGCCTTCCTAGCTTAGCTCTGTCTTCATCCCATTTGAGGACCAAATCTCCTTCTTTGAAACTTCTTGAAGAAGATATTTTATCAAAGGATCTCTTCACCTATGCTTGATGGGATTCCATGGCCAACATGGATTGATTTCAAACTTCCTCTAGTTACATAATCTCATCATACCTAATCTCCATTAGTTTATTCTCTAAAATCTCAAGTTGATGCATTAGTTCTAAAGTAGGGAATTCAAGAGAAATAGGCAATCTCATTTATTTACCATATACCAACTTGTATGGAGAGTTGGCTATGGATCTTTTGTAGGTGATCCTATCAGCCCAAAGAGTTGACTTTAGCTTGAGCTATCATGACCTCTGATTATCTTCAATAGTCATCCTTATGATCTTTAAAAATTTCTTATTTGTGAACTCAACCAAGCCATTACCCTATGGATAATAATTTGATGAAGTGTTGAGAAAGACACCATGTTAAATAGCTCATTGGCTAATCCTAGATCCCACAAAAGCCATAGCATTATCAGAAATAATAGTTGAAGGAACTCCAAATCGAGTAAGTAAACCTTCATAGAAATCTAGAACATTGGTCTCATTTGCTTCCTTTAATGCCACTACTTCTATACATTTAGTGAAGTAATCTATAACAGTTAGTATTCATTTATGACCTAAGCTTGAATAGGGGTTAATGAGACCAATAAAGTCCAATCCCCATTGGATAAATGTCTGGTCTACTATAATTTATTGGAGAGGCAAGGTTGTAAGCTTCACTTTTCCTACAAACATAGCACACTATTTGTATTTCACAACCCATGCATGATAATCAATAAATAGGCTAAGTCAATAATAGCCTCCTCTCATAATTTTAAGGGTTGTGGTTTTTATATAATAGTTCCCTCCATTGTGTCCATCATGAAACCTCTCAATCAATCTCTATTTTTGGCCTGGCTCTATACACCTTAATAACATGCCATTGATATCTTTTTTGAACACTGCACCATCAACAAGAAGAAAATGATTTAAATGCAAACTAAAATATATTATTTTTGAATGGATTAGATGAGAAGGATAAATACCATCCTAGAGGTATATTACTGTGTCTTGGAACTAGTTGTAAGGTGAGGTGTGATCAATTGCAGCTTCCTCATTATTTGACACCATAACCACCTCATTATCCTCTTGCTAGTCTTGGGCTAATTGTTCACAAAGTCCTTTGCCTCTAACTAGCTTTGTGATCTTGATCTCCACATCATACTCCATTACTTTGGCTATCGAACCAACTCTTCTCTCATTTAGATCCTTTTTCAAGATAAATTCTTTGATACTTGGATGGGCAACCATAAAATGTATCTTATATTATTTAATAAGTATCTAAACTTATTGAGAGACCTTATAATTGAAAGTACATGTTTTTCAACAAAATAGTACCTTGTTTCATTTTCTTCCAAGCCTTGACTTAAAAATTCTATTAGCTTCTATAAATCCTCTTGATTTTGCTACATAAGGATGCTTGAAATGGCATCAATGCTGGCATAAGTGTACAAGATGAAATCCTTTGTGAAATCTGGGTTTAGGAGTGTAGGAGCACTAGCTATGGTTATATTAATCTCTTCAAAACTCTTCACTCCTTCCTTGGTCCAACTGAAGATTTGATTCTTATTTAGCATAGCTAAGAGTGGCTTAGCTAAAGTGACAAAATATGAAATATATCTCCTTATGAAATTGATTTTGCCTAAGAAGCTTTGCAAATATTTCTTATGCTTGGGTAGGAAAAGTGCAAGAATTAACTCTATCCTATCAAGATCTATACTCATACCATGATTTGAGATCACATGTCCAAGAAGCTTACCTTCATGAATTGAGAAGACACACTTTTTGGGATTTAGAGATATCCAAAATTGCCTACACTTTTCAAACAATTGCTTGAGGTGAGTCATGTGCTCATCACTCTTTGAGAACACTGTTATGTCATTTAGATAAACAAGTATAAACTTGTTAAAAATTCCCTAGAATGCCATATCCATGGCTCTCTAAAAAATTTCTCCAGCATTGGAAAAACTAAAGTGCATCTTTTTATATGCAAATGTCCCCCACTTGGTGGTGAAGGTTGTCTTGAATTGGTTTTCTTCCCTAACCAAATTTTGATTGTAGCCACTATATCCATCCAATAAGAAAAACCTTTCTAAACTTGAAACCAATTATAAGATTCATTCCATAAATGGAAATGGATAATGGTCATTAAGAGAAGCATTGCTCAAGTCATAAAAGTCA
Source organism: Torreya grandis (assembly GCA_037957365.1). NCBI lineage: Eukaryota > Viridiplantae > Streptophyta > Pinopsida > Cupressales > Taxaceae > Torreya > Torreya grandis. The sequence continues at coordinate 2,671,303 of JARHVA010000606.1, read as the reverse complement.
ACACATAGTCTAATCTCACCATTCTTTTTATGAACTAGAACAAGGTTTTCCACCCAAGTTGAGTGTTTGATTGGAAATATTATATCCAACTCAATAGCTTATAAAGTTCAACTTTCATCAAAGGCTCAAACTTTGGATTAATAGGCCTTTGTCTTTATCTTACTGGTCTATTTTCATCTTCTAACTCAATGGTGTGTTAAGCTAGACTCAGATCAAATACTTTGAGGTCACTATACTTCCATGCGAAGACATCTACAAAATTTGAACATAACTCAATGAAAGCTTCCCTCTCAGCAAGACTACATACCTTACCTAACTTTAAGTTCTTACCAATTACAATCTCCACATTGGCATAGTGTTCCTCCTTGGTTGACAAAGATGCCTTTTCTTTTCTCAACTCATCATCCATGCTAAATATGTTCTCAAGTGTGATTAACCCTTTGAGCAGCTTATTTGTTTTCAATTGTACAATCTAGTCACCATACTACTGCAAAAAATTCTCTTGGTTCCTTGAGGAAAACTCACCTTCTTATTGCAATAAATTAACAATGTGATTATTATATTCAAATACTTACCAATTCTCATGGTTATCTAAAATAGAAGGTCTTACAACGACCTTAATGTGTGACTGAACCTTTTCACTTCTTATATCAGCTGGGATACTAAACTATGCTCCAATGGTATCCAATCTATCTGCATGTGTGTTCTCATTTCATGATATGACATGAATATTAAAAGATTGAAAGTCTTCAAGTAGTCCCATAATCGATGCTTACAAGAATTAAGTAATGGATTTTTGTATACATTAAGACCTCTTACTTGGTGAACTACAAGTTCATTATCACCAAAGACTCGTAAGGTGTTGACTTTCATCTTTCTAGCCCACTGTAAACCATAGATCAGTGCCTCATATTTTTTTATATTTTTTAAACATCCAAACTAAAACTTTAGAGAAGATAAATATCTTTGCTTGGTTAGATAAATCAACATCATTCTAGCACTAGTACCATAATTTTTCCTTTCCCCATCAAAGTATAACTGTCATAGGCCATCATTCAATTCATCCTCCTTCATCAGGCTGGAATTGGTGCATCATTCTCATGGAGGCAATAAACACCAAGTCCTTATTATATAATTATCTTATAAGGATCATGTTCATGTAAATCAAAGGCCCATTCAGTAAGAAATAGGTCTAAAATTCCATTTAAAGTTGACTCGGCTTCCACTTCACTAGTTTTTAGCACCTTATCTGAGATAACATAATTAGTGTTCACCATACTTGGCATATATGGATCCAAATGGAAGCATGAAATAGGTTCAAAACATATAGTCACCTTAGTACCATACCCAGTTACGAGCATCAAATATGACCAATCAGCTAATAAGTATCCTCCAATCTTTGAAGTTAAGTCCCTTGAAAGACACATGGCAAAGTAGGGAGGTAAGTCCATTATAACTACATCTTGTTGAATGGTAACATTGGGACAAGCATGCAATGTTAATTTCATATCTTTGATGATACCCACTATCTTTTTTAGTGACCAATCTAGTTGTAACACACCCTTAGTTTTAGCTCATAAACAAGACCAAGCTTATCTATAATTTGTTTAGGCATAACAATGTTATTAGCTCCACTATCTACCATACAATTATGATCTAAAGTGTCACCAACTATTAAAGAGAGCTAGAAGAGAAGATTTTTTCTTGACTTTACTTCAGCTTTGTCTACCCTTACCACCTTATGTACATGTTGATCTTTTTTTTTAGTTGGCTGATCTAAATTGGTTAGGACAACACCTTATTTTTCAACTAGCTCTAGAGACACTTTGAGGGTAGAAAGCTCTTGGATGAGCATAACCTTTTATCCTAGAATAGTAATGGAATGCCACATGCTAATGTTGACATTAGATTTCTTCATCTGACCTACTATACTGAATGGAGCACCATTAATTTTTGGTTTTACTTTATGAATCATTGATTGCTCATGCACTACAGGTACCTAAGAAACTTTCCCAACCTCTACATTCTAATTTTTCAGTGTTGTGGGGGCAGCAAGTTAATCTTTGATATTCTATTGAGGGACAATATTAGGAGAAATTAATGCATTATTTACATCTTGAACCACATCAATAAATCTTCTTTTATCTTTAGTTAGAGTTGTAACCTGACCAATTATGTTGTTGGTCTAAACTTGATTGAATGCTACTTAATAATCCACCTACCAATTTACATTAATAGCATCAAGTTGCCCTTGAACTTGTTGGGTTTGACTTGATGATGCAAAGCTTGCCTCTTGGTATTGATTTTCTTGAAGAGAAAATTCCTCAAGTGACATTTGTGGCATAGTAATATTTTGTGACACCAAGGCTTCATTTTGAGCATCATTGGGATTATATTGTTGCCAACCTATATCTCGCATCAAGTTATTATGAGGAGATGTGGGAACAATAGCTCTTAAATTGGAGGGTATGTTAGGATCAAGGGTTACATATGTTATATCTTGAGTTATGGTCATTTGTGATTGGTAGGGAGATTTAACATGCCTCTTTAAACCTTTGATAAGGAGGTCTTTGATCATCAAAGGGTTGATAGGTGTTTTGGTTTTATCATTGATAAGGCCTACCCTGGTATTAATATATTTTGAGTTGAACTATTTCATTCCTAAAAGCTTGTAACAAACTTTTCAATTCTCTAATCTCGCTAGCTTGACTACAAAGAACTACAATTTTCTCCTTGGGGGATAGAATAGGGGCTATAGATAGAATCCAAAGAACTTGAGAAAATGGGATAGGCTTTAATTTTGGGAATATAGGCATTGGAGGCCTTGGAAAAAGTTTACCATCTTGTATCAAGTTATTCTCTACCCTTATGGCAACCTCATAGGCATCTGGCAAGGTAATACCACCCATTAGTTATATCATCACACTAATATCAAAATTGAGGGCTTTTAGATAATATAAGAAAGCATATTCTTGGGATGGCCTAATTAATACAGGTATTATGGCCATGTATTTTGGATTCTAAGGTTAAAATCAAACATGAACTCATGGGAGTATCTTTGAATGGTAGTCAATTGTTTAACTAAGGATAGGTGATTAGATTTGTCTTCAAATTTCTTGACTAAAGTTGCACCTAACTCATCGCATGTAGCTATGGAATTTAGTGAAAGGTTTTTATACCACTACAGTGCTTTTCCTTTGAAGGAAGTAGTGAGAAGTCTAATAGCTACATTATCTTGAACAATATTATGAACTAAACAAAGGTTAGAAACATCTTGGATGTGCTTAAAAGTAGTTATTTGATCTTATCCAAAAAAGAATTGGATGCTTATAAGAGTAAACATAGGAATATCATCATACTGGGCGAAGTTTAATAGACTGCCTCTATTGAATGGAACAAATACTGTAGAGTAAAAAATACTCTATATTTCATTCTGATTTTCAGTAGTGCATAATCCAAATCATTGTCCCCGCATACTTTGGTTCAAGATGGAAAAGTTTTGAAATAGAGTAAAGGCTCTTTTTTCCTTTTGATTCATTTTTCTCTAAGTGTTAAAGACATGCGAAAGCTGCCAAGTGTCATTTTCCAAGGCACTTTTCATAATTTCAATATAGCCACAGAATGTGCCACGTGTCCCATAACAACTCAGTAGAACATGAAAAGTGTCAGCATCCACATTTCATATTAGCATCTGCATTTCAAATCTCTTTTCAACAGAATTTTTCAAAAGGCTAAGTATCAGGATCAAGCAAAAAATGCCAAGTGGCAATCATAGAAGGTCTCAATTTTGCTTTTCTAAAAACAACGAAAGATGCCACGTATCCCAGCAAAAGAGAGTAGGAGCCACCACATGTCGAGATCTGAATTATCTTCATTTTACTTCACTGATATAGCAAAGACTATGGTGGGTCTCAAGTTTTGTTTCTAAAGCAAGCAAAACCCACTAGGTATCATTGTCTGTGTAAATATGAAATGAGACCTGATTGTTTCTATGATATTAATAGAATAAAGTGGAAACCACCACGTGTCACCTTTTGCAAGTTTCTAAAAGGTAACTAAAAGAAGTAGAGACCACCACATAACCCTAGTTAAGTAAAGCGGAGATTGCCACATATCTTTTATTGAAGGAAGCAGATTGCGACAAGTGTCAAAGGCAGAACACTCATAAGCAAAGACACAAAAGGAGTATAAATTACATGAAAAGTGCCACGTGTCTTTAGTAGGTGTTTTGGAACATGCCAAGTGTTGTCCTCTAATATCTCCTAAGTAATAAGAAGGTTTTCAAGGAATTAGCTAAGGGTCATCTTCCATTTAAGAGAAGGGAGTGTTCTACGATCGGTTTTGGCAAATGAACTGCTAGAAGACAAAGCATTTTAGAGTCTATGAAATATCTTATGTTAGACACTTCTAGTTTGGTTAGATTTCAGTTGGGCTGTTATATTGGGAACAAGCAACAATTTAGAGTGAATCCAAGGCTATAAATAAGGGTGTAGAGATCACTAGGAGGAGAGGAGACCAAGAGGAGATACCAGAGAGAATTTTTTGAGAGAATTAATGTTAAGAGTTTAGACTTTCTAGAGCTATGACTAAGAATATCATTTGCCTTTGTTTTATCTTCTTAAGTTAGAAGTTGTATGTAACTGTGCATGTTTCTATGCCTCTTATGTGACTAGAGAATTAATGAGAAGATTGAATCCTGTGCCTTTGTTGATACTTTCTGTGTCATTGCAAAAGTAGTCTAGGCTGTGTTGTCAAGAGTTTTAGACTTTCTAGAGCTGTGATTAGTAATGTCATTTGCCTTTGTTTCATTTTCTTGAGTTGGAAGGTTTATATAACTATGCATGTTTTTGTGCCTCTTATGTGACTGGAGAATTCAAATAAGAAGACTAAACCCTATGCTTTGTTGACATTTTTTGTATCATTGTAAAAGCAGTCTATGCTGTGAGCCTTTGTTTCTATTATTTCCATCTTTTACATTGATCATGCACTTGTTTGCTCTTAAATGTAAATGAATCTCACATATAGTCTCACTATGCTTAAGATTAAGGTCAAATTACATTCAGGCGCATCACCATAGTTAGATTTTTTTTCTTGCATTTGTGTTTTTGTTAAAATTTCTATCCCTTTTCCCAGTATACACTTGATATAAAGAAGAGACTAACTTCTTAAAAATTTGGAGGTTGTTTCAAGTCGCAAGTCCCACATCTTGAAACTTCCCATTGTTGGTGTTAGTTAAAGCACAATTTTAAATCATCAACAGTTATTAGCATGCCCAATGGGACCAATCTTGAATTTTTTTTCAAGATCGTATGAACCAAAGAGCTACTAGGAGTCATAGCTATGGACTAGTAACCAGATCACAATCTGCTATAAATCTAGGTATTCTTTTGCCACCTTTGGTAACTAGTCCAAGAAGAAGAGTCAACCAGTTTATACCAATACCAAGAGCAAATATGGGAGCCCCTATACCCCCAAGAAATTATGCAAATTGGAACACTAGTAGTCCATTGATTCTCCCAATACCACCAGCCACTTGGGACCCTATCCCAGTGAATGCCCTAAAAGCTCTACCCAAATTCAGTGTAAAAGACTTTAAAACACCTAAAGAACATCTGTAGGATGTATCAGATGTCTGTGCTATACATGTTGTCACATAGTAGAATGTGGCCATAAGGCTATTAGCAGCTTTTTTTAAAGGGAAGGCTCTAGAATGGTACTGGTCCCTGACCCCAAATACCATCTCTACATGGGATCAGCTCAGAGATCTTTTCTTTGAAAGATTTGAAGAGAAGGGTGATAAGTCTTCTTTGTTACAGCAATTAATTACTATTCAAAGGGCACCACAAGAAGTGATGATTGACTTCAATTCTAGAATCTAAAAGACTTTGGAAAGAATCCCCACTATAGCCAAACCATTACCAGGTATGGCCATAATGTTTTATCTTAAGGATTTAAATTCAGATATATCTGTTATGATTCAGTCACTTGGAGGACACACTTTGCCAGAGGCTTATGACTATGCAGTCAGAGCGAAGAATAGTTTGATAGATGCTAGAAAATTTCCTCCAAGGCCTCCCATGCCCATGTTCCTAGAAATTTCTTTGCCATTACCTCAAGAAGCCCCTAAATCTATAGCCCCACCTATGTCTATGTACACCTATCCTCAACCACTTGCTAAATAAATTGTCCCCACCCAGTCATCTGAGCTAGATGATATCAAGAATATCCTAAGGACATTTTCTAATGCGCTGATGAATATAAAAAGATAGCAGAATAATTATACTAAACCCACCAGTTGTTAGCTATGATGCATAGTGACCCATATGAAAATTATAACTCTACTAGTCTGGGCACTTATGTTATTTTTTATGAGGATCACGAAATCCCAAATGTTTTAAGGAAAGAAACACCAACTAATCAAGAATCTGAAAAAGGTTCAGAAATTTGGACTTTAAATTTTGATGGGGCTAGAAGTAAAAATGGTGCTGGAGCAGGAATTTGTCTTACTGCTCCAAATGGTGAAAAAAATTAAGGGCTATCCGTTTTCAATTTGCTTGTACTAATAATGATGCTGAGTATGAATCTTTAGTACATGGGCTTCTATTAGCCAAGAAAAAGGGAATAAAGAATCTAATAGTAAAAGGAGATTTAGAAATAGTAGTAAAGCAAATTAGAGAAAAGGCAATAGCAAAGAATGTCAGAATGAAATCCTATAAGCACAAAATTTGGGACTTAATAGAAGATTTTGAAGCTTTTAATATTGAAGTAGTTCCCAAGATTCAAAATTTTGAAGCTGATAGGATGGCACAGATTGGTTTGTAGTTTGATCCAGTAACTAGCCTATTAGTTAACAATGAGTCAATAAAGGTTATAGTAAGGCCAACTATCCCAGATAATGATGAGAATTGGCAAGTATTTGAGAATGATTTTCAAGTACTCTCATTCTTGCAATAATCAGGGGAATTTACTGATCAATTACAACCAAATATTGAAGAGGCATATGGGGATCAAATTATACAATTAAAGAATAATAAGCTTCCCAAAGGTTTAATTAATTTAGAGATCCTTTTTGATCCAGAAGATGTAAGCCTGGATAAGAAAAGGTTCCAAGCAAACAAAGTAGATTATTCTAAAATAGAGGTGAGTCAAGGGAAAAAATTAAAAGTTAGAAATTTTGCAACTTAAAGAGAAAAGGAAAGGCTAATTGAATTATGAAAAAAATATGATAGAGTCATAGCCTCGAGTTATGAAGACCTTCATGGATATAATAGAGACATCATTTAGCATACAATAGAACTGACTGAAGGATCTAAGCCTGTCAGACAAAAATAGAGGCCAGTGAATCTAAAGATTGAGCCTCTAATGGTGGACGAGTTGCAAAAACTTTTAGATTCTAAAATAATTTTTCCAATCAAACACTCAACCTGGGTATCAAATCTAGTACCAGTTAGAAAAAAGAATGGTGATATAAGACTTTATGTAGATTTCAGAGATCTAAACAAAGCATCTTTAAAGGATCACTATCCCTTGCCCTACATGGAACAAATTCTACAAATTGTGGCTATATTAGAGAGATTCTCTTTGCTAGATGGTTTCTCTGGATACAATCAAATTTGGTTAGCTAAAGAAGACCAATACAAGACTACTTTTACTACCAAATGGGGAACATTTGCATATGCTAAAATGCCATTTGGCCTATCAAATGCTGGAGCCACTTTTCAGAGAGCTATGGATGTTGCATTTGGGGAACTGATAAATAAAATCATCCTAATTTATCTTGATGATCTTACTATTTTTTTAAAGAATGATGCTGATCATTTTGATCATTTAGAAGTTGTGTTTAAAAAATGTCAAGAATTTGGAATATCTTTGAATCCTAAGAAATGTATCTTTGATGTCCCTCAAGGCAAATTATTGGGACTATCTAAAGAAGGATTCTCCATAGACCTAAAAAGAGTGGCAGCTATAATAAACTTACCTCTTCTAGTAAATAAGAAAGCAATTCAATCTTTTTTGGGAAAGATTAATTTCATCAGTCAGTTCATATCTAAATTTGTAGGCTTAGTAAGACCAGTGACACTCTTGCTGAAAAAAGACCTAATTTTCAAGTGGACTACGAAAGGAAGGCAAGCCTTTGAAGAGGTCAAGAAATCTATCTCAACAGCTCCAGTACTTAGAAACCCAGACTTTTCTAAGCCTTTTGTAATGTATGTGTATGGAGGAGAGCTCAGTATTGTTGTTGTCCTAACACAAAAGGATGATAAACAGGAGGGAGAGCATCCAATATTCTTTTTCTCAAGGACTCTTAGGGAATACGAAACCAGATATAACTTTGTGGAAAAACAAGCATATGCTATGGTAAAAGCTCTCAAAAAGTTCAAGCATATAGTATCAGGAAGTAAAATTTTGATACTTGTAGCTCATCCAAGTGTCAGATAATATATCATGGAGGGTGAAATTACTAAAAAAAGAGCAAACTAGATAACTAAGATTCTTGAATATGACATAGAAGTCAAACCCACTAAATTATTAAGAGGTAGGGGTTTGTGCCAATATATGACTCAGGAGCTTGAAAAGATGATACCTGAAGAGACAAATTCAAGAACAGAAGAAGAAATTGTATTGAGAATACAAGAAGTTGATCAAGAATCTTGGGTCACAAGTAGGATTCATTTTATGAAAAATGGGATTTGCCCAAGAGAACTCCCTTAAAATAAGAGAAGATACTATAGAATGCAAGGAGTTCATTTTGTTTTAATTGAACAGGTTCTTTTTAGAAGAAATTCTGACGGCAAATTGTTAAGATGTGTAGAAAAGGATGAGGCTAAGAAAATACTACATGAAATGCATCATGGAGTATCAGGTGGAGATTTTTTTGTAAAGACTACAACTATAAATTTAAGTGAAGCAAGTTATTTTTGGCCTACTTTATTCACAGATTGCTATCAGCTGGTTAAAAAATGTCAATCTTGTCAATATTATGTGGGGATGAGAAGGAATGCAGCAATGCCTCTTAGTCCTATAATTGTGGATGAACCTTTTGATCAATGGGGTCTTGACTTCATTGGAATGATAAATCCAGTATCTATTATGGGTCACAAATGGATCTTAATAGTGATAGATTATATCACCAGATGGACTGAGGCAGTGCCACTCAAGGAAGCAATAAAAAATGTGATCTTAGATTTTCTAAGGAGTATCACTACTCATTTTGGGGCTCCTCTCACCATAATTTCAGATAATGCTAAAGCATTTTTAGGGTCCAAAGTATCTAACTTTGCATTAAAGCATGGAATATATCTGAAAACTTCTTATAATTATTACCCTTAGGGTAATGGTTTGGTAGAATCAACTAATAAGAACTTGATTAGACTCATTAAAGGAATAGGGGTTGATCATCACAAGGAGTGGCATAAAGTACTTAATTTAGCACTATGGGCTGATAGAATTACGCCTAAATAGGTGATCAAAATGTCTCCATATGAATTGGTATATGGGAAACCTACTGTAATTCCCCGAAGCTTGGAGATCCCTATTCTCTAGTTGATCAAACAGATTGAAATTAAAGAAAATGGTCTCATGCAGGTCAGACTCACAAAACTTCTATAAGTTCAAGAAACTAGGGATGCAGCACATGAATCATTAATAAAGCATCAAAAAATAATTAAAGACTATTTTGATAAAAGGACTTCAAATCCCTATTTCAAAACAAGCTCAATTGTTTTGAAATGGGATGCAAGAGCCTCCAAACTAGGTCAACACACTAAGTTTGAAGCATTATGGACTGGCCCTTATAAAATTTGGGCATGTAAATAGCAAAATTCATTTGAGCTAGAAATGATGGAAGGTGACCCTAAAGAGATTCTTGTAAATAGAATCTATTTGAAACATTTTAGTTAAAACTGTGTTTTCTAGCGATTTCAAATCATGCGGGAGTTGTAGATTCTTTTTTAGCAGGCTCAAAAGTCCTTGGGGTCACTAATAACTGTAGAGTAAAAAATACTCTACGTTTCATTCTGATTTTTAGCAATGCATAATCTAGATCACTATCCCCGCATACTTTCGTTCAAGACGGTGAAGTTTTGAAACAGAGCGAAGGCTCTATTTTCCTTTTGATTCATGTTTCTCTAAGTGTTGAAGACATGCAAAAGCTGCCAAGTGTCATTTTTTGAGTCACTTTTCATAATTTCAATATAGCCATGAAACGTGCCACATGTCCCATAGCAACTCAGTGGAATGTCACAAGTGTTGGCATTTGTGTTTCATATCAGCATCTACGTTTCAAATCTCTTTTCAGTGAAAGGTTTCAAAAGGCTAAGTATCAGGATCAGGTGGAAAATGCCAAGTGGCAATCACAGAAGGTCTCAATTTTGCTTTTCTAAAAATAATAGAAGATGCCACGTATCCCAGTAGAAGAGAGCGAAAGCCACCACATGTCGAGATTCAAATTATTTTCATTTTGCTTCACCGATATAGCAAAGAATGTGGTGGGTCTCAAGTTTTGTTTCTAAATCAAGAGAAACCTGCTAAGTGTCGTTGTCCATGTAAATATGAAATGAGACCCAATTGTTTCTATGATATTAATAGAGTAAATTGAAAGCCACCATGTGTCACCTTCTGCAGGTTTCTAAAAGGTAACTAAAAGAAGCAGAGACCACCACATAACCCCAGTTAAGTAAAGTAGAGATTGCCACGTATCTTTTGTTGAAGGAAGTGGATTGCAACAGGTGTCAAAGGTGGAACACTCATAAGCAAAGACACAAAAGGAGTATAAATTACATGAAAAGTGCCATGTGTCTTTAATAGGTGCTATGGAACATGCCAAGTGTCATCCTCCAATGTCTCCTAAGTAATAAGAAGGTTTTCAAGGAATTGGCTAAGGGTCATCTTCTGTTTAAGAGAAGGGAGTGTTCTGTGATCTATTTCAGCAAATGAACTACCAGAAGACAAAGCATTTCAAAGTCTATGAAATATCCTCTGTTAGACACTTCTAGTTTAGTTAGATTTTAGTTGGGCCATTAGATTGGGAACAAGCATGCAATGTAGAGTGAATCCAAGGCTATAAATAAGTGTGTAGAGATCGCCAAGAGGAGGGGAGACTAGGAGGAGATACCAGAGAATTTTCTAAGAGAATTATTGTTAAGAGTTTAGACTTTCTAGAGCTGTGACTAGGAATATCATTTTCCTTTTTCTATCTTTTTAAGTTGGAAGGTTTATGTAACTGTGTGTGTTTATGTGCCTCTTATGTGACTGGAGAATTAATGAGAAGATTGAATCCTATGCCTTTGTTGATATTTTTGTGTCATTGCAAAAGTAGTCTAGGCTATGTTGTCAAGAGTTTTAGACTTTCTAGAGCTGTGATTAGTAATGTCATTTGCCTTTGTTTCATTTTCTTGAGTTGGAAGGTTTATATAACTGTGTGTGTTTCTATGCCTCTTATGTGACTAGAGAATTCAAATAAGAATACTAAACCCTCTGCCTTTGTTGACATTTTTTGTATCACTACAAAAGCAGTCTATGCTGTGAGCCTCTATTTCTATTGTTTCCATCTTTTACATTGATCATGCACTTGTTTACTCTTAATTGTAAATGAATCTTACATATAGTCTCATTATGCTCAGGATTAAGGTTGAATTACATTCAGGCACATCGCCATAGTTAGATTTTCTTTCTTGCATTTGTGTTTCTATTAAAATTCTTATCCCTTTTTCCAGTATACACTTGATATAAAGAAGAGACCAGCTTCTTAAAAATTTGGAGGTTGTTTCAAGTCGCAAGTCCCACATCTTGAAACTTCCCATTATTGGTGTTAGAACAAGCACAATTTTAAATCATCAACAAATACCTGATTTTTTATGTTTATTTGGGTAGGGGGAATTGTACTGCTTAGGACAATATGATGATCAGGGGATGAACATTTCTTCTAAAGATAAGGTCTTGTCATATTAAATCTTTCTCTTTTATATGAAATAGAAGGCATCTCCATGAATTCAAAGGGAATACCTTTATTAATTGACCTTGTAGTAACCTTTGGTATGAGAGTGTTGTTTGGATGATGTTATGAGATCTTCATATTGAAGAACATTTAGCTTATGATGATGATGATGAATGTTTTTTTTTGATGCAACTACTTATCCTTAACTCTAAACTTTATCTATAGAGAATATCTTTAGGTCCCACAGGGCATGCTAGAAATTGTTATAGTCTTAATTTTCACCCATGGGGGAGTTTTTCAATATCTCTCCAACTAAGCTATAAAATGGGAACAACATTAGGATGTGGGTGTTCTATGGTGAGGTTGAGCCTCTAGAGAAGATCAACTTCCTATTGGATCTATCACCTACACTAACCTCTATCTTAGAAAAGGGAGAGAAAAAGACACTAATTTTATGAAAACATGTAAAATGAAGGTGATGCACCAATGTTTTTAACATTTATGATTGCACAAGACACACTATAGGACACTTTCAAGACTGCTAAACATCACTTCATTCACTCTTTTAAAATCATCTACATAAGTGTTTCACTAAAAGGAAAGAACTAGCTATTAATCTAGCATGGGAGGAAAGTTATCTACTTAAAAACTAATTAGCAGACTATATATGCACTTAAAATGACTTGTGGGAGATACCAAACACTTCATGAAGGTGAGAAAAAAGATAAAGGCAAAGGAAATCATGGATTCACTTAACCACATCAATGAACTGATAAGACACACTTCAATTCAGTTTGCAAATGGAGGAATTCAGTCTCTATTATACCAAATAGGTGTTATAGTACAAATTTGACATAGCCAAAGCATAAGTCTCTATCTCTAGTAAAAATATCCAAGAGTCATCCATTTTCAAAGAGAAAGAAAATGGAATATATAGAAGAAAGGTGAGAGAGAGGGAACTAAAATATGGCCCTTAATAAATGTAACCCAACCACCTTTGATTTATTAGCATTAATCTGAGGATGCTGAGTCATAATCCATCCAACAGGAATGAGTCCCAAGACCTTGAAACACTATATACCCCACTATCTTCCTCAATCATGTTTGATGTTATTCATGTTATCAAGAAGTTACTTGAGCTTTCTCATTGATGTTCTTTCTAACATTCCTTATGTAGTCACCATTCTACCATTACTTTTGAATCTTGAATATAGATCTATTATGGATGAAAACCAATCACCTTATTGGTTTTCATATAGTCATGATTACAAATGAAGATTCATAGGCTAAAGTTTCTTGAATCTAACTGATATGTAAAACCTACATCTATAATCTATTGAAAAGTTTTATAGGGATTTAATGGCATTATATAACTTTGTAGGGTTCACTCTTGGTAACTTAGATCATGTTTGATCTTGCATTTATGTATTCTACCTACTCAGGGTGGCAAAATCCTTTGTCCAACCTATCTACCTTTATGACATCCCCTTGAAATTTTTGCTCTGGTTTGACCTTAGGTTACATTTTCTCTTTATTGAATCCCCTTAGATTTTGACTTTTAATTTATCCATTGATCTTAATATTGACTCCCTGATCATGACATTTGTCAACTCCTCATTCATTCCATGGGTCTTGTAGTCAGTTTCATCTTATTCCTACACTTGCACCATGTGACAGCCTCACATTCATCCCAAGATCATTAAATCCTTGACCTTACACATACCATCTATCTCCCTTTACACATATTTCATGCACACTATTGATTTACCCAATAGTTACCATAGTCATGGCACTTGGTAATTATGTATTTGTTTCCAAGATATTCTAACTTTTTGACTACAAGCTCATCATCGATCTTTAATACATGATTTAACATGCTTTATTGGATATTTTGCACCCAATAACATCATTGATTGGTGCCATTAGATCTCAACTTGAACTCCCATAATCTTGACACTTGTTATCCATGCATTCATCCTTGGAACATTTGAATTTAAATGGATATTTTATGAGACCCAAATTTGATGTCTACATGTACGTTTCACTTTGCATGTTCAACTTTGGAATCTTATATCTTGAGATAAAGAACTCATCAAAATAAAAAAATTGTAAAGGATGTTTATGGGATCAAAATAAACATGTCATGAAATTCCTCAGCTCTGTCAAACTCCTTAAGTTTAATTACTAAATTCATGACCAACTTGCTTCGTTTGTTCCTACATGATGTGTCATGACGATCTAGTCCCTTGAGAATACTAAATTTACACTTTATGCCTACTTAAAGTGTTTGAAAAGCTTGAAAATGGTAAGTGATCTTATCCTAAAGTCTATCTACTCCTTGTGACATTGAATCACTCTTTAATCAGGACCCTACCCAGCTTCTTATTCTAGATTAAGCAAATTTTGGTATGTAGGCCAAATTTGGTGAACAAGATATTTATAGGTAAAATAGGGTAGAATGAGGTACTAAATAGGAAAAAATTAGACTAATAAATGCCTTTTAGACTAATAAATTCCTAAGTCATTTATGGTAAATGATAAAAAAAAAGTCACCATTGTATAAGAACAAACTTGACCTAGTTAACTTAGTTCGTAAGGTGAGCCAAAAAGATAGGGTTAACTACATAGTAGTGGGCTGGTTTAGTATGATAATGCGTCGCTGACTATGTAATAATTGTTTGACTTAATTGGCAAGGGGGAAAAGGTTGATTATGTATGACAATACTGACTTAGTCTATTGGATAGGGCCGATGTAGTATCACAAAACAAGGCCAACTGTGTATAACAGGGCTAATATAGTATTGTAAAACAAGAAGATGATCGATCTCGTATTAAAATGGTCAATCTAGTTGGAAAAGGAAGGGGCTGGTTTAGTATCACAAATAAAATATATGGACAATTTAGTATTAAATGGGATGATTCTATAGAAAATTGAGAAACTAAATCAAACTAGCTAATTTAAGTGGTTAATTTGTGAAATTTTTAATAATGTATTTTGATTATTTATGACATGGAGATTTGATACATCCTTTATCATTTGATATTTTATAGAGATTCTAAAGGTATTGATGCTTGATAGATGTGTCATGGATTATATACCTACTGAATCAATTGATTAACATGGATAGAGTATGACTGGTTATACTAGGCTTTGGAGCTATCATGGAGATGAGGTCAATACCACTTAGTGTTGATCTTGTTGTCATGTTCCTTGGAACATGGGAATGATTTAAAAACACTTTTTGATGGGTGGTGGATGGGGATAGCATTGAGGTAGGTATAAAACTAGAGGATGTCCACACATTATTAGGACTACTGATAGGAGGGTCATCGATGATCACTGGGACACTAGATGATCTAGAGGAGAGGCGAGCACCTGCCTGATGGGCAATGTGATTAGATAGGATATACTTTGAATTGATGGTGAGAATATTTGATATATATTACATAGATTTTGAACATATATAAGTTCATGATTAGACTTATGATAACATGAGTGTTATGTCATAATTCAGATGGTAAAGTATCACTATATGTGATAACCTTGTGTCAGTCTATATAGAATCAAGGAGGACTCTACAACATTGAGGATGTCATCTGGGTCCATCTCATGTATGATATGTTGTATAGAGGGAAAAAGACCATGGAGCATTTTTTTTTGAGTACTTGGATATATTATAGGTTCCTCATGTATCAACTAGTTGGGTTGCCCCATGTGGTCAATGACAAGTTAACTCAGCTTACGATATGAAAATAGGACCATGTAGCTTAGTCCATGCCCTAGATGTCAGCATTGTAGATTATCACATAAGGGGAGATCATGTGGTATCCCTACATACATATTTCTAATATATGGCCTAGTTAGTCAACCTTTGTGATAGGGTTAGCATAGGCACAGATAACATGCCACTACACCTTGTTGGGTGAATATTTTATCACCAGCTAACTGATGGGAAAAATAGGTTGTTTCAACCATAGCATAAGGAGATTGATCAGCCAAATGTGTAGGTTTACCACATCAAAAGGGGACAAATCTCTCCTCTCATCAAGGGGAGGTTACCTATAACTATGAGGTACTAACATACCATAAATATACTATAAATAATCTAAAAATAACACTCAGGGTAGGATAACACCATCCATCTCTCTTTTTTTAGAGATGATGTTCACAGATCAAAGGAGAAATCCTGGGTAATCACTGAAGGTACTCTTTTTTCAAAAGTAATATTCAGTCAATAGCCAGATTCCTTCCTGATAGTAAAAGTAACTAGAATAGGGCACAATAACCAGTAGAATGAGGTGTAGCACAAAGTCTCCACCTCAACTGCCAAAGAGTGAAATATGACGGACAATGGGGGCACAAAGTCATCCCAAGATCCTTTACACAGAAACAAACTGAAAACACACAAACTAAAGACAATTTTGGTAGCTCAAAGTCTTCTCACAGTTGGCTTTAGGACACCTTTCAGGGTACTTCCACTAGTTCTACTTATTTAATTAAATGGACAAGAATGCATTCAGGAAATAGACATAAGAATAATTTCCTCAACAACACAAGCTATTCTAGCACAAAATCTAAAAAGTCACTTGCTTTCTCATTCAAATAACAAAATATGATTAACAGTTTGAGCTCAAAGTCTCAGTAATGCCTTTCAATTTGGGTAGAGTTTTACTTCTGATAACAAAAAGATCTCTTTTGCATAAAATAAGAGATTACAATATATAGAGCTCCAAGAAAGACTTGGGCACTTTGTTTCATGGAATGGCCCATGCTACATTCAATGCCTTGAATACATTTTTAGTTCTATCAAGGGACCATGCTAGAATAGGGCATCAGCCTTAACTGTGGTGTGTCAATTCATCTCAAACATCTCCTCCAAAGTATAGGTTATCTGGTCCTCTTCCTAATATTTGCATAGCTGTCCACTTCACCTTTACTTGATGGAGAAAAATAGGCCGCATCCTTGAGTGATTGCGCTCTCTGATGTCCACCTGATGGACTATTTCACCTACTGAAATAACTTCTGCATAGATATTTTTGGTCTTTCCCTCTTGTTCCCTCTTCTCTTAATGCATTTTATCTTTTCCTCATGATCTGAGCTCTCAAGCTATCTCTTCCCTTTCTTCTAGCTCTTTTGACTTCTTCTTCAGCTGGTCCCTGAGTTTGTTTTAAGGTTTTGTGCCATATTTTAAAACAAACGGGCATTTCATTACCTTAAATTTGACATTTGCAGGGATGTCACTAGTCGCTAGTCACTTGAAATACTTTAAGCCTTGAACCTTTGAACCTTTGAGGTGCATCAGTTTAATGGTTCAATGGTTCGAGTGGTCTTATCAACTCCTTAGTTCAATCGCTTTCTTTCTTTTTCGATTGAACCATCTCTTCGAACTTGTCCCTAAAATCTTCCACTTCCTTCCTTCACTCGAAGCTCCCTTTCAAACTATGAAATTCTTTAAACCTTTGAACCTTTGAACTTTGAACCATTTTGGTTCAAAGTTCAATGGTTCATTCTCTTTCTCAGAATCCTTTGGTCCTTCAAAGTTTATGGATCATTTTCTTTTCTATTGAATTTGTTGAACCTTTGAACTTTGAATTCTTTTGGTTCAAGGTTCAATCGTTCATTCTTTGCTCTGCGAATCTTTTGTTCTTCTAAGTCTTTCAAACTTGATTAAACTTGTTGAACCTTTAAACTTTGAACTCTTTTGGTTCAAGGTTCAACGGTTCAATCTTTTGTTCTTTGAAGTCTTATTTTATGTACGTCCTTTGATCTTATTGAACTCATTGAACCTTTGAACTCATTGAACCATTTTGGTTCAAGGTTCAACAGTTCAATGTTTCAACCTTCACTCTTTGGAGCCTTTCTTTTCTTTAAGTTCACTGAACTTATTAAACTTTAGAACTTGCCAAAGTTTTCAAACTCGTTGAACTCTTTGAAGCGATTAAACCTCTTTAAACTCGTTAAGCGCTTAACTCTTTTTTGAACCTTTAAACTCATTGAACCTTTGAACTTTAAAGTGGGGTTCAATGGTTCATTCCATTTGTTTGAAGCCCACCACTAAGTCTTTTGATTGAACCTCAGCATTAAACTAGCCTTGAAATGCCTAAGTGTTGGGAACTTATTTCTTTGTGAGAGCTCGCCTGTTGAAGTTGTTGAACCTATTGAGCTTGCGAGTCCCTTAGCTGAGAAAGCTTGAATAATTGAAGAATTGGAGTACTCAAAACATTTTTTGAGAAGGGAAGAGAGAATTTTGGCCTGCAAGACCAAAATAGTTGATATGTTGTCCCCAAAATTGAGTGACGGATTTTGGGAACAACATTTGGCTCCATTTGGGGAACTTTCATTGATTTTTAAAAAAATCAAAGGGAGTAGAATCCAAAATCTCCAGTGCCTTTAAGTATGTCATTGGGCTACGAGTCATGCTACCCAAAATGAAAGGTGCCAAAAAAAATGAAAACAAACAACACAAAACCAGCTAAAGACTATACAAATATACAAATGTACAATTATACTTATCTGATACTTCAAGAATTGAAGTGCTTTAGATGCTACCCATTGTGAGGCAATAAAAATGGTGTTTCATCTTGATAAACCAGCAAGAAACTATTTTATCCCTAAAATCGGTCATGGGTGAATGGAACTCTCCACTAGGAATCACATTTTCTGTGCACTCCTTTTGGTTCTCTCTTCTTGCCCCATGGAAAGACATGGTCTCTAATCTAAAAACCATAAATCTTTGTTCTCTTGGTGAAGAGTTTCTTTTCCTGACTTTGGCATGCAGCAATTTGGTCCACTACCATAGCTTGTCATTCTTCTAGTCTAGTGAAGCACATAATTTGATTGTCAACATCAAACACCTACCAATGGTTAGCTTTATCAAGCACACTTGGTTGAAAGACCAGTTTGATAGTGTACTTATTATCTTTAAAATTAGGGTGAGGAACCATGAAGGTTGCAAGGATAGCTAATAGATTTGCATGATTATGAAGCTCTTTAGGTACTGTAGATATATTAAAAGCATCAAAAATTTCAATATAGTCCCATTCTAGATTACGGTAATGGTGTAATCTTTTGTTCTTGGTTTGACACAAGTTCCTCACCTAACAAACCATCATCTTAGCATCTCCTTTGGCATGAAGGAGCTTGACACCTTTGTCTTGAGCAACCTTCAACTTGAGTAACAGAGATTCATACTTGGCAGTGTTGTTGGTGTTGCTAAACTGCAACTTGTATAAAGAAGGGAAAATATCTCCTTGAGGAGATATCAACACAATCTCAGCTCTAGCACCAGTAGAAGAATTGTTGCCATCAAATTCCAAGATCCAAACATCATCAAAAACCAATATTCTATCAGATTTTTCTTCATTAGAGAGGGAAGATCCTTTTTCATCTGTACTGTGCCCTACCAATTCTTCTGATGTCTTATTTGAATCAATTTTTGGATCGCCACCTACAAGAATTTCATTTTTTGTAACAAGAACATCTTCAGTAGACTAAAAATAATTACCCCTACCTGAAGACTCAAATAGAAATTGGGCTTCAAGCGCTGATGTTTGAGTGACAACATATTTTGCCTCCTTTTTAGGGAGTAGCCTCTACATGATGCCTTTGACAGGGATCCTCACCTCGAATAGGTCCATGCTTAATTTTCCACCAACATCCTTGTAAAAAATTTATCCAAGAATAATGTCATATGAAGCTGAGACATCAGCCACTAGGACTGTCATCTTAATTCTCTTGTCTGGGAATGCCACAAATACAAATTAGGCATCCTTGATTTGTCCTAGTAGTGGCACTTATTTTTTCTCCATGGAGAAACATCTCCCAAATGTTTTGGTCAATGTGAGTCCAAGATATTCTACCACTTTGGTAGGCATGACATTGTTAGATGCACCTGAGTCTATGATACAATTGTTTAGCTAGTATCCATTTATCAGCAGGGAGACATAAAATGGTTCTATCCTCTCAGGAGTAGTAGGAGGAGTAATGACAAGGTTATTCTGGGTGGATGTGAGAGTCACCTTTGGAACAACTGGTCCTATAGGGATTATTTTATTCTTTACACACTGAACCAACTTATCCAACTGCTTAGGGTTGGATTGTAGGAATTCAAATTTAGACATTTGAATTTTGGTTTTCTTGACATGGTTGATTATATCAAATGTCTGAAATGAATTAGGAATAGGGGAAGGCAGTTCATTCTTTTGGTTTTTAAGAGGGGGTAATGATCTACAAAATTGAAGTTGAAGGTGAAGGTGTACTTGAGGTACTTACTTTTTTAGGGATCACTAGATCCTTTAATTAAAAAGGCAGAGTGGTTCCCTACTTAGCAATTGAAACTACTGGTTGAGATCACTCTATTTTTTCTTTATCACCTTGTTGGGCTGACTAGTACTGGAACCAAGTGAATACAACTTATGATCCATCAAATGCTTCACCTTTACTTCTGGGTTCATCTTGGTAATTTAAGAAACCAATGTTGGAGTCGCTAGCTGATTCTTCTTGGTTTTTTGTGAAGAGATCAATGTCATCTTCTAGGTTCAACTCAGGTTGGAAGGAGAAATCAGATTTTGTTTCAAGATATCTAACTACTGAATTGGTTGGAGGTGCTTTGATGGCAAGTTTCTTCTATGGGAGAGGAAGAAGATTTGGCTACCCTTGATTCCTGGTAGCATTGCCTTAGTATGACTGATTCAAAAAAGTCCTCCTTGGTATATCTCAGTATGAAGGAGGAGCAGACATTCCTTGTGCCATTTATTTTCTAAGAGCTAGCAACTCATTTTCTAGCTTCTGTACCATAGGATTAGTGGTGCCTGTGGATGAATTTTTAAAAAATAAAGAAGATTTGCCTCTGTTAAGATCTCTTCTTATCTCTCCTACCAAGATAAGGTCATCTTCAACCTCAATAGCCAAATCCTAAGCTACAAAAAGGTCTATGTGGCCATCCCATCTTAGCATAAAACTCACTTCACACACCTAAGAATTGATGAAAAAACATTTAAGGTTCTCAGCAGTGTGTTGAGCAATTGTAGGAATCCTATTTTTCAGCTTGTCAAATTTGGAAATGAAGTCCCTCATAGGTTCATGAGGCTCTTTATTCATTTGTGTAAGTTGGGCTAGTAGGGCATGCACATCTTCTATAGGCTTGAACCTAACTTCAAAGTTGGCTTTGAGAGTGTTCCAGTCAGTCACTGACCGAGCTTGTAGATGATAGAACTAGTCTGAAATAGTGCCTTATAATGTTTCTACAAATAGCCTAACTACTACATCTTCATACTCCATACCTATCATATTACAGGCTATGCTTAAGGCTGTAATATGTTCATCAAGATGAACTCTCCCATCACCAAAGAATTTGGGAAAATTCTTCTTTGAACTATGTGGTAGCTCATGTAGAGGTGGAGTTAAATTGAGTGGGCTAAAAGAGTTACCCTAGGGGCCTTGAGCTATCATTGTATTACTATGGAAAGGGGGGATAAAAAATATAAGTGGGGTCTGTACAGATAAAGCTCTACTAGTAGAGGAAAAAGAAGCTCTACCTTGTATTGGTGACCAGGTGTTGGTAGGAGGAAGACTCCTAGTTCATTGAAGGTAAGGTTGTGGAGCAAACAAATCAAAATTGCTCTATTACACCAACTCAAAAATAGAGCCAACAACGCCTTGAGCTTTCTAGCTTCTTATATAACATGGAGCTGCCAGATTGTAGAATAAAAATGGAAAAGAATTAGCCCTGCTTCAGTTGGATCTTGAGGCTCCAAACTACTCGTTCTTCCCCAGTGGCGTGGAGCTGCCAGAGAATTGACTTTTGAAATGAAATGCTTGATCTCTAGCATCTCTAGTTTTACAGCTCAGAGTATATAAAAGAAATGGATAAGGCTACAATGATAATGGATAAGACACAGGTGATGCTTTAATCTGAATCGTGAGGCTTCAAATTGTGCAAAATTGTTGTGTCCCTAGTAGAGTCACCAAAAATTATTGGGTGAATATTTTTCCACCAGCTAACTAATGGGAAAAATAGGTTGTTTTAACCATAGCATAAGGAGATTGATCAGCCAAATGTGTAGGTTTACCACATCAAAAGGGGACAAATCTCTCCTCTCATCAAGGGGAGGTTCCTTATAACTATGAGGTACTAATATACCATAAATATACTATAAATAAGCTAAAAATAACACTCAAGGTAGATTAACACCATCTATCTCTCTTTTTTTAGAGATGATGTTCATAGATCAAAGGATAAATCCTAGGTAATCATTGAAGGTACTTCTCTTTTTTTAGAAGTGATATTTAGTCAAGAGCCAGATTCTTTCTTGGTAGTAAAAGCAACTGGAATAGGGTGCAATAACCAGCCGAATGAGGTGTAGCACAAAGTCTCCACCTCAACTTCCAAAGAGTGAAATATGAAGGAAAATGGAGGCACAAAGTCATCCCAAGATCCTTTAGATAGAAACAAACTGAAAACACACACACTAAAGACAATTGTGGTAGCTCAAAGTCTTCCCACATTTGGCTTTAGGACACCTTTCAAGTTACTTCCACTAGTTTTGCTTATTTAATTAAATGGACAAGAATGCAATCAAGAAACAGACATAAGAACAATTTCCTCAACAACACAAGCTATTCTAGCACAAAGTCTAAAAATTCACTTGCTTTCTCATTCAAATAACAAAATATGATTAACAATCTGAGCTCAAAGTCTCAGTAATGCCTTTCAATTTGGGTAGAGTTTTGCTTCTGATAACAAAAAGATCTCCTTTGCATAAAATAAGAGATTACAATATATAGCACTCCAAAAAAGACTTGGGCACTTTGTTTCATGGAATAGGCCATGCTGCATTTAATGCCTTGAATGCATTTTTAGTTATGTCAAGGGGCCAGCTAGAACAGGGCATCAGCCTTAATTGTGGCATGTTAGTTTATCTCAAATGTCTCCTCTAAAGTATAGGCTGCCTGGTCCTCTTCCTGATATATGCACAACTGTCCACTTCGCCTTTACTCGATGGAGAAAAATAGGCCGCATCCTTGAGTGCTCGCGCTCTCTGATGTCCACCTGGTGGACTGTTTCACCTACTAGAATAAATTTTGCATAGATATTTTTGGTTTTTCCCTCTTGTTCCCTCTTCTCTTAACACATTTTATCTCTTCCTCATGATCTAAGCTCTTGAGCTATCTCTTCCCTTTCTATTGGCTTTTTTGACTTTTTCTTTAGCTGGTCATTGAGTTTGTTTTAAGGTTCCATGCCATATTTGAAAATAAACAAGCATTTCATTACCTTGAATTTGATGTCCACAGGGATGTTACTGGTCACTAGTCGCTTACAATACTCTGAACCTTAAACCTTTGAACCTTTGAGGTGCATCAATTTAATGGTTCAATGGTTCAGGCGGTCCTATCGGCTCCTTGGTTCAATCACTTTTTTTCTTTTTCAATTGAACCATCTCTTTGAACTTGTCTCTAGAATCTTCCACTTCCTTCACTCGAAGCTCCCTTTCAAGCTTTGAAATTCTTTAAACCTTTGAACCTTTGAACTTTGAACCATTTTGGTTCAAAGTTGAATAGTTCATTCTCTGTCTCAGAATCCTTTGGTCCTTCGAAGTTTTTGGATCCTTTTCTTTTCTGTTGAACTCATTGAACCTTTGAACTTTGAACTCTTTTGGTTCAAGGTTCAATGGTTCAATGGTTCATTCTTTGCTCTTTGAATCCTTTGTTCTTCTAAGTCTTTCAAACTTTATTGAACTCATTGAACCTTTAAACTTTGAACTCTTTTGGTTTAAGGTTCAATGGTTCAATGGTTCAATCTTTTGTTCTTTAAAGTCTTCTTTTCTTTAAGTCCTTTGATCTTATTAAACTCATTGAACCTTTGAACTCATTAAACCATTTTGGTTCAAGGTTCAACGGTTTAATGGTTCAACCTTTACTCTTCGAAGCCTTTATTTTCTTTAAGTTCATCAAACTTATTGAACTTTAGAACTTGCCAAAGTCTTTGAACTCATTGAACTCTTCGAAGTGATTGAACCTCTTTGAACTTGTTGAGTGCTTAACTCTTTTTTGAAACTTTGAACTCGTTGAACCTTTGAACTTTAAAGTGGGGTTAAATGGTTTAATGGTTTAATGGTTCATTCCATTTGTCTGAAGCCAGCTACTAAGTCTTTTGATTGAACCTCATCATTGAACTAGCCTTAAAATGCCTAATTGTTGGGAACTTGTTTCTTTGTGAGAGCTCACCTGTTGAAGTTGTTGAACCTATTGAACCTACAAGTCCCTTAGCTAAGAAAGCTTGAATAATTAAAGAATTGGAGCACTCAGAACATTTTTTAAGAAGGGAAAAGAGAATTTTGGCCTACAAGACCAAAATAGTTGATATGTTGTCCCCAAAAATGAGTGACGGATTTTGGGAACAACACACCTCATGGGTAGAGCCACGTCTAATGGCACACTTCCAAGGGTAGTTCAAAATCCCACACCCAGTAGTCCCTCTAGTAGTGTTTATTTATTATACATGACATGCTATAGAGATGAGGGGGAGAGGAAGAGGAGTACCCATGGATATACCTATGATTAATCCATGACATGCTAGACCATGTACTGGTTAAGCACAACAACATGCGATAGTGGGAAGAGATGAGATGGATGTGGATGTAGGCCCACAACAGGCACTATAGTATCGGTAATGGCCACCATGGTCACATCACAAATGAAGGAACCATCTGTGAGAGTAAGCACATGTAAGGGCTACATTGTAATTTGACCCAGTAGATGATCCAAGACATAGCTAGTCTATAGAGGCACCTCTTAAGAGAAGATCATGATGTGATCAAGTAGTGACTCCTATCTTTGTATTGGTATGGAGGTAGCCTATAGAGGAGGCACTTGATGGTTGAATGGATGGAGAGACTATGTTTGATGAATGAGCAGATAGGGAGATGGTGGTTGGTGACACCAGTAATGGTGAGAAATGTTATAATTTAGTTTTAAAATTTGATATAGGACACTAGTTGTATGTGATTATAGTAGATAGATAGATTTTCTTGTGATATCTATGTGTGATCTAATGTTTATCTAGTTTTGGTTTTGAAAATCCTATAGTGGAGGAGCTAGATGGGGATCTCTAGTTATGATTTCACACCATGACATTTTGTATGGGGTATTGGCTCCATATGACCCCACCATGCTAGATAATCCTATTATTCCATTTGTCCCAGTTCAGATGGGTTGGTTTAGACTAGTGAGGGAGGCCACAAGATAGTTGCAGGCACATGGGGATGGATTGCAGCCACCAACAAGGGTGGGAGAGGGAGAGGCATAGGCCTTAGTTTAGGAGAGAGCGATACACATGCCTACCATAATTTAGTTTAAATAGGAGTAGACCTAGGTGACCAATTTACAAGGATAGGTAGTAGGTTTGAGATCCCAAATTAACTCATTAAAGTGTACCATGTAGAGGGGATAGTCCTAAGCATCTATGGGTAGTATGTCTAGGCCACATGATAGGCATGATGGGGCCTAGACTTAGAGCTAAAGCGATTGTATTTTTCTAATATATATATAAATTTTAATAATTAGATGTTAGCTCATGAGTTGTATTTGATTATGGATGTTGATGTTTGGATATATTTCTTTCTAGCACATGTATTTAGATTTTGTTGTATTTGTTTATTGAACATCCATAATCAAATATAACTCATGAGCTAACATCTAATTGTCAATATATATATATATATATATATATATATATATATATATATATATATATATATATATATATATATATATATATATATTGACAATTAGATGTTAGCTCATGAGTTGTATTTGATTATGGATGTTGATGCGTGGTTATATTTCTATCTAGCACATGTATTTAGATTTTATTGTATATGTTATGAGAAATATATGTGGATTTTTTTCTTTTCTATCATGATGTGATACATATGTGTGGTTTAAAAAAGGCAACAATGTTTTGGAAAAGTATAAGTAATCAAAAATAAATGTGCTACACACTATATCACAATGAGAAATGTTTAATAATAAAAAATAGCTATATAAAATAAACCAAAGATAGTAAAATTAAATAAAAAATATTTTTAAAACATGTAATTTATTTGCACCAAGTTAAAACAAGTAAAATCACACTATATCACATTGGAAAGTATAAAAATAATGCAATAAAATAGAAGGCACCAGAAAACCAAATGGTATAAAAACAAAATAATTAAGTCAATCAATCATACTAAATCATGTTGGGAAGTATAAAAAGAAAGACAAAATTGGAAAATGAAATTAAATTGATCACACTAATTCAGGCTGGGAAGTATGAAAAAATTAGTGAATGGTTGTAAATATACATGCAATCAAAAAATAAGAAGATAAAATTAAAATATTAATGAAGTAAGCATGAAACATACTAAGTCAAGCTAGGAATCATGTCAATGACATGTAACTCATCATCAATCACTACTTATCTCAAATTTGACACATGTAATTTCATCGTGATGAGGGTATTAGAATGTTTTGTGAGGAAGGCCTGGTCCTATCCATGGTCTTACATTGAAATTCACAAAGGGAACACCAATGAGGTGGAAAAAACTAGGAATTATTTTTAAAATAAAATGTTGGTAATGTGGCATTTTGTGGGGAAGGCCTGGACCTACCCATGGTCTTACAATGCAACTTACAAATGAAATCTCTAGGGGGGATAATCAGTTCAAAAATTAATATTTCTCAAGGGAAAATATTAGGAGTGGTGTAAATGAAAAAGGAAAAGAAAAACCACAATGTAGGTGTCTATGAGAAGATCGTAGGAAACATGAGGCACACTAAGGACACAAAAAAGACACTAAGTGGCTAGTGACCATCAATATACAAAGGATGCCCGTTCTTAATAAGCACAAAGCTGTATATGCTTAGAAGTGAGATACTAAGATTGATTTATGTTTTTTGGATGAAAAATAAAATTAAAATGGATATATCTTCCCACAACATGTTCTTCATTCCTCAGGACCTCTTACAGAGTCATCGGTCTACTACAAAGATTGGGTACTTATGTTAGAATTTAAGTAGCACTAAAAGTTTTTTTGTTCTCCTTGTCCAATATACTGGCCTACCATACCCCAATGGACCTCAACTCTATCATGAGGCCAATTTTAGAGTTTGAGCTTTGATTAGAACAAGGATATGTACTTTGAACCACATCTTTTAGTATGATTTAACTTTTGGAATTTGAATGTTATCTTTTGTATCATTGCCTTTTGTTAAATGATTTGGATTTTAAATTTTTATGGATTTTACGATTCCTCCTCCATGTGGACTTAGAATAACCAACATGAAGGATAAAATTGATACTCATGAATAAGATTTAGACTTTAGCTAAAGGAAGCTCAGTATCCAAAGACATGATTGACTAAAACACCTCAAGGCTTACGTATGAACTAATATGTTATCATAAATTTCAACCCTATGTATGTTTATTTTTTTAAAGTAAATAAGGGGAATAAAGGGACATTAAAATTGGATTGGTAAAATAAGATTACAATGAGAGGACTTGTTTGATAACTAATCACATGGTACAAAAGGATTTACTAAGGGGATCAAGGTTTGTATAACCAAGTCACAATAATAATTATTTATTTTATGGAGATAAGGTAGAAAAAAATCATGAGAAAATAAAAAGACATCCATAGAAAGAAATGAACTCCTAAATATAATCATGTAAAACAAGCCATAAAAAAATGAAAGAAAATAAACCATATACAACATATAATGCAAAAACATACAGATGTATGTAAGATAGTTAAATGAAATAAAATTTTGACACAAAGTCAAATGATATAAAGTAGATAAATATAAAAGTGGAGCACACATCTAATCCAAAACCATAATGAAGAATAAAGTGAAATAACACCATGTTGCATTCATAAATATTGGTAAATATCTCCACAAAAATTATCCATAACATCTAATAGATCTCTATGAAGCTGGATGCTAAATGCAACAAGGGTCTCATCAATATTTAGTGAAAGATATGAAAATACCTCTTGTCATATCTCTTTTATAAAAAATGTAGTTATATCTAAAGGATCATGCTTATGAGGGCCATCCTCCATAGAATACTCAATAAAATGAATATGAGTGGTATCTATGAGACATGAAAGATCCACTCATGGAGAAGGGATCATAGGTGAAGGAATATTCATGGGAGAAGAAGGGAACATAGGTGGAGAGACCATAGGGGAAGAAGGGACCATAGGTAGAAGGACCACAAAGGAAGGAGGAGGAGCCTTCTTACATGGGTAACTTATGGGAGGAGGAATAGAATACGTATGAATGGTTATATGGTGATCCTAAAGATGTTGCTAAAGGATGTAGTAATGATCAGTGTGATGGGTAATGCACTAGAGCCATAGATAATGTACCTCTCCATATAGGGGAATATACTCAGGTAATAACTTGGGAGGAGGTATAGCCTTGTCTATAGGTTGAGGAAGAGTAGGATGTAATATGTCGATATATTATCAAATCTTTCAACAATGGGTAGAGGAATGGTTATCTATGTCATGAAAGCAATAGATACACTTTTTATTAGACTTTATGGTTTTATTAAAAGAGTGAGTAGAATCAAAATTTAAGGAAGGATGGTATAGTTGGTAGTCTATATTCCAATGACTAATAACTCTATGAATAGCATAGTAAGGTTGATTAGCCCATTAGGCAGGGAAGGGATCAAGCTATGGTAAAGGAAGTAGGCCATTACCAAGGGGAGGTGGGGTTGGTGGAGAGATTGGGAAAGGCTTGTCTGAAGGAGAAATAAAATAAAATATAATATGAGACTTAGTTAAAGGTAGAGAAGGAGTAAGATCTAGACTAAGATTAGCTAAGGAAGGAGTAGGATGTGTAGAGGGCTTAAGGATAGTAGCAATAATCTCATGGGGAAGTAGGATATAGGGATCCTGGTATCTAGCAAAATAACAGGGACCAATCATAGCAAAATCCATAATCCTAATCCTAAGAGGTTCTTCATAAATAGGTGTGCCATGTGAATGCATCATCTCTACCCTATGAACAAGAGGAATAATGCTAAAATTAGGATCTATATAATAAAAAATATGATAAGATGAACAAAAAGACTAAAACAAAGAAGAACGATAATAAAGGATCTCAACATCTCTAGCCTAAATAAGACATCCTAAAAATGGATCATCTAAATTATAACCATCATCATAATCAGGTATATGAAGGTTAATAGCATACATAGGTATGACCTTCTCATCAGAGGTTATGTGATGAATAGAATTTTGATTCTCAATTAAGACCATGGGTGTATCATCATTAGATGGTTGGTGGGAGTGTGGATTCAAGGACGGTAGAATATGAGAAATGATATGAGGAGAGAGATCCAAAGTTTTGATTTTGAGGTTGATCTCATCTAGTTCATCATCATTAGATTCTAAGAGGTTAGGAGGTATGTTCTTGATGATTTCAAGGTGACCATGATAACCTTACATAGAGTTGATGGGGAAATTGAAATGTTGAGATTCCAAAAAAAGGAACACTCAGTAAGGGTTCAAGGGTTGGAATTTTTAATACACCACAGTCTTGGAATTATTCAAAACTACAAGGGTTGGTGTCTCCTTGAATCCTATATATGGTACCATAGTGGGGAAACTTAACACATTGGCAAGTAGAAGAGGCATCAACCCACATGCAGTGAGTTTAAGGCCTACCAAACAAGATTTTGTAGGAAAGGGGGAATTTAAATATCATAACCTTCACTCAAAAAATGATAGATGAGATGGTAATAGGGAGCCACAAATAACCTAAAGGAGGCATTTGCCTTCTATGATAACCTAAATGAGGCATTGGCATGTGGACTTAATATTACACTCAAAATATCCAAGGGTTTTAATGAAGTCAAGGGAGGAAACACAAGTACCTGAACCCTGATAAACCAAAGCATGCTTGACTTGGATATCACCAATTTGGATGATTATAAAGAGTAGAGGATCATCTGCATGAAGTAGAATCTCATCTAGGATCATAAAAGTAATAGAAAATTTGATAGAAATAAAAGTGTCCATTTTTTTGTCAACGTGTATAGACATATTTTCGCATTGTTGCAAGATACTATCTTCTAACCCAGATAAGGTAGCTTCATGTCCTGCTAGGGGAGGATGGGGGATGTTCATTTTGAATAATATTTTCATAAGGTGGTTGTGATGATGCAAAGAAGTCCACATGAGTTCAAAAAAGGTAATTTGAGATGGGATATTGTTAAGCTCTATGATAGGGTCCCATTCATCATAACTCATGGGTGAACTACTAGAGAAAGGTGCATAATGTTGGAGGAGATCATGGGAAGGAGGATTAGAAGTCAATGCAACTTGTGTTGATAATATATGGTTAGTTTAGTTTGGAGGCAAATTGATTGATTGTCTTGAGAGAATGGGGTAGTTTATTTATTTTTATCTTGTGATAGATTTGAAGAAGTGGTATTATAAGGTTGAATAATGTTGTCGATGGGTAGAGAGGTTGGGGAAATTATAGAAATAGTATGTGAGGTATTATCTAATGGAGGTATTTGAATTAGTTCTTTTAAAGAGATAAGGTCCTCTTGCCTCAACTTTGTTAGGTGAGATGGGTAAGAATCTTGGATAACATGAAAAGTTTGGGATGTTTGGTGCATGTATGTAGGATTAGAATCAATGAAAGTAACTAACCTTCACATATTAGTCATATTTACCACATTATCTTCAAGATTTTGGTCTATAAGAATTTCAATATTATTGGAAAAAAGAGTAGGCTTGGCATTATTGTCTTGATGATTAGGAAGAGAATCTTTATAAATGGATAGATGAGCATTAGCCTAGTTCAAAGCTTGTTTTTTATTTTGTGTTTCGTGAGCTTTGAAGGTGATGTCATAGGTTTGTTGGCATTTATGAATGAGGGAATCATGATCAAAATTTGGACAAAGGAGGAAATCCATAGCTAAATTATGCCATTACCCACAATTCTTATGAGAGTGACCATAACTAACATGAAACCAACAAAATTTATTTGGATCATACCATGATTTCATAGGATGAGTGGGTTCAAGCTCTCATGGAAAAATCCTTGGTAGATGCTTTTGGAGTTCCTCTAAGGATAATGGATTATGAACATTAATGTGTTTTATTTGAGAAAATAGAGTATTAAGGGTGTGGTTTAAAGGGGAAGCTTGATCCAAAGGAGGATTGGGAGCAATAGCTTGAATGTTATGAATGGTATCATAAGAATCGGTGACACCATCATATTTTTATTTGATAGGTTAAAATATGGGTTATGGGTCTTATGCCCTTACAAAGAGAAGATGAAATATATTCAAGAGTTAATAGCAAAATAGAGTGAGATAAATCCTAGAAACCAATAAAAACCATCATCTTCAGCCAAAAAGATGCCAAAAACCAATAAAAATAAGAGGAAGAGTAGAATGTAAACTAACTAGTCTAAATCCTAGGACTCAGAATAAAGGACCAATTTTTTAGTCCTTATGTTCTCTACTTTCTTCTCCTTGCCTCTAGTCTAAGTTCCAATCCACTGCATAGTGTCTGAAGTTGGCCTCTTCAGCTTCATCCCAACAGACTTGAAATCCTCCATCACCTGCTTGGCTTCCATCCTAGCTTCATTACCCCCACCACTATGGGTGGTTCTAATGCCATGAGGGTTATGTTTAGCCACTGCATCTTCATCCTTATCTTGTTGTAAGTCATCCTTTCCTGAGGTAGAGTCACGAGGAGCCAATAAGATTTTCAATTTTTTATACTTGTCAATGATTTCCATACATAGAAGTTTATAAATTATCACTTTAGTTTATATTTTTTCAATGGACTGTTCGATATCATCTTTTAGCTTAAAATTAAATGGGGCTCAACCCCTAATATCAATGGGAGTCACAATTTTAGGAACCCCCTTTTGATTTCCATTAGGTTTGAAATCCCCTGGATGATGTTATCCCCAATGAATTCATTCTAACCCCCTGTATTCTAACCCCCTTCATGCTCAACTTCAGTATCCATGAAGAAGTCATCCTCCCTACCAAATTATTCATGCTTGCTTGTGATATGAAGGCATCCATTACAAATTTATACCAGAGGGTTCTCCCTTTTTTACCAAGAGTAGGATGAATCCTTGGTGGATTAGGTTCATTGAGGGTTGGATTTGAAATTGATGACCAATTCTTTCAAAGACTTGAGAATCAAAAAGGGTAAATTAATTAGATGTCCCCTGAAATGGTTGAGGAGAATAAAATGGTGAGAGAAAATCATGTTGTTCCCTTCTAAAGTGATGTACCTAATTATTTGAAGGCACAAATCCAACCATTTTCTAGGTAAATCCACTTTTAAGAACCCTTTTTGATTTTAAGCTTTTGGATTCTTTTTCTCAATAATGTAAAAGATGTTGAATTGCTCTTCCTTCCTCTTCTTATCTTTAAAATCCTTCACACCAGAGAAATCCATGCCAGTGATTTCACCTATAACCTCTTAGGTAATCATGAACCTTAGCCCATGCATGCAAACTTCCCTATGTATGTAATTGGAATTACATGATGTACATGAATCAATCCTTGATCAGATAAGATAAAGCACACTTACACTTTTAAATGTGTATACACTTGTTAAGTGGGAGCATGACCAATATGGGGATTTTTTAGACCCAATTAAGAGATCACTTGTATCATTTGTCACAACATATCATGCTAGGAAGGGTTCCAAAGCCTATATTCTAACACAATCTCACAACAACCCTAAAAGAGTCCTATGATTTGATATTTCACTTATGCTAATAAACAAGAAAGTAAACTATTCTAATAACAAGAAAAGTAAACTAATCTAGTGCACACCAAATCTTGTCGCACAAGTTGAGGTTAGAAAAAAACAAATAAACAAAAACTAAACTAAACATGCATAAGAGACATATACTCACATTAATGTATACAAAATCATAATATGTGGAAGAGAAGAATACATACTAAATTATCTATCTACTCTTACAAAGGATAAATAAATTTAGGAATACTTACCTTTCAAGATGAACCTATTGAGCCTCAATATCTCCCTTGGACAATGTGTTTCACAAGATATTGTTGTGGTTATAAGGATAACCAAGATAAATCAACTCTAGGCTACACAACCTACCTAAGCATCCAAAATACTTCTCCACAAGACAAGATCAAAGCTCCAAAGAAAGTATTGAACACTAAAGCTTTATTCCTCAAGTAGAATGATCAATAATCAAATGTTCATTTTCACTTATTCACTTAATTCTTCACTCTCTTCAACTCTTATGAAGTGGTGGTAAATGACCTTATATATGTAGTAGTATCTTACCTACAAACTTTTGAACATATTAGTTGTACTAGGTTGATCGGGTTGACCTAGTATATTTTTGGGATAATGCCTAAAGTATATGTTAGGTTGGTTGGAAGGATAATAGTCAAAAAAAGATAAAATGTCCCCAAAACACACTAGGTTGACCAGGTCAACCTAGTTGGCTGAACAAATCAAAAGGGAAACAAGGTAAGAAATGAAGGAATAAAGCATGACAATGACTAGAATGGATAAGAAAGAGAGAAATAAGCTTAGGATTTAAGGTTTTAGGAGACAAGAGTGTGAATAGAAAGAAAGTGTCAAAAAGAACAATAATCTTATGAAGCATCGATGGTCTACCCACCCCTTTCTCAGTGCACCCCTTAAGACATGCACTTAGAGAGATTGAGACTCGATAGGCTCTTGTAAGATATGAAGTGTCAGTAATCAGTAGAAGTTTGAAAATATTATGTGTATACATATGCCCCAACCAAAGCTCATCACATGTCATGTAAGTGCAACATGGGATGGTGCTTTAGAGATAGAACATGATAACACATAACATTGATGCTAAGTAAAGTACAATAAGCAGTAAATATGAAAGGATAGAATTTAAAAACACATACCTTTAACTTACCTTAGTCCCATATATAAAGAAGAAGACTACAATAAAGTGAAGGCATCCAATGTAAAGCACACTAGGTAAACCTATAGAATCTAGTGCAAAAGATAGCCAAAAACTTTAAAAAAATGAATATATGCATATGATAGTGTACAAGAATCTCTACGTCATCATGATTCTAATGTATTTTATGATTTACAAAACAGATGAGCAGAAATAAAGATATGAGCAAAACAAGGAATTTGAAGGAAAATAATTGAAGAATTTTAATTGCTCAAAAGTGATTTTAAATAGGAAAAAGAGAATCCATTTGACATTTTAAATTGTGAAAGAAACGAAAGAGAGCTCTGAGACCAATCAAGGCTAGGATGGTGAGAGGATGACATGTTAGACACAAAGGACATCCAGAGGTGGTAGCAAGTGCACTACAAGTATGAAACTATGGATCTTAAACCAATTTTTGAAATTTGTATTGAATTAAGTGATTTTTTGATAAAATTTGATTTTAAGAATTTATACATCTCAAAAATGGACAAAATTAGATTCTAAGGGTAGAAAATAGGAGGACGAGAAATAAGTTTGAAGGAAATAGGGACAAAATAAAAAAAATGCATATTTTTAGAAAAATAAACTAGGTCAACACACTAAACCTACTAGGTCAACTAGGTTGACCTAGTAGGTTGAATCAGGGTAAAAATCCATATGGTCGACCTAGTAGGTATAGGTTGACCTAGTGTATTTTGCAAGCTAAAACCTAGTGGAAAAGTGTCCAATTGGTCTATAAGGGCTAGAATGGAAACTTAACACCAGGGAGAAGAAGATAAGAGGAAAAAATAAGAAATTTAAGATAAAATAAAATAAAAATAGGGAAATTTTGGTCAAACTAGGTTGACCAAAGAACTAGAATAAGCATGAAAAAGCATGCTAAAAGTTGAAAGAGGGCTAGAATGGCTTGAAATGACCAAAGAAGGGAAAGAGGAACAAAAATAGGATAAAATGGATAAATTATGAATAAATTTTGCTTATTTTTTATTAAAAATAGAATTTATAAAGAATACATTGTGATTATACATGACATGGAGGAACTAATACATCCTTTATTGTTTCTTGATTACAAAGATGATCATAGTTATGGAGGTTGTTAGATGTGTTTTGGTTTTTGGATTTTTTATAGAGGTTGATAGATGAAGATAGATCTAGACTAGTAGTTATGGGTCTCAGAGGTATATCAGATATGTGTAGGATCCCCCTTAGTGTGGATGTGTTGGTCATGTTCTTGGGATGCTGGGAATGATTAACTAACACCTTCAAAGGGGAGGTGGATGGGGATGTGATAGAGGTGGATATCACATTAGAGGATATCCATGCCATCCTTAGATTTCCAATAGTAGGAGAACTAGTGATTGTAGGGATACCAGACAGCATAAAGGAGAGGAGAGCCTTAGCTATGTGGGCTATAGGCTTAGATATGATATTGCCAAGGTGGAGAGTGGGTATGGATGATGTGTATATATCATGTATTTTAGATCTCTCAAAGGTGGTGATATACCTTGTGACATAATGAGTGCTCTATCACAAGTTAGATGGCAAGGTATAGCTATACATGGTAGCCTTGAGCAAGATGATGTTGGAAGAGGGAGTATTATATGATCTGGGCTCTATCATCTAGTCCAACCTATTCATGATCTATTTAAGATATGGGTCAGAAGACATAAAACCATGGGACCAATCATACTACTAATAGCATGGATATATGAGATATTTATTGTGTATCAGCCAGTTAGGTTGCCCCATACAATCGATGATAGGTCACCTTGAATGAGGATATCGAGGGAGGACTAGGTAGTACAAGTCATGCCCCATATATCAAAACTATAGATGGTGAGATACATTGACATAATATGGTGACCATATGAGTAACTAGTGACTACCTAAGAGAGTTGGCACATAGTTAGACCAGTGCTAGAGAGGAGAGAGGTGATAGGACACTATACATGGTGGAGAGAGTCACATCTAATGGCATAGGTGATAAGATAGATGGGTCTACCTCATCTAGTGACATCAATACTCAAGCCCAAGCAATGGACTCAACATGTGAAAGATTGATGAGGTAAGAGTGGACTCAGACCACTGATAGTGAGACCGACATCAAGGCCATATTGAGAATGACCATGGACTAGTTGGGCATGATGAGGTGAAAATCAAGAGGAGGTATAGGTAGAAGTAGAGACACTAAATTTACCACTACCAGATCCATAGAGAGATGAGCTAAGACCTTTAAGGATATGACATCGATAGAGGTAGGAGGAGAGAGAAGAGACCATCATCATCCTTGGTGAGTTAGTAGAGGATCTAGAGGAGAGATAGATGATAGAAAGACCACTTAGGTGTAGGTTGAGATGGATGCAAGACATGATAGTTAAGTTCCAGCTAAGGAGGTATCAGGAGGCCATGAAGTTGGGGAGACTATGTTAGGTGGTTACAAGGATAGAAAGACCATAAGAGTTGAGACACAACTAGGAACGAATATGGTTGAATTATTTATTAAGTTTTTATTTGGTAGATAGATAGATATTATGAGATATGACAGTGATCTAATATCTATTTCATTTGATTTGGTAAGCATACATGAGGATAAGGAGGAGAGATGGGGCTCCCTAGTTAAAAATAACTCCATGACATCCTAGATGAGACTCTATAGACATATGACCTCATGACACTAGAAGATCCAAGTGTACCATCTGTTCTAGCTCAGGCGAGCTAGTTCAAACTAGCAAGAGAGGCTATGAGGTAGATATGGATGTAGAGAGAGAGTGCACAACCACTAGTAGAGATGGGTGTAGGGGATAGGCAAGATTGGTAAGCCCTATTTGATAAGAGATTTGTGCATCTACAGGATAGTGACATAGATGATGTAGGCATATAAAATGATATAAACCTAGCTGATTAGGCACATGCAGTGACCTAGACTAAGTTGGTACAAGCATAGGTTCAAATAACATGTTTACATTTATAGGTTAAGGGATTGAGATCTTGGACTAACTCATTATAGTGTACCATTTAGAGGAGTTAGACTAAGTACTTAGTAGGTAGCATGGCTAGGCCACAAGATAGACATGATGGAGATCAGCCCTACAGCTGACACATTGTATATGATTGTATATGTTGTATCAAACTCTTGAGATATATATATGATGTATCATTTTGGTTATTTGATTTTGGTTGTGTGTGTTGTCTTTATGATGGTTGTATTTATTAATTATGGTTGATGTTGTGAATGCTTTAGATATATTTATTTCTATCACATGTATTTAACTTTATTGTATATGCTATAGGAAATATATGTGATGTGGCTTCTTTTTAGCATTATGGATGACACATTCATGGTTAAAAATAAATAGGCAAAAAAGGACTTGGAATAATATAACCAATCAGAGAAATGTACTACACACTAGTTCAAGTTGGGAAACATGTAATAACAAAAAAAATGACTAAGTATAAAAATTCAAAAAAATGGCTAACAAGATGGTAAAAGGGGATTTGTTTTTAAAACAATGTAAAATGTTTTTTCACCAAATTAAAACAAGTAAAATCATACTAAATATCATGCTAGGAAGTATGAAAAATAATGTAATAAAATGGAAGGTATGTAAAAGGGCACAAATGGTCATAAAAACAAATCAAAATTCAGTCAATCACTTATACTATTTCACAATGGGAAGTACCAAAAGAAAAATTACAAAAACCTAGTCTTAAATTTATCATACTAATTCAAGTTGGGAAGCATGAAAAATTCAAGAAATGGTTGTAATCTTACATGCACTCAAAAAATAAGAAAAAAAAAGGAAAAAAAAAATGAAGTAAGCATAAAACATACTAATCATCAAGATGGGAAGTATGTCAAATGATGTGTAACCTCATAATCAATCAAATCTTATCTCTTACTTAACACATGTAATTTGGATGGTGACTTGGTTATTAAAAAAAAACTATTTTGTGAGGAGGGCCAGGTCCTATCCACGATCTTACACTACAACTCATAAAAGAAAACCTAAGGGGTACCAAAATAGCATTTGTAAGCAGAAGGATAAGTAATGATAAATCAAGCATGTGGGTAATAGGATGGAAAAGGTGGTAATTTGTGAGGGATGTTGGGTCCTATCTACAGTCTTACAAAGCAACCCAAAAATAAAATCCCATGGGGAGTGATCAAAAAGCAAAACAAGATTTCCCAAAAGGAAATATGAAGGGAATGAAAAAGTGAGTGTAAAAATCAAAGACTTAGGCATCATATGAGAAGACCTTAGGAGGCAAGAGACATGCTAAGGTTATGAAAAGACACTACGTGACTAGTGGTCATCTATGTACAAAGGAAACTTATTCCCTATAGACACAAAGCTTTGTAGGTAATTAAGTGTGCTACTAAGATCAACTCATGAAGGTTGATTGGTACAAGGAAAATTAAAATGGACCTACCTCCACACGACATGTTCCCCATTCTTTAGGACCCCTTAGAGAGTCATCAATCTACTATGAAGATTGGGTACTTGCATGAGAAAGTAGGTAGCACTAAAAGATTTTTTTGTTCTCTCCTTCTAATCTACTAGCCTACTACACCCCAAAGGACCTTGGCTCTATCATGAGGCCAACTATGGAGTTCGAAATTTGACTAGAAGAAGGATATGTCCTTTGAATCATGTCTTTTAGTGTGATTAGACTTTTAAGAATATTTAATATTTTTTCCTTTTGATATCATTGCCTTTTTTTTAAATTATTTGGCTTTTAACTTTTTTTTTTGAAGGATTTTTAAGATTTATCCTTCTTACAAACTTGGAATGACCAATCATGAGAGAGATAGTGATACACACGAATGATATTTAGTCTAAGGCTAAAGGAAGTTAAGTAACCCAAGATAATAGATTGACTAGGACACTTAGGCTTAACAATGAATAAGTATGTGATCTCAAGTCTCAACCATGTATATGCTTAGTTTTCAAAAAAAGGAAGAAATAAAAAGGAGATCCAAAGGTGGACCAATAAAAAAAATTAGTAATGAGAAATATTGTTTGCTAACTAATCACATGGTAAAAGGAGATAATTACCAAAGGGAATAGGGTAGAGATAACTAAGTCACCATGACAACTATCTGTGAAAAATAAAGATAAGAAAGCAAATAATCATGAAGATACAAGGGAAGAGTTTTGCTAAAAATTTAAAGGAAAAGAAAGCAATGATAAGTGAAAAATAGAAATGATAAGGAAAAGACAAGTATATGTGAAATGTAAAACAAAAACATAAGCTAACTATAGTACAAAAAGAAGGAGAAACATGATATAAAATAGGAAATAATTTGACACAGTGTCAAATGATATAATCAAAAATAGAAATAATATTAGATCACACATCCAATCCAAATAGAAAATGAGGAAGCACCATGAATATGCTCATAAGTACTGGTAAATATATCCACACACATTATCCAAGACATTAGACAAATCTCTATGAAGTTGAATATGAATTATTGCTAATGTCTCATCAATCTTTGTTGAATACTGGGCAAATACTTATTTTCTAATCTCCTCAACTAAAAAATTATGAATACTCATTGGATTGTGCTAAGGAGGGGAATTAGGCAAAGGATGGTCAGGGGAATGCATGGGAATGAGATCTATGGGATATGTAGGAATAATTGGTGGAGAAATATCCATGGGTGAAGGAGGGTCCATGGGTGCAGAAGGAACCATACATGGAGGGATAGAAGGTGGTGAAGGGTCCACAACAGGTGAAGATATGGGAGAAGGGGGATTCTTCTTGAAATAATGACCTATGGGAGGAATGGTAGAAGGTCTAAGAATAGCTATAAGATGTTACCGAAAGATATGACAATGATCAGTGTGATGTGTGTCGCATTGGTGCCATAGGCAATACCTCTCACCATACTTAGGTATATATTCAGGAAAGATCTTTGGAGGAGGCAAGGTAGTGTCTATTGATGGGGAATAAGGATGTAAGGTATCAATATATTATCACAACTTATGATAATTGGTAGAAGAGTGATTATCTATTCCATAGAAGCAATAGATATGCTTGTGAGTATTTTTAGGAGAAACACTCATGGGAGAAGGTGTAACAGGCATGGAAGGAGAAGGAGATGAAGCATTTAACCATTTAGTGGGTATAATATCCATCTCAAGTAAAGGAAGCAAACCATCACTAAGATAAGGTGGTGATGGAGAAAGAATCAAACTAAGCATAATAGAAGGAACACTAGTGGAAGAAGAAAGAGTAGGCTTAACAATGATGGATATAGAAATAATAAATGGTTTTGATATAGGTTCTACTATGGGAGGGGTGGGATCAATAGAAGGTCTAAGGAGGACTGCCCTAGGTGTGGCAAAGTGATAAGGTTTGGTCATAGAATGATCAATGAGCATAGTCTTATGGGGCTCCTCATAAACTAGAGGTGTCATTGCCATCTCTACTCTATGATAAAGAGGAAAAATAAAAAAATTAGGAAATATAAATTTTAGAACATGAGAAGATGCATGAAAATAATCAAATAAAGAATAACTATAATGCATGATCTCAACATCATGGGTTTGGACAATACTACCTAATAAAGGATCATCTAAAGAATAACCATCATCATAATCTAGCGTATGAACATCAATGACACAAGTTGGAATAACTTTGTCATCAAAAGAAGCATGGTGAATGAAATTTCAAGTCTTAGATAATACTATGGTAATGTCATCACAAGGAGGTTTACGAGAACAAGGTTACAAAGAAGTAGGAAGCTACGAGATGAGATGAGGTGAGAGATCGAAAGTTTTTATCTTTAAGTTAATCTCATCAGGCTCATCATCATTGGAGTCTAAAAGGTTTGGAGGAATGTTACCAATGATCTTGGAATGCCCATTGTAACCTCTGGTTGAGTTCGCAAGAAAATTTAAATGTTATGACTCATAAAATGGAAAACTAGGCAAAAGCTCAAGAATAGGAATCTTCAAGACACCATGATCTTGGAATTATTCAAAATTCCAAGGGTTAGTATCTCCTTGAATCCTATAAATGGATTCATTATGAGGGAAATTAATGCATTAGCAAGTGAAAGAAGTGATAACTCATATACAATGAGTCTACGGCCTACCAAACAAGATGTTAATTAGAAAGGGGAAAGTTAAAAATCATCACCTTTACATGAATGGTAATAGGTGGGACTATAATGGGAAGCCACATACACCCAAGAGGAGGCATTTACCTTATATCATATCCTTGGCAAGTGCTACGTGTAGACTTAATCTTACATTCTGAATATCCAAGGGTCTTAATGAAATCAAGAAAAGTAACATAATTGCTAGAACCCTCATCAAGCAATTCTCATTTAACTTGGATATCATTGATTTGGATGCTAATAACTAAGGAAGGATCATCTGCATGAAGCAAAATCTCATCAAGAATCATAGATACGATGGGAAATTTCAAAGAAAGAGAAGTGTCGATAGTTTCATCAACATTGATGGACATCTCTTCACATTATTCCAAGATACTATCCTTGAAACCAAATAAGGCGGCCTCCCATCCTGTGAAAGGAGAATGAGGGACATTCATCTCAAATAATAATTGCATAATATGGTTCTGATGATGGGGAAAGATACTCATAAACTTAAGAAATGGAATTTGAGATGGGAAATTAGTGAGTTCTGCAATGGGATCCCACTCACAATAACCCATGAGAAGATTGTTGGATATAGGTGCATAATGGTTAAGGAGGTCTTCAGAAGGAGGAACTAAAGAGCATTGAAATTTGTGTTGATAATAATGAGAAGGTTTATAATAAGTTTTTAAATCATTTGGTGATGAAGAAGTAGTTGGTTTAGGTTGATCTTGAGAATCAGAAGAAGTGTTAATAGAAGGTTGATTATCATTAGTACTAGAAGATTACGGAATAAGGGTAGAAATAGAACAATATATATTATCTAAGGGAGAAACATAAATTGAACTATCATCAAAGGTTATAAGATATTCTTTCCCCAACTCATTAAAATGAGTTGGAGAAGAATCTTGGATAACAAAGTATGTTTGAGAAGGAGGTGGGGTGTAGATAGATTGAGAATTGATGAAAGCCACCACCCTTCACATATTAGTCATGCTAACCACATTCTCTTTGGAAGTTGGTTCAACAAGACTTTCTACATTATTGGTGGAAGGGTTGGTCTTATCTTGGTTTTCTTGAATATGTTGATGATTAGGTAAAGGATCCTTACAGATAGTTAAATGAGTGTTTGCTTGATTCAAGGCTTGAGCTCTATCGTGAGATTTTTAGTCCTTGAAAGCAATTTCATAATCTTGTTGATGCTTGTGCGTGATAGAATCATGATCAAAATTATGGCCAAGAAGAAAATCCATAGCTAAATTATGATTTTTTCTACATGTCTCATGAGAGTGACCCCAACTATCATGAAACTAAAAAAATTTGCTAAGATCATACTAGGTTTTCATGGGATGAGTAGCGTCAATCTTCAAAGGAAGAGGCCTAGGTAGATGTTTAAGTAATTCAGCTAAGGAAAGAGGTTTATGAACATTAATGTTATTTGGTAAAGATAAATGAGGATTAGTATATTGTTGAGAAGGAGTTAGTTCTAAGGAAGGGGTAGGAATGATAGCTTGAACATTGTGAATGGTATCATATGAATCAGTAACACCATTGTTAGTAATATTGTAGTTTTATTTTTAAGTAACAAATGAGGACCTGTGGAAGGTTGGGGTGGATTAAACTAACGCATAAGGAAATCTTATTGTTTGGCTTGGTCAATGGCCTCCTCCAAGGTACGTAGATAAAGGGTGTGGACTCGATATTGGAATTTAGGATAAAGAGATGAAAGAGATTGTCATTAGTCATGTTATGTTCACACTTCTTTGACAAAGTCTATCATCATTT
The DNA here is from genome assembly GCA_037957365.1 of Torreya grandis. Taxonomy (NCBI): domain Eukaryota; kingdom Viridiplantae; phylum Streptophyta; class Pinopsida; order Cupressales; family Taxaceae; genus Torreya; species Torreya grandis. The sequence goes on along the minus strand of JARHVA010000606.1, from coordinate 2,628,465 downwards.
AACAAAGGCTTGGGTGGTTTCATTTTCATTTTATTTGTAATTGATAAAATGGGATAAAGTGTTTTCAAGAAGAACACTAGTCTAGAATTCTTGTACTAAAGCATTCACTAAATCTATCAAACTAGTAATGGAATGAGATCTAAGTTGATTATACCAATCCAAGGCATCACCGTGAGGGTTTTGGTAAGGAGTTTGGTAGAATCAAAGGTGTTTAATTTGACCCAATCCTTATAAATATTTCCAAATTTCTTAAGATGAAGGGTAGGATTGGTTGATCCATTATAATAAATTATAGGTGTTATACCTCCAATATCAATGTTATCAATTTGAGTGGTAAGAGGTTTATTTTGTAAATGCTTGATGACTTTGTTAACTAAGTGAGGTTGAGGAATGATATTGCCTTGATAATATTGAAGATGGGGAGGAAGAACACTTTGGTTATGTGTACCCGAAGTCATTGGTTGAGGATTGGATTGGAGATTAAGAATGTGGTTCTGCATTCTCATCATTTGATTTATATTATGAGCTTAGAATGTGCTCATTTGATTGAGAGTTTGAAATAATAGTTGATGAGTTTTATTAATTTTATTATAATTAGTATTCGTGTTTGTGTTGGTATTAGTGGCTTGGGTACCACTATTAGTGTTGATATGATCTTGAGAAGACCTATGAGAATCTGAGGCACTAGTGGTAAAATTTTCTTGTGAAGCAAAAGATGGACTAGTAAATGGCGGAGAGGAAGAAGCATGAGTGCCTTGGGTAGCAAAAAATGAACTAGTGAAAGGATTAAGGATAGTGAAACTTATGAGAGGCCCACTAGATGTAGAACCAACCATGTTAGTTGAGATACTATGCATGAAGGTAGAACAAGTAAAAGAATAAGATGTCATGGCATAATAAGGAGTCAAGATTGAAGGAAGAGGTTGAGAATCAAAAAAATTGGTACCCCCAAATCTAGTTGAGAAAGTGGAAGTGTCAAGATCCCCAGCTCATAAAGACCACAGTTGATTACTTTTGTATAAGCAACTAAACATAGAATTTAACCAGAAGTAACAAGTAACTTAGAAATTTAAAAATAACACAGAATATGAGAGACAATACCAAATTGTATTAATACTCTTCCAAAAGGAAATTACAATAAAGAAGTGCCATAATCTTCTTCCACCTCTAAGGCTTCCCACACCTCTAGGACTCTCAATAATCTTCCCTCAAATCTCTCTCTCAATTACGGTCATAACAGACAACTCAAACACAGAGTTGTTGTTCACCTCCAACCATTCAGTATCAATACTACCAATACAACCAAGTACGCAATGTACTCCAAGTAGATCTCCTTAATCTTGCAACAACCTACAAATCCTGGATCTTACTTACACATGTATATCTCACCTAATCTTGCTATATCATAGATCAACCTGGCCTTGCACACCTACCGATCGAGATCTTACATACCAGCACCCCTGTGGATCTTCTACCGGATCTTGCTCACCCACAAATCTCCCTGATCATACACACTTGGCACTATGGCACTATGAGGAGATAACCTTGCTCTCTTCCCTCTAAAGGAGCTAACCTTGCTCTCTCTATCTAGCACACTTTACAATACAGCCCATGAGTCTATTGTATAGATCTCATACAAACAATAATTAGACTTCTAATTACAATAATTAAAACCATAGCTCCAAGACTAAAATTAGTCTTTTACATGCAAACCAATTGTCTGTCCAAAAATAGACCAGTTTGGGAGATGCATGCACACATAGGCTACCGACATTGGTTCCTGTCTGATCGATGTCAGCCGACCCATAATCGACGTCAGTTACTGTAACACTGAAGATGACCGATGTCAGTTGCCAGAAACTCAGTAACCTCCTTCTATTTACATCCAGGTGAAGCTTTTAGCTCCACAACCTAACAATCTCCCACTTGGAGATAAACAGTTACACTTGTACCTATACCTGTACATCATCTAATCTATTTCTTGGCTTGTATCCCTCTTCAAGATCAATCCTGAAGACCAACCACCACACATCTTGTGGTGCACCACATGTCATCCAAGTAACCTGCCACATCTGAATCTACATACCCATGTAGAGAAGTCCTTGACCCTGCATAGCATGTTAACCTACTGCTGGTCCCTCTCAGATGCCTGAGAATCCACTAAAATGCTTTCCAGTGCTCCTTTCCTAAATTGGCTACAAACTTGCTGACAACACCTGCTACTGGGGCAACTCAAGTTTAGTACACATGTACTTAACCTCATCATGCGAATTGGGACCCTATTTTGTGAACTATCCATCCATAGGTGTGTAAACTAGTTATGCATCCCGCATCTTGAACCTCACCACTACCTTATCCACACAATCATCTGGAGACAAAATCAACCTGTGACCTTCCATGTCTCTAGAAAAACTCATGCCAAAGAATTTTGCTACTCCCAAATTCTTCATGACATACCACTGAACTAACTTTACCCTTAGCTCAGCAACTCCCTGCATGTGTGACCCTGGAACAAGCATACACACTACATATAGTAACAAGATAATGTCACAATCATCATCCACCCTGGTAAATTAAGCACAATGGTTACACTGACATTGACTAAAGCCCTGCTTTGTCATACACTTGTCAAACATGTACCACTATCCTGTAGCTTCCTCAAGACCATATGACCTGGCCTTTTGTCTCATGTGTCCATTCTCTCTCTTCTTTAACCAAGGAATCCATTCATCTCTCAGTGCTTTCTCTCCAGCTAGCAACTCTACCAAATCTACCATTTGGTTCTTCTCCAAAGAATTCATGCCATGCTCCCACTGTTTCCTGGATCCTACTTGCTCTATAGTGAGCAACAAGTATAAAGAAGGGGAATAACAAATTTGAGGCTTACTTACACTTTCAGTCCTCCACATGGGCATTTGAGACTCCTTAATAGCTTGCTATCTACCCAAAATTTGTTCCACTGACTGATGTCAGTCACCACCCAATCTGCATCCAACCGACGTCAGTTCCATGTGACTGCCCTGACTACCAATGCCAATTCCCTGACCGACATCAGTCACCACCTACCTGATACCACTGACTTCTTTAGTCTACACATGACTGATGTTAGTGCCTACCTATTTGATGTTAGTTATCCCTGATCGACATCGGTACCTGTGTTTTCCTGTGAGTGATGACTTTTTACCTGTGAGCTCTCTTTGGATCAAAACCCTATCCAAACTACCCTGCTCAATTTTATTTAGCCTCCCTAGCTAATCACTATCCATCATCTCCTCCATGAACACCAAGGCTTTCAAGTTCTTAAGTTTTTCAAAGACATATGTCTTTCACTTAAGAACATACATCTCCTTCTTGCTCATGTGACCAAGCCTACAAAGCCACGTCTTCGCAATAGAAAGAGAATCAATAATATAAGTAGATAGATAAAGCATACCTACTTTCTTACCACCTACTAATTCAAGTGCATCCACTATGAGAGTTACTATGCATCTCTCATCACCTAACTTTCTTGAAGCATTTAGCCTTATCTTCAAAATTGGGACCTGCATGACATCCTTCAACACCCATGTGTTGGCTGTCTGCAATTTCAGCCGCACTTCCCCTTTGCCAAAACTTTGACAAGGCACACCAGCCCCTAAATAAATCTTTCCAAAGTCTCCATGGACCTTAACATGGAAAAATACTCTATTTGGGACTACATGGAAAGAGGCAACAGAATCTATAAACTAAGATTCTACTTTATCCAAGGAACATACCAGAACAACCAGTGAAATAATACCTATAACACATGTTCCTTTATTTCTTTCATGTTGATCTTCAACCAACCAGCAATCTTTCTTTACTTGCTCTTTCTTTCCATAACTCTGTAATTGATCATCCTTGATTTTGAATTCCTCCATACTTTCTTCTGCCATTGCTATACTCCCACTCAATCAGAAACCCTTGAGAGTGACCTATAATCAACACACTTAATAAGCTTTACCACCTGTTAGTGAACCTAAACTCGCTCTGATACCACTTTGTTAGGATTCCCAGCTCATAAAGAGCACAGTTGATTACTTTTTTATAAGCAACTAAACACATAATTTAACCAGAAGTAACAAGTAACTTAGAAATTTAGAAATAACACAGAATATGAGAGACAATACCCAATTGTATTAATACTCTTCTAGAAGGAAATTACAATAAAGAAGTGCCACAATATTCTTCCACATCTAAGGCTTCCCACACCTCTAGGACTCTCAGTAATCTTCCCTCAAATCTCTCTCTCAATTACGATCACAACAGACAACTCAAACATAGAGTTGTTGTTCACCTCTAACCAGTCAATATCAATACTACCAGTACAACCGAGTATGCAACATACTCCAAGTAGATCTCCTTGATCTTACAACAACCTGTAAATCTTGAATCTTACTTACACATGTAGATCTCACCTGATCTTGTTATATCGTAGATCAACCTGGCCTTGCACACTTGCTGACTGAGATCTTACATACCAGCACCCCTTTGGATCTTCTACCAGATCTTGCTCACCCACAAATCTCCCTGATCATACACACTTGGCACTGTGGCACTATGAGGAGCTAACCTTGCTCTCTTCCCTCTGAAGGAGCTAACCTTGCTCTCTCTATCTAGTACACTTTACAATATAGCCCATGAGTCTATTATATAGATCTCATACAAATAATAATTAGACTTCTAATTACAATAATTAAAACTGCAGCTCAAAGACTAAAATTAGTCTTTTACATGCAAACTAACTATCCATCCAAAAATAGACCACTTTGAGAGACACATGTACACACAGGCTACCGATGTCGATTCTTATCTGACTGATGTTGGTTGACCCATAACCGACGTTAGTTACTGTAACTCAGCAACCTCCTTTTGTTTGCACCCGGGTGAAGCTTTTAGCTCCACAACCTAATAGGAAGTAGGAGAATGAGGTTTTTCAACTTGACAACTAATCATAAGGTTATAGATGGAGGAAGGATCCTTCCCTCTATGTTGAGGTAATTTTTTGATAAATAAAATAATTTCAAGAGTATACTCTAACTCAATTTGATCCTCTAAGAGAAGAGGAAGGTTTTTCTACAAAGAGGTATGAGGATTCCCATAGTTTGTTATATGGGTTGTAATATGAATACTACTAGCATTCTCAAAAGGAACCCTACTTTGTCTATTAGAAACCCTATTAGGATTGGTAAATTCCATCATATCTATTGATTAAACTTTAGTGTTGTCACCAAACAAAAAATTCATGATGAAAGGGAGAGAAGCAAGATGAGAAAGCAAAGAATCAAAAAGTGACTGACATAGAACTAGGTCTACCTAGTCGACCTAGTGCAAAAATAGGGACTGTGAAACTATATAGGGTCCACATGATCGACCCAATATAGAGAATAGAGACTTAAAAAAAGGGAAAAATCTTGTAAATAGTGTTAGGTCGATCACAATGTACAAGGGATGAAAAAGATGCTAAGTCGATAGGGTCGACCTAGTGCAGTGAATAGGAAGTAAAAGAAAGAGTTAATAATTTTGTGAAATGAAACAAGATAGTTTGCAATTGATCTAAGAAATTAAATACTAAAAGTAAATATATATTCAATTGAATTGATGTTGGCCAATCCAATTAATGCTCACAAAGCAAAACCTTTCACCAATGCTGACTAATGCAAGTTCTTGCACACATAATTGAGTAAAGAGAAAGTAGACAACTTGGAAAGTAAAACTAGCTAATTGGTCAACCTATAATGTTAATTAGATTATTAAGAATAATTTTAAATGATAGGGAGTTGGATATAATCAAGGTAATAAATAGAAATCTATGGATGGTTTCATATGAGTTTAGGATAAAATGGATTGTAGTGGCAATGATACAAGCTTAGTATTGGGGCCTACCCCCTTACTTCACACACTACATCAATAAAGGTGTTAGGTGATTTTAAATAATATACCATTAATCAGACTTTATACTTCACCAGAGCATCAAGTCAACTTCCCCCTTGGTGATGAAATCCAAGTAGGTTAGCTTGGGTAGTCAAATGTTAAAATTCTTGTTAATGTTATGTGATTTGGTCATGTGTGCATAAATGGAAACAGTGAAACTAAAAGATTAATTAAAAACCTCCTAATTAGATTATATGAATTATTCTAATCATGCAAATAACTGAAAGGAAAGATGTGATTAGCATACAAGGTGAATTCTAACTTTGAAATAAGGTATAGTGAAAACACTATATGCATGATATACAAAACTAGGTTGATAGGGTCGAGCTTTTACTATTGAAGACAGGGTCTAGAAAACCTACTAGGTCGACCACATCAACCTACTTATTTTAGACAACACACAGAACATAGAACTAGGTCGACCAGGTCGATCTAGTTGGCTGTGTAAGGGCAATTTTGAAGACTACAAACTTGAAAGGAAAGATAGATAAATAAAAACTAACCTTGATGAAATAGAGATGAAAATAAAATAGATTATTGATCTATAACCTTGGATAAATATGTCAAACAACTAAAAATTGGGTTGAGTTGGTCAACCAAGATATACAAAGGCCTACTAAAAAAGTGTTGAAAATGTACTAGGTCAACCTAGTAGGTTGAATTGGATGTCTAAAAATGTACTAGGTTTAGTTGGTCAACCTATTAGGATAATTTGAAATTTTGGAAAACTAAAACCTATACTGGTTTGAGTTGATCGATCAAATTATACAGGAACCTACTACAAAGTGGCTGAAAATGTACTAAGTTGACCTGGTCGACCTAGTAGGCTGAACTAAAAGTCTAGAAAGTGCTAAAAATTTATACTGGGTCAAGATGATTGATCAAGTTGTAAAAGAACCTACTACAAAGTGGTTGAAAATCTACTAGGTTGACTTGGTCAAACTAGTAAGCTAAATTGAAATTCTAGAAAGTGCTAAAACCCTATACTAAGTTGATCTGATCAATTTAGTCGAATGTTCTTGTGTACAAAGAAAAATAACTAGGTCAACAGAATCAAACCAATGTGTCAAAATATATGATATAAATAATGACAAAAAGAATGAAATAAGTGAAAGAAATCTTGCAAGGGTTAGTTTCATGTCAGGTTCACCAGAATGTATGCAATCAAAATTACATGATGTACATGAATCAATCCTAGATCAGATAAGATAGAGTATACCTACACTTTTAATTGGGTATGCACTTGTTAATAGGGATCATGACCAATATGGGGATCTGCTAGACCTGATGAAGGAATCACTTGTATCATTTGTCATAACATATCATGTTAGGAAGGGTTCCAAAGCCTATAGTCTAACACAATCGCCCAATAACCCTAAAATAGTCTTATGATTTAATATTTCACTTATGCTAATAAACAATAAAGTAAATTATTCTAATAACAAGAAAAGTAAACTAATCTTGTGTGCACCAAAGCTTGTGGCACAAAGTTAGGGTTAGAACAAAATAAATAAACAAAAACTAAACTAAACATACATACATAAGAAACATATACTCACATTAAGGTATATAGAATCCTAACACATGGAAGAGAAGAATACATATTGCTAGGAATACTTACCTTTGAAGATGAATCTATCGAGCCTCAATCTCTCCTTTGGCCAAGGTGCTTCACAAGAGATTGTTGTGGTTATAAGGATAACCAAGATAAATCAGCTCTAGGCTACATGACCTACCTAAGCATCCAAAAGACTTCTCCACAAGACAAGATCGGAGCTCCAAAGAAAGTATTGAACCCTAAAGCTTTATTCCTTAAGTAGAATGGTCAATAATTAGATATCCATTCATACTTTTTTTCTTAATTCTTCACTCTCTTCAACTCTTATGAAATGGTGGTAAATGACCTATATATATAGCAATATCTTACCTAAAAAATTTCAGACATGTCAGTTGTACTAGGTCAACCAGGTTGACCTAGTACATTTTTTGGGCTAATGCCTAAAGTTTATGTTAGGTTGGCCAAAAGGCTAACAATCCAAAAGAGCTAAAATGTCCCCAAAACACACTAGGTTGACTAGGTTGGCCTAGTTAGCTGAATAGGTCAAAAGGGAAATAAGGCAAGAAATGAAGGAATAAAGCATGGCAATGACTAGAGTGGATAAGAAAGAGAGAAATAAGCTTAGGGTCTAAGGTTTTAGGAGACAAGAGTGGATTTCAAGTGGCAAAAGGAAAAATAATATTATAGAACATAAATTGTCTTCCCACCCCTTTCCCAATGCACCCCTTAAGGCATGCACTGAGAAAGATTGAGACTCAATAAGTTCCTACAAGATACAAAGTGTAAGTATTCAATAAAAAACTTAAAATATTATGTGTATACACCCTATCATTATATCTATGAGTAAAATATTTGGATAACATGGTGTCATGACTAATTAATCTTTCCATATAGGTCATGAGCCCACCCTTGATAATCTTCTTCCAAACATATTCATCTTCCTTCACTTATGCACATGATATTGGCTCAACATTATCACAGTAACCTCCCATTCTAGTTTATGTGTTTCTGCTATATTTTTCAAGAGTGAGGTCCTTTCTAATGAAATCTAGGGTGATGTTGAAGTCATTGTCATTTAAAAAATTATAGCTCATTTCAAAATTAATCCATACATGTAAAATCTTAAGGTGTGAACAAGGCATGATGTCCTTGCACATGTGAGAGACCCTCCACTTTTGTTGGGTGTGTTGAAACATAATTAAACCCATCATACCACTCGATAGAATCATTGTTGTCAAGCTCGATGAAGGGGATGATGTTATTAGGTAATACCTCATCACAATGCATGGGTAAGGGATATACTAGAGACCCCTAAGTTATCCATTCTATCTATGCATTTGTTACCCTCTTTATACACATGGGAAGTAGACACCCCCTTGAAGAAGGTAAGCAATTTTTAGCATCATCAATAATCCTGGTTATATTCTAATAATATTGGGATGATCCTTTTAAGTAATTGATAATATTCATAGAGTCTCCCTCAACCTGTAAGTTCTCCATACCTAGATTAACCGCAAGTTTGATGCCCTATAAATTGGCTTTGGCTTTGCCAAATGATTTATTTGGATCCCTAATTATCTCATGAAGGTAGCCTTGAGATTCCCATGAGAATCCTAGATAACTCTTCCCACTCCTATTAGGCTAAGATACCCCTTAGTGGCTCCATCAAAATTTAGTTTGAACCATTGGGGGGGAAGGAGGAGTCCACTAGATCTTTTATTTGTCAACACTCTGCTTGTGAGGATGAGCAGGGATTTTAAGGTTCATTAGATGGAGGATCTAGGAAAAATATGGAGGAGGGCCATTATAGGATGAAGCATAGGAGAAATAGATTTCATTACAAAAGCCATTATTTTCTTGAATGTGACAGAATGGCTAGGATTAAAGTTATCAAAGATAATTGAATTCCTTAAAATCTAAATGCCCCAAAAGATATGGGGAAGGACCAAATTTCACCATAATTTCAAAGGTGGATAATTTTAAGGAGGCAGCCATTAATACTACCACACATTACTTTATCCTATATATTAGCTTTATTCTTCTATAATTTATCCACAGACATTTTGGTTTATTAGAGTATTAGAATATTAGGTTTATGATTAAGAATCATATTTCTATCCAACCTCTATTTCATAAGGTTATTTAACCCCCTTATGTTCTAGGAGATGAACTTCATTTCTTATTACTTGGATAATGTCTAAGGGTCATTTGAGTACCCTTTTCTACTTGCTTATCAGTTTCTACATTTCTAAAATTTTGATTAATTGGTCTACCTTGGGATTTTGGCTCTTCTCTAACTTTATCTTTTTTCCTGCCTTTTTTTGGTTGGACTTTCATCCACTATTCCCCAACCTTTTCATTGAAAATATCAGAGTTTTCTCTAATGTTTGTTGAATAACATTAACCTTCTAAAGGGGAGGACTTAGACAACCCTAAACATTTGATTGGGGTTAGCATATCTTGAGCTAATGCAAGTTCTTGAAGAACTGGATCCTTGTCGAGCAATAAAATTTCATAAGAGTTTATTCAAGATGAGACTTCCTAGATGTCTCTTGGGGTTATTTGAGAGATGGAGAAAGAGAAAATAGGGAGGCAAACATTGTTTTGGTTAAGATGTCAGCCAAAGATGTCACAACCATAGTTTCCTTAGTCACCTTTAGATCAACCTGAGCCTCAAGAATAACAATAGCCTAGGCCTTTGAGTCTGAACTAACCCTAGATGGACTAAGAATCTTTAGGGCAAAAAGAGGGCTTAGAGGATGTTGTAGCTGAAAACATTTTCCCTAAGCTAGGAGGATTTAGAGTAGGTTTAAGAAGGGGGCAAATGGGATATTTGATGGGGGGATAATTAGGGATGGGAGCTAGAGGGGGATGGGGCGAGGGGTTCTAAGAAGAAGGTTTCTTAACCCAACAAGGAGTAGGGGGAAGGGATGGTTTTTGCTTAGGGGATAGTATTTAGATGAATGATTCAGAACATCATAAGTTTTATAAAAAAATTATTCCCTTTCAAATTTGATGCATTGATGTCAAACCCCATATTTATATTTTATCTTAATGGAGTGAATAAGGGGTTTGTCGACAAGGATAAACACACAGACATGAGTAACTAGGAGCCTTCATCTACATCTAATCATAGGGTCAATGGAGATTGGTTGGCTAAGGGCCCTAACAATTCCCAAGATAACCTCTAGGGCCCATAATTCCAAAGGCAACTCTAGAATTTTCACCCATACTAGTATGTCCTCTATCTTGGCACTGTCTAGATTAAGCATTGCCTTTCAATTTTGAATGTTAACTATGGATTTACCAATAAACCATGTGCCTCTTATGAGAATCCTGATTTAAACTTAAGAATGAGATAGGTTAATCAAGAAAAAATCTTGGGCATGGAAACAATATCGATCTGACCCTTGGGTCACCATTTAAAATTAGCCCACTTGCAAAATGAGTCAATGTTTAGCTTAAATCATTGAATTTGGCCAAGATAGAATTTGAAAATAAAGAGTCAATATTCTCAATGATAAAGTTCAGACCTTGAGACATACCTTATTTCTATTGCTTGATAAAACTAGGAAGGAATCTTACAAGGGTTTTTTGATAGGACACTCTTTATCCACCAAGTCAACCCATGAAATAGATCTTTTTCCCTCAGTGGGATCGGGTCCTCTGTCTAGTGGACCTTGACTTATTCCTGACATGAGTTTTGAGGAATAATTCAAGATGACTAGTGGTCCAAGATCCTCCACTAGTGTTATTACATCCTTCATGAATTCTTTAGGTTGTAGCTCACCTTCTTCTCACCCATTGCTTGTGTTTAAAATTCCTCAGTAATCTTCCTACCCCTTATGCTCCAATATTGAATTTTCCTTCTTTTGAACATTCTCAATGACACCATCATCGGTAGCATGACATTTTTTTATTTTTTATGAGCATGCAAGATCCCACATGAGGTTAGGATGGCTCAAACTTATGCATGAGAAAATCTTGGTAATTGGTTTGGTCAAGGGCCTATTCCAAATTTCATGGAGAGAGAGTCTTAACCCAATATTTCAACTTTGGATAAAGAGTGTTAGTGAATATATGAAAGAGATTATCATCCACCATGTTATGCTCACACTTATTAGATAAGGTTTTCCACTATTTGATGAAAGCTTGTGCAATTTTAGTTTCAATTTGCTTACAATTGATAAAATGAGCCAAAGTATTCTTAGGGAGTTCACTAGTTTGAAACTCTTATACTAGAGCATTAACTAGATCTTCCAAACTGTGATAAAATGGGACTTGAGTTGATTATACCAATCTAAAGCATCTCTAAAGAGGGTTTTCACTAAGAGATCGATAGTGATAAAAGTGTTTAATTTGACCCATCTTTTTAAATATTGTCAAACATTTTTAAATGTAAGGTAGGATCAATTGACTCGTTATAACTAATGCTAGGTGTGATACCTCCTATATCTATATTAGCAATTTGAGGTGTAAGAGGTTCATTTTGAATATGTTTAATTATTTTGTTAACAAGGGGTGGTTAGGGAATGAGGTTGCCATGGGAATCCCTAAGGGGGGTGGGGGCATTTTGATTATGTGCTCGCCATGGAACCTGTTGAGGTTGATTTTGGAGATGAATAAGGTAATTCTCCATTTGCATCATTTGGTTGGCATTATTAGCTTGAAAAGCATCTATTTGATTAAGAGTTTTTTATAAGATTTTATGGGTTTGAGTGGTATTTTGACTAGTTTGTGTGGGATATGAGGCATTAGCATTAGTATTAGTGGTTAGGGTACCATTATGAGTAATGGCATGCATGACACTAGTGGCTTAAGAGGCATTAGTATAAAAGGAGGAACTAATGGCATGACTAACATGTGTAGTAAAAGATGCACTAGTAGAAGGATTAAAACAAAAAGAAGCACTAGTGGCATTGTTACCATTGGTAGCAAATGATGCACTAGTGGAGGGATTGAGAAGGGTGTCTTGAAAAAGGTCCACTATATGTTGAACCTATCATGTTAGTAAAAATACTTGGCATGGAGGTGGAAGAAATCAAGGAAGAAGAGGTCATAGTATGAGGAGTCAAAATAGAAGGGAAAGATTGAGAAGCAAAGAAGGTATCACCCCCAAATCCATGAGAGAATGTGAAAGAAGATGAATGGGGTTCTTTTGTTTGACCTTTTATCATGAGATTGTAAATGGTGGAAGGGTATTTTTACCTATGTTGATAAACCTCATTAATGAAAAAAACTATTTCAGGAGTATACTCTAATTCAAGCTAATATTCTAAGGAGAAAAGAGGGTTACAAACTGAAGAGGAATGAGGAGTCCCATAATTTTTAGTGTAAGTGGCCACATGCACATTTCTTATGTCTAAAGTGAAAGCCACAAGTTGGGTATGGGGAAACCTATTGGGATTAGTAAATCTCATCATATCCATTGAGTTCAATTCTATGTTTACCTCAGATAGAAAGTTCATGATGAAATAAGCAAGCTAAAAGTATGATGATGTAAAAACAAAGTCATAAAATAGGATATAGATTCAAACTTGTTGACTATGTTCTATAATACAGGGAAAAGAATAGAAAGATAATGATACATAGTCATTCAAATTGACTGTATATTGAAAACAAGTAGTTTAAACAACTTGATAAAGATACATAGTCATGCAGTTTGATTATGTACTACTAAATATAGAACTAAATAGGGGATAGTAAGACACAATCATGTAAGTCAACTGTGTATAATTAGTAGGAAGGTGAAACATTCTATAAGAGATTGTACAGACCAAGATGACAGTGTTCTAGAATAGGAGAAAAATTTTGTAAGATAATTTCAAGAAAGAATGAAAATAAATACACAACAAATTGGATTAATGTGATTGATCCAATTGGATCACATAGCCCAAACCTTGCACCAACATTATGTTGTCATGGTTTTTGAAAAAATAAAAAACTAGTAGAAATTTAATTTTTACCAATGGCTAATATTTGAACTGAGTACAAAACCATCAAAATTTTAATTAATTAATTAAATTTAATTGATTAATTAAATTTAATTGATTAATTAAATTTAATTGACTAATTAAAAATTCATGGTCAAATCGCTTTTTTATCTTGAACTATTCTAAAATGCATTTGAGCCTCTCATGCAAAAAAATTGTTAACATTTCTTGCAATTTGCAAAATCTATTTAACGTTTTATAAGTTGTGCAAACACATGTTACTTTTCCAAAAGTTATTTAAATTTCAATTTCATTTTTCCACTTGGTGAAAAATGTAAAATCAATTTTTGATATTGTGTAAGTTACAAATTTATATTGAGTTTTTCCTTTCTGTATAATTCTAAATTCTATTTTCACAAGTCGTGTAAATGCAAATTACACTTCTCCAAATCACGCAAATGCAAAATACACTTTTCCCAAACATGTAAATGCAAACCTCCACGTTGCAATTATCTTTATCAATGGTAAAAATTGTCATTACAAATTCAACTCTCTTTTTCCAATTTGCATGCAATCTCATTTATTTTTTCTGCTAATCATGCAAATTCTAATTATTTTTTTGGGTTATGTTAGTTAAATATCGTCTTCTTTTCTAAAAAACTTTTTCAACCTGCATGCTTGACTCTAGCAATTTTTTGCAAAATAAAAATTGAATTTTTATTTGTGTTTTTAGTTTCCATTCACCAGAAGATGTTTGCTCAAAAGGGGAAAGAAGTTATTTTGATTTCTTCTTCAACCAAGAATAAGTTATACAAGTGCATTCCAGTGAAATATGAATTAAAAATGAAATAAGATAGAATAAGGAGTCTTCAAAATCTAAGTTTTATCTTTTGTCTGCCCAAACTTCAAAATGTACGACCAGTCGTATGAATTGCATGGGAGGATAAATTTGCAAGTTTTTATGAAATTTCTAATTTTCTTTGTTTCTTCTTATAAACAGAAATGTATGGCCTACATGAGGCAAAATATGGCAATTTTTTTAAAAATGGCTTTTTCAAGGTAAAACTTGAGTCGTACGCCCACGAAGAGACATGTTAAAAATCAAATTTTTGTCTTTGAAGTTTTTATTTGCCCATATGAAAATGGTTGGCCAAATAAGTTGGGGAAGATAGAAAAAAAGTGATAATTTTTTTTAACTTCTTTTGAGCAAAAAGGGAAATGTATGGACTTGGGGAGGAGAAAGAAAATAAAATTAAGAAAAAATTGTTCTTGATTTGAAATTTTATAATTCTTTTTTGCTAAAATTTTTGTTATATAACATCATCTAATGAGGAAATAAAAATGAAATTCATAGATTGTAATATTTTTTTTTTAGGCCTGAGATAAAAATATAAAGCAAAAAAATGGGATTTTAAAATCAAAAGATAAAAATTTGCAAAATCATAGTTTGGCTCATTTGTACTTGTCAAAAAAGTCTATTTTATAAATATGAAGTAATTAATCAAATGGGAAGTAAAATTGAGAATGGTAATTGAGCGAGAAATTAAAATTAATTGGGTGGTGTTGAAAAGGCAACAGAATGAATTTTGCATAGGGAAAATTATCGATTAGCAGCAGTGGTGATTAGGCATGCAATTTTATTGAGTAATTTTGTCAAAAGATTCATGTAGAAGTGGACATATCAAAAACTATAGGTGATAGGTGTATGGATAATGTAAAGACACGGAGGCAGAGTTCAATAATGTTGTGAGACATAAAATAAGCACAACATTGAAGAAGCAAATATAATTGACAAATGTAAATCTGAATCTACAACATTTGTAATCATTTTTTTTAATTCGTACCATGTGAACAGGCTAACAACTAAGAAAATTAAATCAATTTTATTAAGACATTTGGTCAAATGGGGATAAGACATGTGAATACTATGTTGAGCTCGAGAGATACCACTTCTACATACCATATTCATGTTCTCGAGCATCTAGGTATTATATAGTCTTGAAGTAATACAAGATGGATGACGACATTAGTATCATGTCCATGCAATCAAAATCTATAAAGATGAAAGACAGGGAAGATCACTTTAGGTGGACATTCCCACATGTTAAAAGTGAAGGCAAATATGCTCTATCAAATATTTCTAGTCTTTATATAAAAATGTTGAATCTTGTTTTGTAATTTCTAGTTGTAAATTATGTAAATGCAAACTCATAAATATAGGTCATGCAAATGTACTATGCCAACTTTGTAACTTATAATTTCACTTTTACACGTGATGCAATTGCACCAACACACTTTTACACCACTTAAGTGGTGCATTTTTGTAAACTAATTTTTTTAGCTTTTAAAATGTAGAAAATATGGTTACGTACTATAACCACCTCCCCACACTATAAATATGAGTGTAAGTCTAATTGTAAAGGAAATTTTTGACAGTGAGACTATGTGGATATTTTGTCTGAAGATCTAGGCTTTGTTATCAACTCAATAAAAATTGAGGTTGGGAGATTTTACAGGATTTGTATTTGAAATTTATTTGTGAATTATATATTTGTATGTGATTCATCTATTTCTATATCTGTACTTTCAATTCATCTTCATAATCATTACTACATTGTCAAATAATTGGAATTTCACATTAAGTATTTATTTTAGAATCTTCTTGTGTTATTTTTATGAATGTGAAATCTCATTGGGTTTAAGAATATTTTAATTGTCTTTTATGGGTAAATATGGGATGGTTATTTTTAGTCTACTATCAATATTAAAAAATTGTCTGAGTGTATATTTTTCACTCTTAAGGGTGTAATTATGTCTTTACCACCTATTAAATTAGAGATATTTCCATGCACATGTTTTCCCTTTCTTCGACTATTCTGATAAGTTTCTATATTTAACTACCCAGAGTTGTCTTTCATTTTTCCTAAGGTTATCATAGTAGTTTCAACAGACTGTAATAACCTTATTCTCCCTTATTCCTTTCATTTCTATATCTTTACTTATTTCCAGTACTCCCTTCTTTCCCCTCATTTCTTTTTTATCTCCTTTATGTACTTTTAGGTTAAAATTATGAAACCTGCAATAAAAAAATATTTTTATTGTAAATAATTGTAAATGATTTTCTCCTATTTTTCCCTTTTTGATTTTTAATAAAGGTAGCTTTTCTTGACAATGGGATAGGGACATTGTCTTGTGTTTTTTACTAACATAAGGACTTAGTTCCCATATTACTGACTCAAAATTATCAATTTGTCCCCCTGACAAATTTTTGAGCTAATAGTTTTTTATGACTCTGCTAGGGATCGAGGTGTTTTATGTACATAATTTTTAGATATTTCAAGGAACTTCCCCTAGAATGGAGATTGACAATTATATTGAGAAAAAATACTTGGTGCCTGCACTTTCTTGATTATATAAACATCATTGGTCCACCCCAACCCCAACATTCCCTATATCTCATGGGGAAAATATTTTGGGTTGTTGGCTTTGGCCCATTACAATGAGTTCCCATCTAAATCAAGGAAGAGATTCCCAAATTTCTCTATAAAAATTGGTCAAGACATAGATAAATATATCCAAACCTTCATAGTGTCTCGTAGCATCTTGGGAGTTTTGTATGAATATGTTGCTATGAAACTTTTCACTGAAACTTTCATTAAACTCGTTGTCAAATGGTTATGGAACTTAGAAGATGGATGTGTTACATATTGGAACTCTTTAAAGAATAGGTTCTTGGATAGATTCAAATCAACAATTAATGTGTGTGCACTTTTTTTAGACTTATTCCAAATTCAAAAGTGAGATGATGAGACAATTTGTAGCATGTTTTAACAAATATTTGAGACTGATCCCTCAAAAAAATCAAAAAATTCTCAACAATCAACTCTACATTTTTATTTGTTCTCTTCACTTATAGTTCAAGTTCATCTTGATGAGGAATAATGTAATTGACTTGGTGGCTATACAAAAAAACACCATCGATATTGAAGATGATTTGATCCTGTCTGAAATGTTGAAGAAAGAGGTTTCAAAAGGTACTACAATTGTTATAAATGGTGACGAATAAATAGTGAAACCTAATACAATCAAGAGTCTATATTTAAAAAAAAGACTTTAAAGGTAAGTTCTTGATCAAACATGTCAAAAATTTAGTAGGGAGAAATAGAAAGTGATTCCTATTGCATATGATTGTTTTGGTTTTACAATTGTGGAATAAAGTGAATAGTTGGAAGAACTAATGATTGATCAAAAAAATGAAAAATTTAGCTTCCCTCTTGGTGAAAAGGAAAAAGATTTACCTATTTTGCCAGATTATGTAAACCCCATGGTCCTAGGATAAAATGGGTTATCTGAAAAACAACTGATAAAACCATAAACATAAAGGATTAATAACATAGAGTGTGATTTTATACTTTTTAAAAGAGAAGATATTATGGAACCAATTTTCAGCAAAGTAAACAATCCCTTCTCTATCATAATGAATAACTCAATAGTAAAAAATGAAGATTCCTTGGGTATTACATTTTTGGGGTTTATCATAGAAGAATTATCTACATGATCTGGATCCAAATCAATCAATCTTGAAAAAATTGAAAATCATAATCATGGCAAGGTTAAGGTCAAAGAAGGCATCAATGTGGAACAAAATGAATGGTGCCCAATAATCATTACAAGCAAAATGAAAACTATCAAGGTAAATGAAATTGATGAAGATGATTATGATGACTCATATAGTGATGAATTAATTTCTACCATAGAAATTGATTTAGAAAATAATATCAATACCTCACTCATTTTGTAAGATAATCATATTATGGTCTAACTCAAAAATAGATATGTGACACACTTCTTTCTAGTTCAGATATTATATTTGTTATAGATGCATTTTTAGTCGTCTAAGAAGACATTGAAAAAGTTTAGTATTACTCAGAAGTGCTCAAAAAATATTAAAAAATTCATAATAATTTCATTTCAAAATAGGCAAACATTGTTGATTTATTCATTCATGATCATCCCTGTGTGAATGATAACTATAATTTTATCTTCCCACATACTTGGTCATTATTGTTAAATGTGTTCAAAGTTTATAAGTTGAATTCGTTGTTTCAAAATAATAGGTACGTCTCCAACCCAGTGAATGGTTTTATATAATCTTCTCATTTTTCTCTACTCCTTGTAAATAGTTCTAATTCCTCAATTTTGGATTGTTTCCTTTTCTTATTTCATTTTGATGTGCATGTGTGGTTTTTAAATAAATACAATAGTCTATATGTTGCTTCTTCTTCTCCATGTTTTGGTTTTTTGACTGTACATATATATCATTATGATCTCTATTTGGGAAATATCATGAGCAATTACATTATTTACAAGTAATAAAATGAAAAGGTTATTCATGGATCTCTCTAAGTGAATAGGTGGAAAATATACAAAAAATTTAGAACAAGTTATTTGGCCAAGCAACTCATGTTTATTTCTCATATGATTGAGATAAGTGAATTAGCTATTAGTTGGCTAGATCAAGATGTGAAAATGTGAGATATCTATGTTTTCAAGGATCTTTCTTAATGACATGGGTGATAATTATTTTATAGAATGGGACATCAACTCCATAGCTCAATGGATAAGGGTCGAGTCACCTATTGAGATCTGCTTGTTTTCAAAACTTCCAAAGGGTGAGCCATTGAGTGGTTTTCAGAGTAGAATTGTGGATTGATATGCATTCAAAGAGAATATATTTATAAACATTAATTTAGGAATTTTAAATTATAAATTTGAGCATATTGATAATCTTTCCACTAGACCTCTTTCGACAAAAGAAAGTATTTGTTGGTAATATTGCATTGATTATCATGGAGAATAACTTTTGGGAATATTTTAAAAAGCTTGACACTATTATACATGCAGTGGTGATTTATGTTCAAATAAATCAAAGACCTCAGGGATTTGATTTTGTCACTTATACATTAGAAAATGCAATAAGAGCATAGCTATGAGAGGAAGAGATCATTTTGGTTGTGGATTTGGTTAGGGATGCATTTGCATTCTTTATAATAATATTTATGGAGGCTTCATAAATATAGTGAAATCATGGGTTGAACTAATACAAATAATAGTCTTATCAAAATTGTATTCCATCAATTATGTTCTTAACAAGATTTTATCACATGAAGTATACCTAGAATTAGATGATATGACATACAAGATCATTACCCTCAATATTGAAAGAGTATGGCATCTAAAAATTTACTTTTTGACCATTTTTGCTCATGTTTCAATTATAGTTTCAAGCATATTATGATGAATGTGTGTGTGGATTCTGAAAGACACTATGAAATATTTTCTTTAAGGTGGTCACTCAAAGTGAACAATCATGACATTGCCAATTTTAATAATGTAAGGGAAATTTCATCACTTGATGTATTTGCAAGCAAAGAAGCTTCATGTGATTGTTGATAAACTAGAAGATGTGAGACTTTGAATGTTGCATTGATGGTGGCTCTCAGAATGAAGGAGATTAGAGAGCTTACAATGTGAGATGTGTATTCAAAATATTTTGATTTTCCATAGGGTATTGATGATGAAGCATATTTTCTAGAATCCCTTATCAAAAAAATTATAATGAGTAACTTTTCAAGTCATGTACAGGTCAAGGTGAGAGTATTTTATGATGTCATGAATTTCAATGATTGTAGGACATACAGAACAGAAATAAATCCACAAGATGAATCTATATTGATAGTGAATAATGTAAGTATATAAAGTAAACATGAAAGGTACTCCTGGGAGAAAGCATATGACTCAGATGGCAATGTTTCATTAAGGCATTTTGTCAATTAATTCATGTTTAATGAGGTCTAGGTGAAATCGTTGATCAAGATACAATGGCTGAATAATTTTTTTCTTATAGAATTGGCATTGCAAAGATAGGGAACAATTTTGAAGTGGTGAGGAAGGAATTCATAAAAATTTGTAAGGCGAGCCATAATGTTCAAAGAAAGGTATCTATTTGCATTTTATTTTATGTAAAAACACGTAACTAAAATCCCTACACGTACACTATCTTTTTGGACATGTGATAGCACTTATTAGGTTGAGTATCTAATACTCACATACACTATCATTCAACATGTGATAACATCTATTAGGCTGAGTACCTAACCCTTTCATACACTATTTTTTAACATGTGATAACTTTTTGATGGCTTGAGGACCCATCCCTTTTATTTAAGATTAAATATGTTTTGAATTGATAAAATTTGTTGTTGAAGACACTGTTGCCTAATAGATAAACACCGACTTATGAAACTAGAGAATTCAATTTCTTTTCATTCCTTGTAGTTTGAAATCCTAGTTGAAGCTAGTTGCTATCAAAAAATTTGAAAAAATAAAAAAATGTGGAAATTTGATTTTTACTAATGGCTAAAATTTGAATTCAGCTCAAAACTATCAAAATTTTAAAAAAATTAAAAATTTAAATTAATTATATAAATTTAATTAATTAATTAAAAATTCATGACCAAATCGCTTTTTTACCCCAAACTGTTCTAAAATATATTTGAGTCTTTCGTGTAAAAAAGTCATTAACATTTCTCACAGTTTGCAAAAAAAATTTAACTTTTAAAAATTGTGCAGACACATGTTACTTTTCTAGTAGTTATTCAAATTACAATTTCATTTTTTCATTCGATGCAAATTATAAAATCAATTTTTTGTTTGGTGCAATTTGCGAATTCATTTTTCATTTATGTGTAAATTACAGATTTGTTTTGAGGTTTCGTACAAATTCCAAAATCAAATTGAGTTTTCATGCAATTCATAAAATTGATTTTTGATTTCATACAAGTTACAACTTTGTTTTGAGTTTCCCCTTTCTGTGTAATTCTAATTTTTATTTTTGCAAGTCATGTAAATGCAAATTACACTTTCCCAAATCATGCAAATGTAAAATGCACTTTTTTGAGCCATATAAATGCAAACCTCCACATTGCAATTACCTTTTTCAATGGTGGAAATTGTTGTTGCAAATTCAAGTCTTAATTTTCAACTTACATGCAATCTTATTTATTTTTTAATGTTAATCATGAAAATTCCATTATTTTTTTTGGCTCATGTTAATTAAAGATTGCCTTCCCTTCTAAAAAACTTTTTCAACCTATATGCTCGACTCTGGCAATTTTTAACAAAATAAAAATTTAATTTCCATTTGTGTTTTTAGCTTCCATCTACCAGAAGAAGTTTGCTCAGAAGGGGAAATAAGTTATTTTGATTTTTTATTCAACTAAGAAGTTGTCGTACAAGTGCATTGCAATTAAAGAGGAAAGAAAAATGAAATAAGATGGAATAAGGAGTCTTCAAATTTTGAGTTTTATCTTTTGTCTGCCCAAACTCCAAACTATATGGCCAGTCATACAAATTGTATGGGAGAATAAATTTACAAGTTTTTGTGAAATTTGTACTTTTTATTGATTTTTCTTATACACAGAAATGTACAACCTACATGAGACAAAATATGGTGATTTAAAATTTTATTTTGGCTTTTTCTAGGTAAAATTTGAGTCATACGCCCAAGGGGAGACATGTTAAAAAGCAAATTTTTATCTTTGAAGTTTTCATTTGCCCATATGAAAATAGCATGGCCAAATAAGTTGGGGAAGATAGCAAAAGTGATAAATTGTTTTTTTAACTTCTTTTGAGTAAAAGGAAAATGTACAGATTTGGAGAGAAGAAAGTAAAAAAATTAATAGAAAATTGTTCTTGATTTGAAAATTTATAAATCTTCATTACTATAATTTTCATTGTACAACAGCATTTAAGGAGGAAACAAAAATGGAATTGGCATATTGTAATATTCTTGTTTTAGGTCTGAGATAAAAATATAAAGTGAAAAAGTGAGATTTTAAAATCAAAAGATGAAAATTTGTGAAATCACGTTTTCACTCATTTACACTTGTCAAAAAGGTTCATCTTATAAATGTGAAGTAATTGATCAAATAGGTCGTCGAAATTGAGAATGTTAATTGAGCAAGAAATTTAAATTCATTAGATGGTGTTGAAAAAGCACTAAAATGAATTTTACATAGGCAAAATTATGGATTGGCAACAGTGGTGATTAGACATGAAATTTTATTGAGTTATTTTTTCAAAAGGTTCATGTGGAAGTGGATAGATTGAAAACTATAGGTGATAGGTGTATGGATAATGTAGGAGGCAGAGTTCAATAAAGTTGTGAGACATAAAATAAGCACAACATTGAAGAAGTGAATGCAATTGACAAGTCTAAATCTAAATCTACAACCTTTGTAAGCATTTCTCAGTTCGTATCATGTGAACTGGCTAACAAATAAGCAAATTGAATCAATTTTATTGAGACATTTGTTTAAATAGTGATAAGACACATCAATACTATGTTGAGCTTGAGAGATACCACATCTACATAATATGTGCATGTTCTTAGGCATCTAGGTGTTATACAGTCTTGAAGTGATACAAGATGGATGATGATATTAGTATTTTATCTGTGCAATCAAAATATATAAAGATGAAAGAAAATGAAGACCACTTTGGTTGGACATTCCCACATGTTGAAAGTGAAGTAAAATATGTTCTGTCAAATGTTTTTGGGCTTTTCATAAAAAAATTGAATCTTGTTTTACAATTTCTAGTTGTAAATTATGTAAGTGCAAACTCACAAATGTAAGTCATGCAAATGAAATGTGACAACTTTGTATATTATAATTTCATTTTTGCATGTGATTTAATTACACCAACACACTTTTATACCACTTAAGTGGTACTTTCTTGTAAACTTATTTTTTACATCTTCTAAAATGCAGAAAAGGTGGTTACATGCCATAACCACCTCCCTACACTATAAATATGTGTAAGACTCATTGTAAAGAGACTTTTTAGTAGTGAGACTATGTGAATATTTTGTTTGAAGAGTTAAGCTTTGTTATCAACTCAATAAAGATTAAAACTGAGATATTTTGCAAGCTTTATAATCAAAATTTCTTCGTGAGTTATATCTTTGTATGTGATTCATATATTTCTATATTTGTACTTGAAATTCATCTTCGTAATCATTACTAAATTATCAAATAATGAGAATTTCATATTATGTATTTCTTTTACAATCTTCTTGTGTTATTTTTATGAATGTGAAATCTCAGTGGGGTTTAAGTAATATTTTAATTATCTTTTATGGGTAAATACGGGATAGTTGTTTTTGGTTTGCTATCAGTATTAAAAAATTATCTTAGTGTATGTTTTGCACTTCTAAGAGTGTAATTATGTATTTACCACCCATTTAATGAGAGAGATTTCCATGCACATGGTGTTTTCCCCTTCTTACTATTTTGACAAGTTTTTACATTTAGATACCCAAAGTTGTCTTTCATTTTTTCTAGGATTATCTTAGTAGTTTATGTGTTTATTAGACTATAATAACCTTGTTATCCCTTATTTCTTTCCTTTCTCTATTCTTCCCTTATTTCCATTACTTTTTTTTTCCTTGTTTCTTTTCTATCTCCTTTATGTACTTTCAAGTTAAAAGTACAAAACCCCTAACAAAAAAAATATTTTTACTATAAATAGTTATGAATATTTTTCCCCTACTTTTTTTGTTTTGACTTTTAATAAAGGTAACTATTCCTGCTAATAGTAAAGGGACTTTGTTTTGTATTTTTGACTAACGTAATGACTCAATTCCCACACTACTAACTCAAAATCAATAATTTATCCTCTTGACAAATTTTTAAGCCAATACACTAGCCAATGCAAGTTTTAAAATATAACATACAATGATTAAAGAGCAAGAAATAACTTAAAAATTAAATGCTAACTGATTGGTCACCCTAAGTGTTATTGGATGATAAGAAAGTTTGATTTTAATGTGATAGAAAAATTAGCTAAAAATAGGGAACTTGAAAGTAATCTAAAATTAGTTTCAAGATATTTGGGATAAAAGGGATCTATATTGATAATGATATTTGCTTGGTATTTAGGTCTACACCCTCACTTCACAATCATGTAGTGATAAGGGTGTCGAGTGCATTGCCAATATATACCATTAACCACATATTTATACTTAGCCATAAAATCAAGTCAACTTCCCCTTTGGTGATTAAATCAAAGTAGGTAGACCATAGAAAGACAAATATTTAATACTTTTTGAATGTTAAGTGATTTGGTAGTGTAGGTAAAAGAGTAAAAATAGTGTAACTAAAATGGTAATTTAAAAAACTACATATTTAAACTATGTGAGTTATTCTAAGCATGCAAATAACTGAAAAGAAAATGTGAATTAAATACTAACAAATAGATGTTATTTCTTTAATTAGTAATAATATAGAGTCAATTCAGGTGAGATTGTATGTAAATGGGACAAAATAGAGTCAACTATGTCATTACTAGTCTGCAGAAGTAGGGTCTTTAAACATAAAGTCAAATGGGTTAACTATGTCTTTTAGACAAAAGAAAGACTCCAAAATTAAGTTGACTAGGTTGACCTAGTTGGTTATATGGTTTTAGTTTTATAGACTGCAAACTTATGAAAAATAAAACTGAAGGAAGAACTGGGATGATAAAGAGAGAAAATAAAATAACCTTGGTGGGATTAACGATGATTTAGATTGCAAATTTTATGTTGTGGTGCTTAATTATTGCATTAAAATTATACCAACTTTGTCAACTAGTTTAAACAAGTTAGTAAAACCCTGTGTGTTGAAGAAGAAACAATGAACATAGTTGACTTGTTCAATAATGTTTATTGACCTATATGTTGACAGTAAAAAATAGGAGACATAGTCAACCTCTTTGACTATGTATGTTAATCTAGAATTGAAGAAGAATATTATATTAAACTACTCGATCCAATAACCTATAATTAATGAATCCCTACACAAACAAAACAAAGTCATTTTAAAGTGATTATGTATTAAACCTACACACACAAAATTAAAACTATATCGACTAGTTCGATACATTACTAAAACTATATAAAAATATAAATATGAAGATAAAAATGATGACATGAAATAAAACATGCAAGGGTTAGATTCACATCAAATTCATTAGAATGTCTACAAATATAAATGAAACTAATCTAGAAATCAATCATAGATTAGATGAGATAAATTCTACTTACTCTTTCGATTGTTGGTACATTAGATATTCAAAATCATGACCAAGATGGATCTGCTAGACCTAATCAAAGGATTTTTTACAATAATAATATCACTGAGGGTTCCAAAACCTCCAATCAAGAAAAACTATGCAATAACCCTAATTAGGTCCTATATTTTCATATTCACTAAGTGCCAAAAGCAAAGTAAAGTCTAATCTAATGCTCACCAAAACTTGTGGCACAAAGTGGGGTTAATAAACATTAAACATAGACATGCATAGAAGACATATATCCATGTCAATGTATATAAAATCCTAATGTAGAGAGAGAAGTACAAATATAAATCTATCTACTCTTACAAAGGAGGAATAAAGATAGGAATATTTGTCTTTAAAGATGAACCTGTCGAGCTTCAATCTCTCCCTTGGCCAAAGTGCTTTGTAAGAGTTTTTTTCATTATGTAAAGATGACAAGGATAAATCAACTCTAGGCTACAAAACCTATCTATGCATCCTAAAGACTTATCCACAAGATAAGATCATTATATCTAAAGAAAGTATGAAACTCTAAGTTATGCTTCACAAGTATAATGATGGATAAGCATATGTACAATATATATATCTTCTTATATTTTCTTTCGAAGAAATGATTAAATAAATGTGTTTATATAGCTAAATCTAATCATACTCCTTTACGAAATTTAAATTGGTAGGGTTGGCCTAATCAACTATGTATTATTATTGACAAGATTAAATTAGGTCCTAGTCTAGGTCGGCCAAGAGCTGACCGATACCCTAAATGATTTTTTTCAATTAGAGTATAGGGTTGATGGGGCCAAAAATTGTATCATAAACCATCAAAAAGTATTTTAGGCTAGGAAAGGGCTAATGAAGGTGGAAAATTACTAGAGGAGGGTGAAAGATGGGAGGCAAAGCTTAGGAGATATTTTTAGGAGATGGTTGTGTAGATAGCAAGTGGTAACAAATAAACAACAATCCTGTGAAACACTAATAGTCTTCCCATCCCTTTATTGATGCACCCATTCAGGCTTACACTCAAAGAGATTGAGACTCGATAGGTTTTTATAATAGAGAAAACATTAGTAATTGATAAAGTTTAAAAATATTATATGTATACACACGCCAATATCCTATAGGATTTAATGCAATATCTAGGATAACATGATTCAGTCACCAAATTACATAATGACATTTAGATTAAGGTTCATGAGTTAGCTACTCTAATTGTGACCCCGATGCCATTTTTCATTTCAATGTTTGAAGTGAAGGCTGAAGTGTACAAGTAAAAAGTCTTAGCTATGAGGTCAGTTCTTTTATTACAACCCATCCTTATAGAGGTGAAATAATCAAAAATAAATAAATCACCCTCACAATAACCAATATAGCCATATGCTCAACCACCATAATTAGCACAACCACAAGCTCCAACATAAAAATAAAATGGCAAGAGGAAAGCACCTACATAGAGAGTAGTCTCACCACCACCACCAAAGAAAAGAACCTATCAAATAAAGTCCTAGATTTAAAATTCCATGGTTCCATGGATAGTTGTTAAGTGTGATCTACCTGAGTTGCGGTAGAAGAATAGGAAGTGCTCTGATCAATGGTGAAAGATACTAGAAAAGAGGTATATAATAAAGATGAGGAGAATGAATTCTTTTGAAAAGTAGTACACACTTTCTAAGTGAAAATTTAGGTAAGAAAAGACCTTTTCATTGATATTAATCAACCACCTCTTTTTATTCTTGTTGATATTGTAGGACAAGAAGAAGCTCAATACAAGTTAGAGGCCAAAACATTGCATTAGAATCAATCACAGGATCATTAGCTACATAGATGGTGGATTTATCTGAAGAAGGCAGTCTTACACCAAATTTGTTTTGATGGCCACACACATGCCTTTATGCTAAGCCATCATATATTGTGTGGGAAAGGATGGTGTATTTTGATGAACCTAAAAAATAAAGTAATGTGTAGCAGTCTCAAGCAATATAACAACTTCAACCTTAATGTCTAAAGAAGTAAAATTAGAGTCTCACACTTCCAATTAAATCTAGAAAAATGAAATTGGTAAACAAAGTCCAATTATTAAAATCACAATCACTTGAGCATATTGAATCTGACACTGAGATTGAAGGTGATGAGGAACCCATGGATACAACTATGACTAAGGCAGTTGTTGAATAATAAACTATGCAAGATATACCTAATCCTGAGGAAGCAAATGAGGAAGAAAGGAGAAAGAAAAAATAAGAACAAGCATAATCAATAGTATCACAAATGATACAACAATAATATGTATAATGTCAACAACAAAAGTAGCAAGATATAAATGTTATAAAAAAAAAGTCTAAGGAAGTAGAGGTTGCACAAAAGCAAACCAAAGAAGTTGAAACTACAAGGAAGAAAGTCAAGAAAGTAGAAGCTATGTGTAAGTAGGTTGAAAAAGTAGATGTAAATAAAAAAGAAAAAAATAAATCCTAATGAAAATAACAAGAGGTGTAAACTACATAATAAAAATAGAAGGAGAAAAAATCTCAAGCTATGGTTGCTAAAGAAAAGCTCACACATGCAGTAGAAACATAAGTAGCCTAAGCCAAAGCTAAGGTTAAAACTGAAGCCAAAGCTAAGGCTAAGATAGATGCTAAATTCAAAGCTCAAGCTAATGCTAAAGCTAAGGACAAAGAGGAAGCTAAAGTGCAAGCTGAAACCAAAACTAAGATGAAGGCTAAAGTAGAAACCCAATCTACGGAGCTCAAAGATGCAAAATAATAGGTAGAAGTAGCAACCATATCTCATACAAAAACCACATAAGAAGCATCATAAATATCTATTTAATGGATAAGGGATGTCCTTACTACATCAACGTGGTGAACTACTTTCTTACTTTCGTTGTCTCAATTCACACCTGCTCTTGTGACACCTATGACCACATCCATTGCACTTGCCACCACTGTGATGGAAATATCATTAGACATGACCTATTTGTTGCTATCAAAATATATTGAAGGAGTAGTTGCCTTTCAAAAATCAATTGTATAAAATGCCTCATATTTAGAGAAGGAAGTCTTAGAGCTACAAGAAAAAAGGCTAGAGTAGAAAAGCAGTTGGTAAATATATAACAACTAATTAATAATGCTTGTCCCACCTTAGTTATGCAAGTACTGGGTAATCAAATCTTGTCAAAAGACAAGTAATTCATTGCTTCATTGATAGAGTTTATAAATAATTAGGGAGTTGTAGAAAAAAATTTGGCATTTCACACACAAGGGTAAGTTTTTAGGACTGAAACAAAGGTCATATGTGAAATCATTGATGGATATGAGTAGGTCTTAGACACTGCTACAAGGTAGACTAAGAAGATAACCCAAGACATGTTAAATTGGAGACAACATCTTAATCAATCATTGACTACTGTGAAATTTGAATTTATCACTACAGATTAAGCTAAAGTCATATTGGAAGATCAAATGGAAAATGCAAAGCAAATGATCAATGCACTTAGAAAACTATAGGATTCTAAGGATGTTATCATATAGAAGTTATAATTATGGCATAATTAAATAATGCACAACACTTTCATAGCTATCCAAGCCCAAAAGACAACAGACAAGATTGGATGAGCTCATCTTGGATATTCAACTAAAGTTATCTAATGCCAAGGCATTGTTCACAATCACAGATGATAATGATTATCAAAATGGGATGATGATCTAGGTACCACTGTGCATTCTATTTGTTATGGTACACAAAGTACTCAAAAATTAAAAAATGCTCAAGCAAGATCTATCTCAAGTTGATTTGGTTATTGCCCAGATAATAGATGAGCCCCAATTCACTCCTCCACAACAACTTCAACAAATCCTACAAGATAAGAAGTTAGATATAGGTGAATTCTTCATAAATACCTCTAATAATGGGTACATCAGGAGTTAGTGGGTCAAAAAATGGCCAACACATCAATCTCTACAGCCACTCAATCAAACACCTCCTTAGTTGTAGTAGTAAGTTTTGTGCATTTCTTTTCTATGACTTCAAGCATATTTTAATTTTTTTTTAAGATAGTTTAAACATTGGGAGCAAGGTTAGAATAATTGAAAACCCATAAAGGGTGACCACTTGGGTATGTTAGCCTATTGAAAATATGAAATGATGGTAGACTAGTATGCTACTTAGTTGAAAACCTGAAAGGGAAGCTATGTAGTGTGCAAAGTGTGAAGTGATAACTATGACTTTTATTTATGGCTTATCTTTTCATATTAGCTCAGATCAACTTATGACTTTGTCTTTAGAAATATTTAAGTCTAAAAAAGTGTTGGATGAAGAATGGAGTATGGAAAAACTATAAAGTATAATAGGACACATAAGTGAAGTATATGATTTTGTATTTTGTATAATTTATGTATGTATTTAGACTAATTTGATAGTATATATGTTACCTAACTTGATAGTTTTACACACACCTTATGGAACCAAAACACAAAGGATCGATTTTAAAAGATCATCATTAATGTGTGCAAAATTTCAAAAACTAGGACACTTAGCGAAGGTGTGTCATTTGGACACTAACAATACAACATGACAAAAAAAAGTGGGGGTTTCCTTCAAGAATACAGAAAAGAAAAACCTAATCATGATTCAGAGCAAAATAGGGTAGAGCACTCATACAACAGAAGCAAAAAAAGGTCCAAAAATGATAGAATCAAAAGACATAGATCCACAATCAAACCCAAGGAGGGAGAGTATAACTCAAACTAAAAGAAGGCCAAATATTTCCCAAAAAAATGAAAATTGTGAATCACTTTAAGCAGGGAAAGCAAAAATTTCAAATAAGTTAAAACAACTAGCATTAGAAGGTAACAACATAGTGTGGGAGAATGAAGGGATCAGGTTTGAAGTTATATAACAAGAAGCTTATGAGAAAAATCAAGAACTCAACACACATAAACCATTGTTGTCTAATAAATTCCAATTTTTAGAGCAAGACATAGATGGTGAAGATTGTAAGGAACAAGATTCAGATGTAGATGAGAATGGATAGAGTGAAGGGGAGTTAGAAGAAAGATTAAAAGAGACTATCAATGAGGATAAATTGGGGGGAAAAAACTCTCCAAAAAATAATTCACAAGCTAAGGCTTCATCTTCCAGAGTCACCAAAAGAAGTGTGAAAGGACCAAACATTAGAACTCCTCCGATGAAAGGTAGACCATCCAAAAAGAATTTATTTCAAAACTTAATCTAGGTAGATATAGTAGATGGACACCAAAAGACTCTCCCTTTTAAGGGAGATACACCATCTAAATAAGTTAAAATGTTGATTCTTTCCTAGAATATTAGGGGGATGCATAGTGTAGGAAAGCAGAAAGTCTTTAGAGAATTTAGAAGGAATAAAAATTTCACTATTTTGGCCATACAAGAATCCAAAATTGAGAAAAACTATTTTTAAAAGCATAAAAAAGTGTATTGAAAAGAAGCAGAAGAAAGTTGTGTGAGTGCATTTGGTGCTTCGGGTGGGTCGATCACTTTTTGAGACCCCAAATACCTTATAGGAGACCCTATCCTTAAATTGTAAAACCATCTGGCTATTATTTTCACATATATTAGTGAGAATAAGCAATGGATTTTCTCTAATTTTTATGCCTTGAACACTAGGTCAACACATAAACAATTATGGGAAAATATCAAAAAAATTAGAAGAAACTATGAACAATTGCCTTGGATTTTAGCTAGTGATTTCAACTCACTCCTCCATCCTGAAGATTAAAAAGGGGCAATTTTGGGTATCTAGATAGCATGGAGGATTTCACTTCTTTGATTGTTGACTTGAAAGCTATAGATTTTGATTTTTGTGGTCTAAAATTTACTTGGACAAATAAAAGGCTCAACGAGAATCTCATTCAAACCAGATTAGATAGATTCTTCATCTCAATAAAGTGGTTGTAGTAGAAAGACCTTATTCTAAATTCACTTTTGAAAATTGGGTCAAACCATTCTCCCTTAGAATTAATTATTAAAGATAAAAAACTAAGCTTACTAATCACCCTTTCCACATGGAACACATGTAGTTTACCCATCTGAACATCCAAGATAGAATGACTGAATGGTGGACTAAAGAAATAAATATGTTTAACCTAGCAGAAAATTTTAAAAATATCAAACTTAAATTCAAGCAGTGGAATAAATAGGAGTTCAACAATATTTTGATCAAAAAAACTCAAAGAATATTTGATTAAAATTGAGGAAGAGATCAAAAATAAGGGGTATGATCTTCAAATTCAAAACAAGGAAAAATAAATTGTGTGTAGCTACCATACTATAGCATCTAGAGAAGAATCACTACGACGGTAAAAATCAAGAAATATCTAGCTTAAAGAAGGAGATAGAAACACTAAATTTTTTCATCTATCAACACTCAAGCATGTGAAATACAATACCATTAGGGAGATTAACAAAAAATAAGGGAATATTATTGAAGATCAAGAAGAGATTAACAAGGTATGTGTGTAGTTCTACAAGAAAATGTATTAAAATGATTTCAAAAAAAATATTGGTTTTGAGCAGTAATTTTTTAGTGTCATTCTAGAGCTAATAAATCAAGAGGATAATTCTATGTTATTTAAACCCACTTCTACGGATGATATTGAATTCATCATTTCTATAATGAACCCAAAAAAATCCCTAGGACCAGATGGAATACCTATTGCTTTCTTTAAGACTTTTTGGGGCATTATATGTGAGGATGTCACTACTACTGTTAATGAATTCCTTGAGTTGGGCTGTTGCTTAAAGAATTTAATCACACTTTTCTCATGCTCATTCCTAATAAATAAGTGGAAATGAATTTGATAGACTTCAGACCTATAACTTTGTGTAGTTCATTCTATAAAATCATCACTAAACTTATCACCATGAGAATGCAACCTATTATAGAGAAAATCTTACAAGTTCAACATGGAGGGTTTGTTTCAGGAAGATAAATCCAAGATGGAGTAATTATTGTCCATGAAGATATTCCTTCCATGGAGATTAGCAAAAATGTAGCCATGATCATCAAGTTAAATATGGCCAAAGTATATAACAGATTAGACTAGAATTTCTTGGATAGAGTCTTAAACCAATTTGGTTTTAATGAAAAATTCAAGAAAATCATTAGAACTTGCATATCCACTTGCATTTTATCTATTTTTGTTAATGGAGTGGCTCAAAGATATTTTATAAGTGCTAAAGGAGTAAGGCAAGGGGACCCTCTATTTCCCTTTTTTCTTTATTATCATGATGGATTCTCTAAGTAGGTATATTTCTAAGGCTTTAGCGGATGGACAACTTAGAGACTTCAAGCCAGCCAGGCAAGGAGAGCCCTCTACTCAATCAATAATTTATGGATGATACCATCTTGCTAGATGAAGCTTTTATCCAGGAATTAAGGACCTTAAAGAGATTTTTGGTCATGTTTGAAAAGGCTACCAATCAAAAAATCAATTTTGACAGGAACTCTGTTTAACTTTTTAACACTACATAAGTTAGACAAAATAGAATTTCAAGAATCTTGGGGTGTCAAATTAATAATCTACCATCCACTTATATCAACATACCTCTTATCAATAATCAATTAAAATTAAGTGCCAGGAATCTATTAATTGAAAGATTCCAAAAAAGACTTGCAAGATGGAAAGGAAAATTCCTTTCTTATGCAGATAAAGTTGTCTTGATTAAATTGATTCTTCAAAGCCTTCCAATTTACACTCTTTCTCTCTTCAAATTGACAAAAGGAGTGGAAAAAATCCTCAATAAAATTAAAATAAACTTATTATGGATTGATTATGAAGGTGGGAGCAAATTCCACCTGGTCGCTTGGAGCAAAATATGTAACAGCAAAAGATTTGGAGGTCTAGGCATAAGAAATCTTAAAACAATCAATAAAGCTATGATCTCCAAGTTTGTGTGGAGATTCATAAATACTAATTCAACCTAGGAAAATATATTATCTCATAAATACCTTTAAGGGAGGAACCCTTTTGTCATTTTGAAAGACGAGCAGTTCATTAGAGGATCACACATTTGAACTTCCTAATTAAAAATAAGGAGATCATTCTTGAAAGATCTATGTGGCACATGGGTAATGGCAGGAATATAAACTTTAGGGGAGACAAATGGAATACAAAATTGTCTCACATTTAGAGGAATATTGAATAGCACATACAATAGAATATAACATAAAAATATGGACAGTTTGTTGTTGATTATTGGCAAACAAGAAATAGTTTTAAACATTGGATAGAAATCAGCCCGGATGGAGTAAACCATAATGAACAGACAAAAATTGAAGATTTGAACAGGGCCCTTAAAACCATCCATATAACTAAAATTGACAGGGAAGATAAGTTGATGTGGAATGATTCTTTTTATAGGAAATATAATGTCAAATCTGGATACGAAAAGATCTCCCAAAATCAAGATGTCAAGGTGAGATGGAAAGGATTTTAAAACAAATTCATCACCCCAAAAATAGGTTTCTTTGCCTGGGTTTCCATTCAAGAGAAGATTTTGATGGTTGATAATTTAAGAGAAAAAAGATGCATTATAACAAATAGATGTGTCCTATGCAAAGAAGAGAATGAAATCATCTCCCACCTTCTCATTAACTGTAATTTCACATGAAAAATATGGAATTTTTGCTATGTACCTAGGGATATGATATATTATTGTATCTGGGTTGATGGAGATGTCGACATGTGGCACATATTGTCAAGATCTTAGAGTACAATTGATTACTTTTATATAAGCAACTAAACATAGAATTAAAACCAGAAGTAATAAGTAACTAGAAATCAGTAACAGCAAATAATAAGAGATACAAGAAACAACCAATCTATATTAAACTCTTCCAGAAGGAAATACAATGAAAAAATCTCTTTCTCCTCACACCTCTCAGATGTACAGTAATTCTCCCTCAAGAGTTCTCTCTCTCTATCTCAATCAATTACAATCAATTTAATTACTAAACTGTTCTACATGCTATGAGGATCTAACCCTAATATATAGAATAATAAAACACTAGGGTTCATGAGCCATGCATTCACCACCGTTAGATCCACCTCTTAAATCAAAGGCTCAAATCTGTTCTCCTAAAAATAGAATTCAAAAAATGCACAATTCTCCTAAAAATAGAATTTTGGAAATGCATAAAAGTCGGTGTCAGTCTGAAGATGACCAATGTCGGTCGACCGATGATCAATGTCGATCGACCCATGATCGATGTTGTCGGTGTCGATCTAAAGATGACTGATACCAATCGATCCCTAACTGATGTCAGTTGGTTCTGATCGATGTCGGTTATTGTGTAATCCTAGCAACCTCCACATTAACTCATTAGTGAAGCTTTTAGCTCCACAACTCAATAATCTCCCACTTGGAGATAAATAGTTGCACTTGTACCTATACAGCAACATCCTCTAAACATCTCTGGCTTGTTTCTCCCTCTTCAAGTTCAATCTTGAAGACCAACAAAAGTTGAATGAAGATTCAACTTCACTTTTGTTACTGGCTTTGTTAACATATCAACAATGTTCTTATCTATATGGATCTTTTCCAGCTTCAACTGTCCATCCTCCAATACCTGTCTAATGAAGAGGTACCTAAGTTGTATATGTTTGGTTCTTGAATGAAAAGCTAAATTCTTTACCAAATGAATTGCACTTTGACTATCACTGTACAATCTGCAACTCTCTTGCTCTTTTTCCAACTCTTCCATGAACCGAGTCATCCAAATCATTTCCTTGCTAGCCTCTATGACTGCAATGTATTCTACCTCTGTAGTAGACAAGGCAACAACCTTCTACAACTTTGAAATCTAGCTAACCACCGTTCCACCAATAGTGAACACATGTCCTGTGGTGCTTCTCCTACCATCCAAGTCACCTACCATATCCGAATCTACATACCCATGTAGAGAAGTGTTTGACCCTCCATAGCATAAATGGCTACTACTGGTCCCTTTCAGATATCTGAGAATCCATTGAACTGCTTTCCAGTGTTCCTTTCCTGGATTGGCCATAAACTTGCTAAAAACTCCCACTGCTTGGGTAATATCTGGTCTAGTACATACCATTGCATACATCAAGCTCCCAACTACTGAAGCATATGGAACTCTACTCATGTACTCAACCTCATCATGTGATTTAGGACACTTTTATTTTCTCAACTTGAAGTGTCTAGCCATAGGTGTACTTACCAGTTTTGGATCCTACATATTGAACCTCTCCAACACCCTATTCACATAATCCTCTTGAGACAAAATCAAACTGTGATTTTTTCTGTCTCTCTTAATACTCATGCCAAAGATTTTCTTTGTTTCTCCTAAATCTTTCATGGCAAATGTGTGAGCTAATTTTACCTTAAGATCAATAATTTTCTACATGTGTGAACCTACAACAAGAATATCATCTACATACAATAACAAGATAATATAACCACCATTATCCAATCTGTTAAAATAAACACAATGGTCAGATTGACATTTACTAAAGCCATGCTCTATCATAAACCTGTCAAACTTCAAATACCATTGTCTTGGGGCTTGCTTAAGACCATATAAGCTTTTCTTCAATTTGCACACAAGTTTCTCCTTACTTTTGACCTCAAAACCTTCCAGCTGATCCATATATATCTCTTCATCCAAATCTCTATAAAGAAATGTTGTCTTAACATCAAGCTGCTCAAAATGCAAATCTTCAATAACAACTAAAGACAATACAGTCCGAATAGAAATCATCTTTACTACAGGAGAAAAAAATTCACCAAAATCAATACTTGGTTTCTATGCAAATCCCTTTACTACCAACCTGGCCTTATGTCTCATTTGTCCATTCTCTCCTTCCTTTAACCTGTATACCCATTTTTTTGTGCTTTCTTTCTGGCTGGCAACTCAACCAAATCCCACGTATGGTTCTCTTCCAAAGAATCAATTTCCTCATTCATGCCATGCTCCCACTGTTTCCTAGATTTTACCTATATTGCCTCATCAAAACTTTCTGGTTCTCCACCATTAGTGAGAAACAAGTAGTATAAAGAAGGGGAATAAAGAATTGGAGGTTTAATTACCCTTTTATACCTCCTTATGGGCATTTGAGACTCATTTACAGCTTGTTGTCCACTCAAATTTTCTTCTAACAGTGATCGATCTTGGTCATCTCTGATCGATGTCGGTCTACACCCGACTGATGTCGATTCCTCTTGATCAACATCAGTTTCCACCTGACCAACATCGATTTCCACCTGATCGATGTCAATTTCCACCTGATCAACATCAATCTCTGTGTTTTTTGTGAGTGATGATTTTTACCCATGATCTCATTTTGGATCATAACCTCTTCTAAATCAAGATTGCCCTGCTCAAAATTATTCAGCCTCTTGAGCTAATCACTGTACATCACCTTCTCATTGAAAACTATGTCATGGATTCTAATAATTTTGTTAGTTTTTAAATTCCACAATTAGAATCTAAAATCTCCAAAACCATAACCAATGAAAGTGCACCGCATAGATTTAGCATCCAGCGTCTTTCTATTTTCTTTATCAATGTGCACAAAAGCTTCAGGACTAAAAACTCTAAGAAATGAAAGATCTATCTTTTTACCTGTCCAAGCCTCTTCTGGAATTCCACCATCTAGTACAGTAGAAGGTCCTCTATTAATCAAGTAAATCGTAGTATCTACAGCTTCTACCCAAAACTGTAAGGGCAAACTAGCATGCAACCTCATACTCTGTGCACGCTCCATTATTGTTCTATTCATCCTTTTAGCAACTCCATTTTTTTGAGGTGTCCTTGGAACCATCTTTTCCCTGTGTATTCCACTCATAAAATAGTAACTATTGAATTTATTACTATAGTACTCACCACCATTGTTAGATCTAAGGCAGTTCAATCTCAAACTTGTTTCATTCTCAACCAAAGCTTTTTATTTCTTAAATGTGTCAAAAACATCAGATTTCCTCTTTATGTAATAAACCCATACCTTTCTTATAGCATCATCAATGAAAGAAACATAATACTGTGATCCTCCAATAGAAGCTACCTAAGCTGGTCCCCACACGTCTATGTGAACAAGCTCCAACTTATGCTTCTTATTTATTGACCCAGTTTTGAGAAACCTCACTTTCTTCTATTTTCCAAAAATACAATGCTCACAGAAATCTAGATCTATGCTTTTCAAATTTGAAAGCTTACCTTTTGACTTAAGAACATTCATTCCCTTCTCACTCATGTGACCAAGCCTACAGTGCCATAACTTCTACATCTGAAGTAGATAAAATAAAAGGAGAATAATCAGTAATTTAAGTAGATAGATAAAGTGTACCTACTCTCTTACCTTTTGATAATACAAGTGCACCCTTGGAAACTTTCCAAGATTCAGCTATGAGAGTTACTATGTAACCCTCATCACCTAACTTTTTTGCAAAAATCAGATTCCTCTTCAAGATGGATACATGCATGACATCCTTCAACATCCATGTGTTGCCATTCTGCAATTTCAGCTGCACTTTTCCTTTGCCAACAATTTTACAAGGCTCATCATCCCCTAAATAATTTTTTTCAAAATCTCCATGGACATAATCATTGAAAAAATTTCTATTTGGGGTTGCATGGAAAGAGGCACCAGAATTTAAAACCCATGATTCTACTTTATTATCCAAAGAAAATATAAGAGCATCATGTGCAACAATACCTGCAACTTTTGCATCTTTATTACCTTCATGCTGATTTTCTTTGTTATCCTTCAACCAACAATCTTTCTTTACATGCCCTTTCTTTCCACAATTCTAGTAGGTTATTCTTCTATTTCTGGATTTAGATCTACTTCCCATCTTTGACCTTGATTTCCCTTGTTTTTCCTTCTCTCTTTGCCTTCTTCTGCTTTCAACACTTAAAGCATTACCTGATGTTTTCCCTGTGCTTTTCTTGCAAATTTTTTTATTTAAGATTACACTAACAACATCATCAACTTTCAAGATATTTGAAGCAGATGCAGTATTACTAACTGCCATTACCAAACCATGCCAACTTTTAGGTAAAAAGCATAAGATTAAGAGAGCCTTAATTTCATCATCAAAAACTATTTTGATTGAGTTTAATTGATTTACTATTGTATGGAAATCATTAAGATGACTAGATATAGATCCACCTTCTTGCATTTGCAAATTAAATAATTGCTTCATAAGATATACCTTATTCAAAGCTGAGGGTTTTTCATATAAATTTGCCAAAGTATCCATTAACTCTATCGTTGTCTTTGCCTATGATAAGTTGAAAAACACAGAAGCTGCCAGGCTCAACCTTATAGATCCAAGAGCCTTTCTATCAAAAACATTCCATTCTTCATCTTCCATATCTATGGGCTTCCTTGAAACCCCACCCAATGGTAAATACAGATCTTTTTGATACAGATAATCTTCAATCTACATCCTCCATAATTGATAATTCTTGCCATTGAATTTCTCCATTCTTAGTTTACTTTCTTCTGCCATTGCTTTTCTCTCACTCAATCAAAAACCCCTGTGAGTGAATTCTATAATCAACAAATACTAACCTACTCTCAAACACTAACACGCTCTGATACCAGTTGTTAGGATCTTAGAGTACAATTGATTACTTTTGTATAAGCAACTAAACACAGAATTAAAACTAGAAGTAATAAGTAATTAGAAATCAGAAACAACAAATAATAAGAGATACAAGAAACAACCAATCTGTATTAAACTCTTTCAAAAGAAAATACAATGAAAAAATCTCTTTCTCCTCATACCTCTCAGATGTACAGTAATTCTCCCTCAAGAGTTCTCTCTCTCTCAATCAATTATAATCAATTCAATTACTAAATTGTTCTACATGCTATGAGGATCTAACCCTAATATATAGAATACTAAAACACTAGGGTTCATGAGCCATGCATTCGCCACCATTAGATCCACCTCTTAAATCAAAGGCTCAAATCTGTTCTCCTAAAAATAGAATTCTAGAAACGCACAATTTTCTTTAAAATAGAATTTTGAAAATGCACAAAAGTCAGTGTCGGTCTGAAGATGACCGATGCTAGTCAACCCCTAACCGATGTCGATTGGTTTTGACCGATGTTGATTACTGTGTAAGCCCAGCAACCTCCACATTAACTCATTAGTGAAGCTTTTAGCTCCACAACTCAACACACATCCCCTTAGTTAGTTATATGGGTACAATATATTAGGATAATATAGTAACTTTTAGAAGTAGTACATTGGGTAATGGTTAGCCTACATTAGGATTAAAAGGTTACCCATCCATGGGTTAGATAGATGTATATATATAGGGGATGATTATCATGGAAAAGATATCAAGTAAGCATTGAGTCTTCTATTATAAGAGGCTATTGGAGGTTGTCCCCTTTAAGAGACATTGTGGAGTTATTCCTTCCTAAAGGAGTATTATATGGTGTTTCCCTATCTTAAGGGTATTTTTGCATATATTGAATATCAAGTTCATTACAAGTGGTATCAGAGCTTCGATTTGGGCAATTTGTGGAGCGAAACCTTTTTTTTTTTGAATCATTAATAACTTTTGATTGGTTGCAAATTTTTCCACAAATGTTTTACTGGATATGGATAATATTTAAAATAAGTCACAATAAAAAATCAAGATTTTTTGATTCATTTTGAGGGAGTTATTGCTATTTTAAGTTTTATAATAATTTCACTATATCTTCCAAAATATAGGGAATTTGTATTCAAATTTTTTACTAGAGATGTAAGCAGATATAAGAGAAGCACAATAAAAAATTTAAAATTTTTTGAGTTGTTTAATGTGATTTGTTGTGATTTTATGGATCTGTTTTGACATTTTAGGGTTTCATGAACCTTAATTTTTTTTTGTGGATCATGGAGTTGCAAACATTTTCAGGGGAAGATGATACTGATGCTAGAGAATGGTGGATCCTTTTGAAGAATCATTTTACAAAAACTTTTGGGCTAAGAAGATTACTTCTTTTTTTGTCTGGACCTGCACTACATTGGTTTGATCAATTGAGTTGTACAGAAAGGTTTTCTTCATGGAAAGAAATGGAACAGATCTTTTTAGATCGTTGGGCTATAAAAAAAGAAGTAAAAAAAGAAGAAGCAATAGAAGAAGAAGAAGAAATAGAAGAATCAGTAGTAGCAGTAGAAGAAGAAGAAGTAATAGAAGAAGAAATAGATGATGATGATGATGAAGAAGAAGAATAATTGGATGATAAAGGTTCAAATAATTTGGCTCCAAAGAAATCCAAGTCAATTTTTCAATTTCATGGATGCATTCAAAAGAAGAAGGTGGTTGTGTCCATAAACCCTACCAGCAAGTATAACTTCATTAACATGAATGTGGCCAAGCATCTACATGTTCAATCAAAGAATATCAAAGAGGTTCAAGTAGATGGTAAGAATATTTCAATGTTTGAAGATCTAAAGCTCATTATGGAAAAATATGTTTTGCATTCAAATTTTTATGCTTTGGATATGGATGATGTGGATATAGTTCTTAGATATTCATGGTTAGAGACTTTGGGAACAATGAATATTAATGTTCGAAAAAAGTTCATGAAGTTTTGGTATAAGAAAAAGAAGATCACTTTACAAGATATCATAAGGAAAAAGGCACCAATAACAATCTAGGTAGATCATGAGGATGAGATTAAAATAGGTGATGAATATCATGATGAAGACTCAGATGATATAGATAAAGACACACTACAAATGAACACTTCATCTACTCAAGAGACAAATAAGGAAAAGGTAGAAGAGGTAGAAGCAAAGGTGGATAGGTCAAAGTATTGGGAAAAGTTAAGGTATATAGACACCCACATCATCATGAGAAGAAACAATCATGGAACTAGGTGATGAAGTGTCATAATAACAATCATTTTGTCTATACAGGAAATAAAATTTCCAATCACTATGTATATGCATGGAATCCAAAGAAAAAATACTATGGCACATGGAATGAATGGGGAAATCATTATGACTATGCATGGAAGAATACCTACTATGGTCATGGTTGGAATTAGAGAAGCACAGCAGAATATGGTACATGGAATAAAAAGAGGAGTAATAATACTAGGACACCAAAGCAATATAATTATGATCATGAACAAAATCAGAGGAGCACAAGGGAATTTGGAAACAAGCTTGGAGAGCTATCACCTGCCAAGATCACATTTGGATGGCTAGATGATCAAGATTGGAGACAAGTGTGCAATGATATGAAGCACACTCATTATTTGGTTTCTTCCTATGTTTCGAGGACGAAACATGTCAAGGAGGAAAGTAATGCTCTGTACCTAGGGATATGATATATTATTGTATATGGGTTGATGGAGATGCTGACATGTGGCACACATCCCCTTGGTTAGTTATATGGGTACAAAATATTAGGTTAATATAGTAACTTGTAGAAGTAGTACATTGGGTAATGGTCTACCTACATTGGGATTAAGAGGTTACCCATATATGGGTTAGATATATATATATATATAGGAGATGATTATCATGGAAAAGATATCAAGTAAGCATTGAGTCTTCTATTGTAAGAGGATATTGGAGGTTGTCCCCTCGAAGAGACATTGTGGAGTTATTCCTTTCTAAAGGAGTATTATATGGTGTTTCCCTACCTTAAGGGTATTTTTGCATATATTGAATATCAAGTTCATTACAATTTTTCTTGAGAAAATTCAACATCTCATGGTCACACTCAGGAATCTCAATTGAATTTTACCTGGCCTGGAGCTACCCCTTTAAAAATCCTCATCTTAAGTAGTTATGGAACCTTACCCTTCCACACATTTGGTGGTGGATATGGGGAGCTAGAAACAACATCATCTTTAGGGAGAAGAAGTGTACTAGTAAAGTGACCTTTAAAAGAATCTTCTCAGCTATTAAATAAAACTACAACTCCATCCAAAAAAAAACAAGAAATTCCACTTCTTTGAATGGTTACCTACACAAAACTAGCAGATTGATCTATCAGACATAGGAAAACTAGACCCTAAAGAGGAAATTCAAAAGAGAACTAAATATAAAGTCCCAGCTGAAGGATGGATGAAACTAAATTTTGATGGTGTGTCAAAAAGAAATCTGGGAATTATAAAAAATGGACAAATCATTAGAGATGTTGAAGGGAAGTTAATTGGGGCCTATTCAGGAGATACGAGCACCAAGACTAATCACTGGGTGGAGGCTTTAACTACCCTTTGGGGCCTTAGATTAGCTAAACAACTTAATATCCAAAAGCTAGAGGTAGAAGGAGACTCCATGAATATTTTCAATTGTTTAATTAGCAAACACCCACCAAGCTAGACTATAAAAAATATAATTAATGAAGCTAAGATAATTTGAAACTCTTTCCAACATGTTCACATTCTCCACACATATAGTGAAGGTAATGGAATTGCAAATTGGTTTGCCAATGAGGAAATTACCAATGTGGGCTTTAAAACATAGATAGATCATGAGAACTTACCAAGAGAATTATCAATAAGAATAGATAATAAAGGGGAAAATTCTTCTATTAATATATAGTTATATAGTTCTCTACCTCGTGTCTAGGGGAGACTTTATGATTTCATCAAATATGTGGGAACATAGACCCATGGATCCCAATTCTAGTTGGGAGAAGCATCTAGAAAAAGAAAAAGAAAAAGAATGTTCTGAGTCTCATAATTTTCCTCACGGTAGTTTTAATGATTCTTTTAAGTGGTGTTTTAGAGGAGATAGGAAAGGCTTCCTAGAGCCCTGTGTGAAAGCATTAGCAACATGGGCTCACCCAATAGAATAGATCCCAAGCTACAACTAGAGGTCAAATCTAATCGTAGAGTCTGGAATGCCCTATAGGTGGGGGGTTTTATTAGATTTATGGAAATAATTGAGGGTTTTGACAGACATCTATCCATTTGATTTGTTTGATCTTGAAAGGAAAGGGTTGTCAACATTAATGGGGTCATGATTGAAATCACTAACAAGTTGATTGCCCATGTGACGAGACTGAGAATTGAAGAAATTAAAATCTACTACACTCCCAAAGACTACAAATTGGATAAAGAGGCATTTATGGAAGAGGATGAACAACTGGAATAGCCACTAATGGATTCGATAGGGAATCTTTACCCAAACTATATGTTGAAGTAATTTTTCATATTATTCAGTATGTTACATTAGAATGTTGGTACAATGTTGTCAAGTGGTCCATATTTAGGATGTTAAATTACTTTAGACATGGATTAGGTTTCATTCTTCTTTTTTTTATTCTCAAATATATGGAAAAATCCATACAAAAATTCAAAAATGGTAGTTACAAAGCCTCTAGACATGAAGGTGTTATATTCCTCATTTACAAATATTTCAAGAGCGTAAATCAATTGATGCCTGATCATCCTTTTAAAGAGAAGAAAAAATGAGTGAGGGACCAGTGGACATGAGAAAGATTAATAAAATTTGGATTAAATACCCAAGTAGCTCGATTAGGGGTACTGATAGCAAGGTGATAGAAATTAGAAAAGAAAAAATGAAGATAGGAAAACAAAGAACAAAGAACAAGAGGGTATTAAGAAATGTTTAAGAGGTGCTTTCAAATGTACCAATGAGGTCAAAGACAATACTAAATCTAAATATCTCAAAAAATAGCAAACCCCTCTCTACAAAAAAGGGGCAAGAAAATTTATAATTGTGGATAGTGACAATGAAGAGAGGGAAGAGTGCAGTGTTAAGAAGGACACCGATAATTCATAGAGGAATACTAAGACAGTGATTAAGAATCATAAGGAAAATATCCAATTAGATAATATTGAGAAAGAAAAGGAGTAGTTTCAGAAAGATAAAAATAAAGAGTTTAACCAAATTGAGAACTCGCTCAAGAATAGGGAGAACACTGATATATTGACTGAAGAACTGGAGCTACAAAAGTCTCTCATGAGATGGTTCATGAGGGAAATATCAAGCCTCAAAAGCAAGATGAACATAATGCAATAGAAAAATGAAAAATTATCCAAAGCCTGGATTGATAAAGAAGAGGATCTATAGATTCAAAGACTCGGCTTCAGGGTAGATCTCCTTGAGCATGTCAATGAAGATCTATAGAACAAACT
Organism: Torreya grandis; assembly: GCA_037957365.1. Lineage (NCBI taxonomy): Eukaryota > Viridiplantae > Streptophyta > Pinopsida > Cupressales > Taxaceae > Torreya > Torreya grandis. The sequence goes on along the minus strand of JARHVA010000606.1, from coordinate 2,583,739 downwards.
CAATTTTATTATAAACTATAGTAAAGCCATTATGAGTGAAGGATTAAAAAATATGAAAAACCTCTGAGACCACCTCAAAGACTTGTTTAACCCTAGCTATATAGGTAAATAAAAAGAGACAAAGGGCCAAAGCAGTAGTGGAACACACAACATTGACTATGAAAGCATTATCAAGAAAATTGACATGAATATTAACAATATAAAGGCATGTTGGGAAGAAATTTTGGGAAGTATGAAATAATCTAAGTTATTTGGTTGTGCAAGAGTAGTTTTTTAGTTGTTCTCTTGTTGTCTTTGTGTTGTGTCCTTGGAATCTTTTTTAAGACTATTTTTTTAGCCTAGTTCTTCTTTGTGTTGATGTACTCCTAGGGTTTGGGGACCTTGGTTAAAAAAAATCCCCCATTTAACCTCAATAAAAAAAAATTATGTTTGTACTCAGCCTTGTAAGCCTAATCGAGTAATAGAAGAAGGTGAATTCTTTCCTTTTGTATTTCGAAAGGTTAGAATATGAAGAGACAACAAATTGTAAAAGACTATGTATAACACTTTACTATAATAGAATATTGTTCTGATGTGTTGATAGAGATTAATAAAATTATTTTGTTATGATTTTCGTAATCTTTTTTTATATATGGTTAATGCACATTGAGAACTCTATTTTAGTTTAATCTATTATCGAATGTTATTCTGGTTATGTTTTATTTTCTATTAGCATATGTTTTCTTCTTGCTCTTAGATGCATCTTTGTATATTGTAGATGGTAGGTAATACTATAGTCTCTTTTGTCCCTGTTGGTACTCTCCACTATGCAAGTTATCTCTAGAATTAGCATGTTCTGGAGTATTTTTATGAAAATCTGCTAACAATAGGCAAGGGGTAATCCTCATACCATCATTGTTATTGGCTAGATTTAGATGTGGGTGTAAATAGTATATTTAGATAGATTCAGATTGAACTTTTATAATTAATAAATAGTCAAGTTATAAAATTATTTGGGAAATATATAGTGGCAGTACAAAGATTTTAAGTTGAATCCATTACACAAAATGACAACATAGAGGCCTCTTTGAATCACATTAAATTGGATGCTCTCTTAATGGATGTGTTTGGTTAAAATCCTCTTAGATGATTCTTTAGTTTGGAAGTTCTATTGATAGTTATTTAAATAAATACATGTATTTGTAATTTATGAAAGTTAAATCAAAGCCTTATCAGTTTAGTTCCCTTGTGAGTACCTTGAGAATGATGATAAAATTGACCTTCACTTTAATAGATATGTGATAAGTTAGCTCCTTTGTCTTGTAATTTCAAAAATTTGTGAATGAAAACTAATTTAGAATATCCATTTGTTTTATAGGTCACATTTAGATGGGAGCTTAGAAATTAAATGTTTGTACAATTCATTTTGCAATGGTAGTATTTTTCATGTTAGTGTGATTTGATTGTTAGATTTTCGTATTGGTATATTGTGTTATTATTGTGATAAAATTATAATTATCTATATTGGTTAATGATGAGCTTGGGTACCAACAAAATAAATTTTTGTCTTGATAAGAACAAGCTTTCTTGTTGCATAGTATGTAAGTTATCACAATATGTTTTGTTTTGTTTCTTAAATCTTTATTTAATTTGTCTAATAATTTGAAAAATTAAGGCATTTAAGAGGGAAAAGTCTCTTATTCAATGTAAGTTGACCCCTTTATTGATTATGTCATATTGTAAGTTGGCGATTACTGGTAGCAGTTAGATTCCAAGAATTTAATATCTTTTGTGTTGAAAGATTAGCGTGTAAATAAGATTGTTGAAATGTCTTATTTCTGATTCCATGATGTGTGAAAAGATAATTGTAATCCAAACCCATAAGTGAGGGTAGACATTAGATGATTTGTAAATACTTGAGATCATGTTAAATTTCATACAAGTGGTGGTGTATGTAGTTAGAATATATTTTAAATTTATAATTCTACCATTCAGTTGTTGAAAAAAAAAGGTATCTTGTTTTCCAATAAAAGAGTTCTTTGTTAATTTATAAATTGATAGTCTTTTGAATCTTATAAATTATTGGTGTTGTCATGTTGTTATGCCATCTTGAAAATAGCGTTCATATGTAGGGTTGAAATTATAAAATCATAAATTTATATCATCAATTAAGTAATACAAGCTCCTTTAATTATAAGGACACAACTTGATAACTAAAACTATCAATAACTCTAAGAATATAGATTTAGGTTTATTGTATACTCAGTTTATAATGAATCAATGGAAGCTTTAACTATCTAAAAAGGATTGGCATTGAGAATAATAGTTTGCATTCACTTCTTTAAATTTGAGATGCTTAACAAATGAACCAATCTAATAAGTTATGTAAATTAACCATGTGTCAAACAAACTAAAGTGTAATCCATTATTAGACAACAAAACCATAAGCAAGTATTCCACTTTCTCAAGCACTATTGGTTTTGTCCTCTTGGGTGGCCTTAATAATCCAGTTATAATCCTAATGCAATTGATCAAATGTTTTCAAAAATTAAATAATCTAATTCATTAAATTCTTTTTCTAGTAGAAAAAAATTCTGCATATTTTAGCCTATAGTTGTCCTTCAAAAATCAAATTTTAAAAATAGCCAAAGTGATCTAATTTGAGATCTGAGTCTCGATCGCAATTCTCACTAACTAAGATAATTAGTTTATGGTACTGCATTAATTTTTAACTCATTCGAGTCAAAATGGTATGTCAATTCCAAAAGACTTTCATTTGAAAATCTTTTTTACATTTGTTGATTTTCTAGCGAATTCACTCTAGAATCAACATCTGATAAATGGTTAGAAATTGGCTGCATGAGAAAAGAAAGTTGTTTAAAAATATTTTTACCTTCATATCAACTTAAGAGCTTTTAGTTTTGATTTTCACTACCGTTTTATATTTTTAATAACTCTTTTCCAAATCAAAATTATTCATAAATTTTATGTTGTTCTGGTTTAGTCTATGAAGTTGTTTCAGAAAAGGTGTTGAATTATTCATCTTGTTTAGCATTTTTAGAATCTGAAAGATATAATCTTTTTGTTTGAATTTTATTTTCACGTATAACCTTTTGTATTTATTTTTCAAATCCATTGGATATTTTTAGTGAGTCCTCCTTGAACCCTATTTCTCATTGTTTTTCTAAGAACGACAGAAAATATCGTTAAGTATTGTTTGGTTTGATATTCTTTTTTTCATATTATTTACCTTATTCTGAAACAATACATTTGATGTGATTATTTTATCATATAAATTTGATCTATTACCTTATAATAGTGAAAATCTTTATGTGGGTATTTATTATAGCACTATTTTTCAGCCTATTTATCTATGTCAAACCGTTGTAGCCTTAGAAGTAACTTTGACCTATTTAACTGTAGCGCTAACTCAGTTATTCCTATGATTGTGTTTATTCTTAAATTTATACTTGTGAATGTTACCAAATATAGGATGTGAACCTTCTTTTTTTGTGAAGTTGTACTTATAAAATTTATTTTTTGTTTAGATGTGGAGTTCAGGGAAAATTTGTAAGGAGAATTGAAACCTATATAACCTTAGGTGTCTATGCATGATCTCACATCATTTGGAATTTACCTTGAGTCAGACCGCTAGCACTTGAACCATTAATAACTAATCTAGGTTACATTCGAGGCTTGAATCTTTGTGCGTTTTTCTTTGGGTAGTAGATCGAAGTGTAATCGGTTGGATCATAACTTTTTAATGACATGTTTTTGGTGTTTTCTTGAGTTTGTATTCCATGTTAGTGTTACTATTTGTATGTATAAGAGTTAGTGTGTTCATTAGAGTGTTAAAAAAAATCAGTGTAGTTGTTGTGTGTCTAAAATGCAAACTTTGAGCATTATAATGATATGTTATTTATGGTCAAAGGTTAAATATTACATGTTAACCTATATGACTTTGTAGGAAGAGTGTAAAACATGACAACTAATTTTATACTTTATTATTTTCTTAAATAATAATATTCTAACCTTTTGAATTAACTTAACTCCACCTTTTTTCTTTATTTACAAGGATACGCTTTATTCATTTTAGATATGAATGAAGCAACACATATTTTTTTCTTATTAAAATTGAAGTGATGTAAAAGTTAACTCAAAGCATTATTTTTTTTAAATTACAAAACTCAATAAAAATAAATAAATAAAGATAATTTTTTTACACATTTTAAACACTATCATAATGCATCCATTGATCTTGGAGTTTTAATATTAGTGACAATCTTCCAAACATATCTCATATTAAGGACCATAAGAGTTAAAAATTATATCTTTATAATATTTGTTCAAAGGAGGGGCTCGAGCCATAAACAACTCAATTCTAAATTTTAAGTCATATTTTTAGAGTATTTTTTGTAGCAAATCCCTCTGGAATCCAAATCACACTATAAGTATTTTTGCTTCATTTTTTTATAGTTCAATTGCATTGGCCAGCATATATTTGATAAAAAAAATTAAGTTTGGTTAATTAAAACATTGAATGAGAATATAGGTTTAGGGACATCATTGAAGATGCATTTAAAAAATCAAGGATGCATTTTAAATCAATATATTCCAAATGGAGTTTGGTCCTCCTTGCCACAACTACCTAGGGGAAATGGTAGCTTTTGTCATTATTGCCTGCCTCAACATTACCATTGTTATGATCCTCACATTAGTCATTAAAAATTCAAAACAAGGGTTTTACCATCCTTCATAGGTACTTTATTACAAATTTTTCTATCATGAGTGTTTGCAATTAATATAACAATAAGGAAATGAAACCATAGTCCCATCTTTTCAAACATAAAGTTCATTGGTGTGGCGCTATAAATCTTTTCATTCTCTGATCACCAAGGGTGAAGTATTAATACTAGGTTGGGAGTATAGAATTAGTCATAAAATTAAATTTTTTTAAGACTGTATTAAATAGCAATGGCATGGAGATTTAGAGCAATGGCATGGAAATTTAGAGGTTACATTGGGATTAGGTTCTAAAAGTCTGAGCAAGGTAACTACAAGACTCAATAGTTACAAAGGAAATTAAGGTTGATATTATCCCTCACCCTTAAAGTACTTATTATAATTAATATGGGTACCTCTATAACCTTATATGGGTACACAAACCATGTGTTGAATGCTCCAAAAGTAGTGGATTGGCAAAAGATTAAGTCACCACTTATATCTTTAAATCTCCTCCATTTTCCATTCTACCCACAAGTTTTGAAACATTAATATTGTAAATCATTGTAATTTTGTAAATATACACTTTCAAATATAAAACCCTTGGAAATATTTTCTATCAAAATCTGGGGACCAATTATTCTACAAGAGTGAAGTTGCCTCTCTTGTGGAACTGATTTTGAGTAGTTGAAAACAAGTACCACAAAAACTTAGCCATAGTCAACTCACCTTGAAAAATAAGGCATTAAATTACTCACACAAATAGTCTCCCAAAAAATTCACAAACATTTGAGCTAAAAATTTTAGTTTTCAGTTGCAATGAGTCAAGAAAAAATCAAAATACTCCATAATCTCTCTTCAATTTCAAAAACACTACTAGCCTAAAAACCCAAAAAAATATTAATTGTATTATTATGCCACCATACATCAAGAACCCAAGTTTTCATTCTCTAAGATGCAACACATATCACTACCATATCCCATGCAGAGGAAAGAGACAAACATAACTACACATGACATCCATGCCAAGACTCCATTGCAAGGTCAAGCACAATCCATTTCTTCTTTGTAGCATTGTTTGGTAACATTGTTTAGGCCATCTCCCCATCATGTTATAATTTGTATAGTCACTTCTCATTAAGAAAATTAAAAATAAGGTTATAATATTATCACACCAATCTCTATCATCAAACCTTGCAACTACAAAGATCTAATCCATAAGAAATGATGTTGGTCACAATTAGCAATACAATCAGGATAATCTCATTTCACTTGTTTTATCACGAAAATTCATCATTATTAAAAAAATTCCACACCGATTTCATCTTTATTTTTTCACACCAGCAATGAAATAAACCTTGTTATATATTGGACCATCAACTAAGACAAAGGTGGCCTTGACCCAAATTACAACTTTGGTTTTCATCTCTTCAATACCTATAAGTTTATGATGTAAGTACATTCATAAACTCTTATTTTACACTCATACCCTGATGATATTATGTGCTCTAATTTATCTTTTCCTATTCTTAATTCAATATCATTTAATACACAACAAGGACTCCTTCTCTTTATCCTTAGGCTTCTTATCTTTATTTTTCTCCAAGACTGCACTCTCCAATATACTTGTCCTTCCAACAAAATTACAAATTTATACCTACTAGATCTATGCTTAACCCATAAAATATTATGTAATCGTAATCACAATCTAAACCTCTTAATACTTTCCAAAGACCTCCTACAATCTCACCTTACTTGATCTCATGATTCCCTCTAGCTCAAGGACCTTTGGCATCATTTCACTATGTAGTCTTCTCCTATGCAAACAAGAAAGCATCCTTGTTTCAGACCTTGATTTATATTTATACCTAAGCTCACCCCTATTATTATGAATATTGGGGTTATATACCTCAACACAATGTTAACTCACTCAATAATTCACCCTTATACCATGTTCTACTTCTTGAATGAGCTAAAACTTTAGATTTAACAGGGTTTTGGTTGTGTTTCATATATCTATAGACCCTGAAACTCTCATAACTCTTCATGTCTTCACCCTAGAAACCTAAAATCACCTTACACACCTTAAAAATCATCTCTCCTAACTCCCTCTTCAATTTCATGATATTTTACTAGACGAAACAAAAGATATGAGGTTTTCTTGGGTCTTAAAACCCCAAGCAGGGTTTACACCTAGACATAGACCCAAGAGTCTTCATAAATGATTAATTATAATCCTATGGACCTTGGTGGAATTATAATGGTTATAAAACCTTCCTTACATTGATGACCTACTATGTCTACAATCTCAAGGCTTGACAAGGTCAAACAGATACAAAAATAACTTATTCCTCATGATTGTTACAACTTTGCCTGATTTCTCATATCTAAGAGTGATATTTCTTGAGTACATTCACCTTTTTGTGAAATTTTATGGGGTATTTATGATTACATGTTGATATAAACATATCTATCCCACTCTTACCATTATTTTTACTACTTGAACAATTCTCAATGGTAGATTAATACTCATTGGATAACTGTCATAACACAAATTCTAAAACTTAGACCTACAAGTTGCTCCAAATCCTCTCAAAACCTAAATGAACTCAAAATTAATTAAAATATATTCAAATCACATATAAATACACATGAATCAAGATATTATACACACAATGATATTCTTGTATTCATTTCATAACAATATTTATAAACACAATCTTCTACAAAGTGTCACAACTTCTATACAAATATAGAGATCACCATCCACACTCTCCATGAAACATATAGACTTTATTTAAGCATATATTCTTAATTTATTGAGCTCTTTATTTCATGGTTTTAGATCTATCCATTCTCATCTAATGTCTAATCATAACCTTTTCTTGTTCATGAGGCTAGAATCTCTCAACAACTTAATCTCATCCAATACATGCTTAATTTGACCTTTATCCTATGAATCTCTTTGCCTTTATCTATCACACACACCTTTATTATCTCTCCCTTACATGCATACAACCTTTCCCCAGAATTATTTTACATGAAATTGTCTTAAAAGATTAGTTCCACGTAGGAAAGGAGTTACAATTCTCTCTTGCTTTTTACAATGATTAAGGTTTACATTGTTAATATCAGTTTAGACATCAAAATACACTTCCAAATATATTATATGACCTTATAATATCCTTTAAAATAAAATCATGCCCTTACATTCCTTCAAATATCAAGAAAACTCACCTTAGGTCCCTTTAAACATTCAAATTTTCAAAATTGCCTTGTTGGTGAGAAAACATTAAAACCACATAACTAATAATTCTAATCACTCCAGAACCTCTTATGGGACCCTAAAACACCCCTAATAATTATAAAATACCAACATGTTTGACAAATTGATCATTCACACCAACATTAACACTAGCATATATGATGTTCCTGCATCAATTTCCCTTTCTCCAAGGACCTTGTCACTTCTATAGCATATCTTAATACAAAAGAATCTCTATACCTTAATTCAAAAGATAGATGGAATAAATATAGTGACTTTCCTAGTCTCTTTGTTGAATTCATAATTTGTAGCATCCTTTGGGAAGCTCATATTCATGTAAGAGATTAGGTAATGGCTTTTTCATTTTTCCTACAAAAAATGTTTAGTTATAAACATCAATTTCTATTACTAAGGGGAAATAAATTTTGATAGTCCACATTCACAACAAATGACTAAAATAGCAAATCAAGATTTCATAAAAAATATTTCTTTGTTGATGATGAATCATTCCTAATTATAAAATATTTCCAAATATTTCATCTTGAAAATTATTTTTAGGTAACAATTCCTTTCAATAGAAGATGAAACACAGAAATGTGGGGGTTCCAACAACTTTAAAGTTTGAAAAATAATAGATGTAACAAAAAATACTATATATGTTTGAGGCTCTATGTGTATATGTCTTACAACATGCAAGTGTCATAATATACTTTCATTATACTTCTTGAATGTTTGTGCACATTGTATGTAACCAACTTGAACTTTATCAATCTATTCAGAATCAATTTGAGATAAATATGTTCAGAGTCAATCTATATCAATATATTTCAAGTTTGCTAAGACAATTTTTTTTGTGTGGCCTGAGAATATATTCTATAGTATGTGTGGGCTAGGGTGAAGTACATTAAATTCATGAAAAATAATGTTTTCTCTAATTATTTTGTGCTTATAAGTTCTTACAATGACAATATGCTGAGGGAATTTTCCCTCAATTTTTATCATTAATGACATATATCAATGCTATTTTTTTTTCAATTTTAAGGAAAACATGGCTCTTACCTAGAAGAGAGTTCAAAAAAATCATCATAAGTAATCCAAAATATGATGAAGGGAATTGGGTTCCAATGTCGTTGTCTATTGATTCCTGGTTCATCCTGTGGTCAACACAAGGTAAAATAAGGCGCATGTTTGATATTAAATGCCATTGGAAAGGAGTTTTTAGAGGGTTTAATACAAAGCAAGGTATCTAAAAGGTAGTAGAGGTAAAATTTGCACGTGTATGATAGAAAAAATATGATGAAAGAATCTATTGCAAAAAATTTGCACTTCCCAAAAATTGAAAACAATTGTGAGTATTAAATTTTATTTATGCAATAAAATGCATTTATTCGTTATTCTATTTTTATTGTGAATGTTCTAAATAAAATCTAATGTTAGGTTTATGTATATCAAATTGGGAGGAATGGCAACCAATTGAGTGCATTAATGGTACTTTTGATGTTATTCATTATGAAATTGGAAGAATCCTTTATGAAAGGAAATAATTTATTTGGCTGAAGAATGAAGGGATTTGGTTTTTCAAGTATAAGTATATACTTCCCAAGACCAGAGTTGAAAATGTAAATCTTGAAGAGATAAATTTTCCCTTGATTAACTTGTGTACGAGGCCAAATATAGATATTTCCATTATAAATTCATTCCGTTACAAATTTCTCTCATAAATGCAAACAATAATGAAAGAAAAAGGTAGAACTTGCTCATGTATCAGTTTTTTTGTGTTATTTTATGTGTTTGTCTACCTTTTCCATCATGATGACTCAGTAAAAAAACTCAAAAAACATATACCACGTTAAAACCTTTTCCACAATTATTTGCAAATATTTTTTTCTCTGACCAGGATAGAAGATTGCACTATCACAATGGGGAAGAAATTAAATGTAGAATACGTCTTAACACAATTTATTTTAGGTATATTTATGTTTCGTTATCATTAGGTCTTATGGTTAAAATTGATTCATTTTTATTATCTTACTTTTTTAAGTTAATAAAATATGGATTTTATATTTAGCTATTGGGTCACAGGACCAGTTTTATACATAGCATTTAAATTACGTAGATGGAGATATATTTTGCAATCATGCAATTGGATTTGGATTTCAATTGATCAAGATGATAATAATGAGACACATTCTCTTGATATCATTTGATGTTCATAATAATGGGTATAATTTCAAATCATTATTAATGGAAGAACATTAGACATTGTTTGAAGTAAGACAATACCTTGAGATAGAAGAGGAACTTAATCATTTCTTTTTTTATCACAATGGAACAAAGGTAAGATTTTTCTTGTTAGTTTTATTCTATCAATTTAAATTTTTTTTGTTACTTTTTATTCCTTGTAGTTGAATGCATGCAAAATATTTTATCATGTGCAAATCAATTTTTGTAGGTTGGTGCACAGCGAGAATGGACAATTCATTGTAAATATTGTATTATGTCCACATTATTGGAAATTAAAGAATTCTAAAAAAAAATTGAGATAGATTGAGGCATGTGCAATATCTATGCATAGATTTAATGTTTAGGGAATATTGTACCTTTAAGTCAAATAGAGACTAGTGCAACATCTATGCACAATGGCATGTTTGTTTTTTCATTACAAGGTAATAATTAAAATATTTTTAAATTTTGATAGCTATTTTTGTGTTGTTATCCAAATGCTTTCAAAACCTTTAATAATACATTTGAAAATTAATTTGTATACAATTGAACTTGAATCTACTTTGCTTATTCAATTTCTATGGCAAGACATTTGTAGCGTCACTATGTTGAGTTTTTGATAGTCAGTTGAGATGACGAATACCTATGTTTATGATATTACCGTCTTATGCTTACTATTGAATTGAAATTTATTGTGGTGACTTAAATATTTTTTTCTATTTTGATGTTAATTCAGTACTTAATCTTATTTGGTCAAGCAAAAGTGCAGAGCTAAGCAATGGTATTGATTTGCATCGAAAAATGATATTACTTTTCCTAGTGTTTTTGCCATAGTAATTGGTTTTTAGTAAAGACAAAGTTTCCTTCATGTCCATAGAAACTCAAAAATTGATTTTTTTCCATACTAATAAAGGATTAGTGATGCATCCCTCCACAATCGTCTTTGTTATTCAATCCATTCAAAGAACAAGTCTCCCACTTTGGCAAACCCACATATTTGTTGCAATGGCAAGAAGCATGTCACATGTTAGTGGTGGAGAAGGTTGTTCAGAAGGAAGAAATTGGAAGTGAAGGAGAATAAAGGAAAAGGATCACGAAACCACGTGAGTGGGAGCTCACATTTATTTCACTTATCTGGGGTAGTTAATGTAGGAGCATCCTTGGTATGACATGGTTATCCAACATTAGAAAGAAAACATGGGTATCTTGACTTTGATCACCATATAAACAATAGTAAGGCACTACGAGAGGCTATGTGTTTTATAATGGATCTTGTTGTTGGAAATAAAACATGATATGTCCAATTCTCATAAAGGTTTGATGGTATTGATCGATATGCAAATCAAAACATAGTGTTCTTTGATGTGAGCATTGATTAACACCAAGCATTTCTATTCTAAAAAAATCAAGAAAATAAATAAAAATTATGATGACAAAAAGAGAACCAACAGAACAAAGCTACAAATGATCAATCTTCATCCGAGTCACAACAATGTGGTATCACTTTCTAAAGATTATCAGTTTTATTCCTTATCAATGAAGCTGGGACAAAATTTTGATAAAAGCTAGCCAATTGGTGAAAAACATCCTATAAAAAATACCTTGTACAACAATTGATAATTTTGTAAATTGCAATTATTTCATGGATTCATAGGTCATTTGTGTGATACTTTGCAAACATTATTCAATTTACATATCCATAGAGTATTGTCACGACTGCGTATGATCGAATTGTTTATATTTTAAAGAAATTTTTGTCATAGTTAATTTCATTCCATTAAGTATATAATGGAAATATTTTTTCATATTTTTGCAAGAGAAATATGTGTGCTACTTTGCAGATTATACAATTTACATTACTATAGAGAGTTGGCATGCCTAAGAATGATCTAATGTTTTTAATTTTAAAGAAATATTGTGTTGTTTTTTTTTTAATTAATAAATGGTAGAAAGGGTCTCCACGAGATTACAAGGGCTAGACTTGATAAAATATCATGATTAGTCCAACAAGCTAATAGGGAAACTAACCATTAGTTCCAAGTTATTGACAACATCTTTCAGTCCAAAAAGAATGGGCAAAATGGAAGTGGCTAACTGTCTTGCAAAAATGCTCTTGGAAACTTTTTCAGATTTTTGGCAATCTATCTCAATCATATACATTTCATACAGTATTCATAATTATTCCAAATAGGGTCATAAAATGTATGGATTGATATGGATGGAGTTGGATGGACTGTCAAAAATATATAAAAATGGATGGAATTTGGATGAACAATCAAAAACATAAAAAAATTGGAGTGCCTTTTTGTTAGACAGTAAAACACTTCCATGCAGAATTAGAGCAAGTGGAATAAAAATAGTTTAATTTACTTAATTTCTAGGTATGGCATTATTCAAGTTTATAGTTGCATTAAACTAGTGGGCAAGTACCTATAATCATCCTAATTGACGTTTCAACTGCTTGCATCCATTGTTATGAAAGAAATGTACATTGTTATTAGCAAAAAGATATGATCTCCATCACAATCGAAAGTAGTAAGTTGATAATAGATACAATAAGCATGGAATTAATTACAAAAAAATATTTCAACTTAAATGAAAGTTCAAAGTTAGAATGGTAGTTTGAGCTAGACAAGGAATGTGTTTTAAACTTAGACAATTTTTCATAAGATAATAGATACTGTCAAATGACCAACCTGCTATGTTGTAGGTCTAATCCATGAGGTTACCTAAAACTACCCTATTAGTAGTGTATCTCTTCTAAATGTAGATCATCTTAGCACCTTAATAAGTTTGTGTAGCACATATGTAGTCTTGGTATTTGAATTAATGTAGATGATAGAAAAAGGGGTGTATCTGAGTGTCTAGTTTTGCTACAATGCCACCACTAGGGTGTTGTCAATTTAGTGAGACTGAACCAAGAATCCTGGACTGTATCCCAACTTATTTAGTTTTGCCTATGGATTTATCCTAATAGTTAACCCATCTTGTTATAAGTTGGAAATATCAAGGGGTGAAATTACAATCATCTATACTCAATATATGAGTTGGTTAAGAAGCCAAGGTCAAAAAGGAAAGGAATGGCTTGAGGTCTAACTAACCTATACAACTTGATGTTGGCATAGTTGCATGAATTTATACTTTTTATTCATTGATCCAAGTAGAAGTTTTTTTCATTTCCAACATAAATTATGTATGCTAGTACTCTAAAACCAATATAGAGCTTAAATAAGGCACCAAGTTATGATCTTTAGACCTCTAGATGTACTTGTTAATGGTTTATATTAACACCAATGTTGTAGTTTCAAATGCTTCATTTGATGGATTTATCTTGACAAGGCAAGTGTAGGAAGGGAGTCAATCCAGCTAATGTGATGATGACAATGTTAGGAACCTGCTTGCAGACAAGTTCATATAACAAAAGAACACAATGCCCTATTGTTGCTTTAGCAACTTCTTTGTCTTTGAGAAAGACCAGAAGATTGGAGATGAACATTGAATTAATTTCAGAGTTTACATGGCTCCTCATCTCTATTTTAAGGTAATCTATACCCAAAATAAATTTTAATCACATTCAAAACTTCCCTAGATTGAACAACAAAAACCTTCTTAACCTGAGTATCTAGGATTGAAACTAAAATCCCATTTATATTTTCTCTGCATAAAGAAAGAAACAAGGATCCATTTAAAGAAGATTGAAGCAACGTTTAGACCAACTAAAGAGATTGAAATGAGTCTACACTAGTCAAACCTATTTGAAAATAGAAGAAAGACTATTGAAAAAAATGAGGTAGAGCCCATATGTATATGGTAATTACATCCACTGCCACTGATTGTTATTATCTCAATACGTCATTGGTATCATTGGTTTTGAATTTGTACTATGAAATGACCAACTTGCTCTATTTTAGGTGTTGTCCATCCTTATACATGAGGTTACCTAAACCTACCCTATTAGTAGTGGATCTCTTTTAAATGTAGATCAGCTTAGCACCTTAAGAAGCTTATGTGGCACATATGCAATATTGGTATTTGAATTGAAATAGACAATACAAAAAGGGTTGTATTTGAGTACCTAGTTTTGCTACAGTGCCACCACTAGGATTCTATCAATTTATTGAGATTAAACCAAGAACCCTAGACTATATCCCAACTTATTCACTTGTGGCCATGGAATTCTCCTAATAGTTCACCCATCTTGTTAGAAGGTGGAAACATCAAAGGGTTAAATTATAATCATTTATACTCACTATATGAGTTAGTTGAGAAGCCAAGGTCAAAAAGGAAAGGAATGGCTTGGGTTATAACCAATCTATATAGCTTGATGTTGGCATAGTTGAATGGAGTTCTAGTTTTTATTCATGGATCTAAGTAGAAGTACTTTTCATTTCCATCATAAATTGTGTATGCTAGTACTCTAAAACCAATATAGAGCTTAAATAAGGCACCAAGGTATGATATTTAGACCTAGAGATGTAATTGTTAATGGTTTATATTAACATCGATGGTGTAGTTTCAAATGCTTCATTTGATGGAGTTCTCTTGACAAGGCAAGTGTAGGAAGGGAGTCAATCCAGCTAGTGTAATGATGACAATGTTAGGAACTTGCTTGGAGACAGTTAGTATAACAATAGAACATAGTGCTCCGTTGTTGCCTTAGTAACTTCTTTGTCTTTGAGAAAATATAGACCAAAGATTAAAATGAGTCTACACTAGTCAGACCTATGTGAAAATGGAAGAAAGACTATTTTTAAAAATGAGGTAGAGCCCATATGTATATGGTAATTACATCCCCTACCACTGATTGCCATTGGCTCAATATGTCATTGGTATCATTGGTGATAAGATATCTCACTTCATTTTCCTACAGTTGTCTCACTTCCCATTAAATTAAATACTTATTGATTGTTTGAATGTTAATAGGTCATTCCATCATCATTTTACTTATTGGTATCATTGGTGACAAGCTATCCAAAGCTTCATGAATACTCATAGCACATACATGATCAAAAAGAGAATATATATTAAAACATCATGAACACTCATAACACATTTCAAAAAGAGAGAATATATATTAAAAGATGCATTGTACAAAACTTATTTACCAGAGGAAGGGCTGGTCATTGAATATATTCATGCCATCTTGTGTGGAGCCTGCTATAGTATTTTTGTACATGGACATATTTTCTTTGATATATTTATCTTAGCATGAAATTAATCAACACCTACTTCAAGAAAAACAAAAAAAGCTTTAACTTAAACATTATATTATTGCCTCAGACCTTATTGTATTCCAAATTACAATTAAAACACCCTAACAAGAATAATGCAACTTCTTTATTCTCTGAAATAGTCTGAGAAAAAGATATAATGGAAAACAACTACCCTATGCTATAACAAATATCACTATCATAAAACACAACAAAGTTGCAAAATCTCTTGCGTATATAGTTTTTCATGATTATCCACCATTTTCATGTCATTTATTATGTTGTAAAACCCATATTTTCCCCACACTCACATGTTTTGATCTCCACACTTGACAAGCTTCATTGGCATTTGATTCTTCCCAAATTCTATGTTTACGTCGAGCATTAACTTCCCTAATAACATGTATAATAGAAATATTGTCTTGTTTCTTCTTTTGTAAAAGCCTAAAAACCATACACCTATAAAACCACTCGATCATTTGAACCAATGGGTTTGATAGTGTTGAGCCTCCTCTATGTTGAGTGCATCTATGGTAAGTTGTCATTGCTTGCTTGTGTGACTTCTTCATTCCTTGTGTATTCCAAATGCTTAGACTACCATATGTTTTTGCAAACCGTTGACCATGTGCATAAAGGATATGCTAAAATACATAAATAAATATTGTTAGTTCACACAAAATATAAGTAAATTGGTTCAATTATAATAAAAGTATAGTTGAAGGAAAATAATAGCATGTATGTTTACCATATAATGAGTGACTTCATTCTCTCCCCACGCTTGAGAAAATTATTTGGTGAACTTGAAACATATTCAGTAAAATGCTTTTCATCTCCCTCAATAAATTTATCCTTGTTCATGAAGAGGAACAAAGAAGACAAAAAGCTCCATGCCTTCTTTTTCTTCGATTGGGACATGCCTGATGCAAGTCCATCATCCTCTACATCAGTATTAGCCTTAAATATTTCCCATTTATCGCTTATTCACCTTTGAAAGACATTTTGCATAAAATGTCAAGATTTATCACCTTCCATTAACATCTTGGATGGAACATTACCAGAAGCACCTGATCTTTTCAAATCTTTTTCTAATTTCACATTGCCTCCATGCAACCTCGTATCTGACAATATCTTTTCAATTGCTTGTATGGATTTTTATGAAGCTTCTTGTGGATGCCTATTCCATGCAAATAGAATTGATAAATAGACTAACTTATTTATCATCCTAAATCATGTAGGGTGCATATATGTACTCTTTGAAGAGGAATTGATAATATTGGATCCATATTGGGATCAATTTCATCTTTGTTAAGAGGGATACCTTGTTTACAACTCAAAATTGCCTTATGCCAACCTTTCTTTTGACCTTTGGACTTCTCTCTAGGATGCATACAATAAATACAACTATGCTTTGCATTTACTCCATGATTAACATTATACACATATTTAAGCGTCTTTAAGTCTATAGCTAAATGCCACTCAACCTGATATAAACCAAAACCTTTAACATTATTTTTTTCTCCCATACTATGTGAGGCAATCAATGTTGGCAACTATGTCTGAAGGAAATCAAATTTTAAGATTTCATAACTTTCTTTGTTTATTTTTAACAAACCAAGCCACCAAATATGGTTCTCTAATTGAACAAAAAAATATTTATCATCACCAGGGGAGATATTTGGATCTAGTGCTCTATTCATCAAGGTAATTGAAAGTCTTTCAAACTTAACACCACTTATCAATTCCATCTCATCTAATTTTAGAGCAATAATAAGTTTTCATTTTGCCTCTTCTACTAAAATATCATAAAAATGAACCATGGCTTGTAGAATATTTTCTACTTCAAACCACACATTATTTGTTAAACTCAAACTGAATGGCATTTCTTTTCGATTGGACTTTCATTCTCTCCTCTTAGGATTCAACTTTGTAGCATGAATGTGAAACATATTTCCTACAATATCAACAATTTATGTATTCCTATTAACTCATTCCAATCTCACAGGAGATGGTCAAGGTACTAAGACTTTAGTGATCCCGACACTGAACATTCCTAACCTCAATGTCTTGAAAAGTTCTTCATATGCCCTTCTACTAATTCTAGCAACATCACAAGTACTCTAGATATTTTTAGCAGTTATAGATGATATTTGATCTATTATTTGGTCACTTGATATTTTACTCAAAGAACCAAACCTAGGTTGTTGAAGGATAGATAAAATTTCATATTTTTTAATTACACTCTTCATAACATGGCCCAAGTTGTCCCCCCACTCAGTGCTTCTTTCAGATTTGGAAGGATCAACAATGGATTTTAAAGCTTGTACCCTTTTCTTCCAACCCCCACCAAAAGGGGCTAAATAAGCTATACTAGACAACTTCTTCACCCTTGTCCATCCTCCTATAGGAGTCTTCTTTAATGTTTTCAAGGAATTTTGTAGATGTTCAATCTTGGATTTGAAATTATAATTTTTCTCTTTCATTTTTAAGATCTCTTGAGACAAATTATTTTTTATTTGCAGTTGTTCTTTGACTGCTTGGTTCAATGAAGTGACATCTTCTACAAGCTTGTTATTCATTGTAATAAGACTAGATATTACATTCTCTAGTTCAAATGCTTTATTCTTGATAACATTAAGGTTGTTCTCAAGAGCAACTCTATTTCCCTCCAACCACTTACAATACCCCTAAAAATCTAGCCTCACCATGACACAAATTTTATAAGGCCAATGATACTTTGAAATTGAGACTAATATGAGGAAGGATCAATAGGGTATAATTCTCCTTTGGCCCAAACTTCTACATGCTTTTGACCTAGAATCCTTAAATTTTTTCATCCACATTAACTTTTTGTACATTTTTTTTTGGAAGGGTTCCAATCCTCATCTAACTCCACATGTAACACATATGGTCTCTTTCTCATATTGAACATGTTTGCATGAGGATCCTTTGTTAATAAAAATAAAACCAACCTTAGTGGCATTATGTCATAAAGATTATACAAAAAAGAAATATAATCTCACATAAATATTAGGACAAAAACAAAGGAAAATTGGGACAAAAACAAATGAAACCCTATGCACATGATCCTTTCCTATTTTTATGGCAAGATAAAACTGAACTATAATGTTTTTTAAGCATTTCATTACATTTATAAGTGAGCAAGAAATAAATGAAATGCATTTTTTTTTAATACCACGAGGATAGAGGTAAGTTACACCCTAAAACATTGAATGGCAGAATTAGACTTAGAGGGGATGGTAGGCAACAATGGTTGCTTTTGTATTGCTAGGATATCTCATATTAATTGGATTACTAAATTACTTCTATGTATTACCCATTAGATCAAAAAAATTACAGTGTGTACCCATGGTGAGCCAGAGGACTTCTAACAATGTTTTGCATGAGTGCGGGGAGTGAGAAAATTTCTAAATTGTGAACACTGAAAGAGTAGGAGTGAGCAAGAGTTTAGTTTTCCATTCATCCACATTCTTGAAGGATAAGGAGAATTACCACAATGCATCCATTAACCAAGCATTCTGATTTCACACTTCCACAATATAACTTCATTAAAGATGGCAGTTAACCCTAACATTCAAGTTCATAATAAATATATCACAATTAACTCAAGAATTAATACATTGAGTTTTTAAAGACCTAATTTTCCATTTCCATTTCATCTTCACAACGCAATCATATCAGAA
Organism: Torreya grandis; assembly: GCA_037957365.1. Lineage (NCBI taxonomy): Eukaryota > Viridiplantae > Streptophyta > Pinopsida > Cupressales > Taxaceae > Torreya > Torreya grandis. Next base: position 2,564,639 of record JARHVA010000606.1, on the reverse strand, counting down.
CTCATGTTACCAAGGAAGAGAGTTTTAGTTGAACTATTTGTAATGATAACCTAGGATATTCTAATTTTGGAAAAAGACCTAAGATGTTGGAAAAAAGTACTACATTATACATTGCACATTATTTTGAAGTAGTAAGCCTTGTACATGTGCAACTATGAATTTTTTGAACTCAAGCTCAAAATAAAATTGAATTGAAAGTTGTTCCCAAGAGAAAAATCAACACTAAAACCTAAGATTTTAGGCACCTAAATAAGCTAACATTTAAGGGAGCTCTCTAGTTGAGATATTATAGAAGTTTATTTACAAAGTAGTAAAAATCATGCATCGAATGAAGGACAGTTGTGTAATTTTCTAAGAATGGCGAACAATCTTTGTAGTTCCACATAATCTGAGAAAATAAGAATATACAAGTGTTTGTAGATCTAGGAATGGATCCTCATAAGTTCACAAAGAAGTAAACTCAAAGGAGGCAGATACATGTATGGGTAGTGTTTGTATTATATAACAATAAAATTACCGAAACAAAGAAGTAAACTTCAAGGAGGTAGATGTATGTATGCGTTGTGTGTTCTATAAAAAACATAAATAATACTTTATGGCAAGCAATGATGGTTGCTTTTGCATTGCTAGGATGTCTCATATTAACCGGCAGACTAAATCACTTCTTTGTATACCCATTAGATCACAACACTTGCAGTGTGTACCCATGGTAGGCCAGAGGACTTTTGATAATGTTTTACATGAGTGTGGCGATTGTCATCTTTGAGGCCCTATATTGTTAAAAGGATTTCATAATTGGAGTAGATTTGGAGGTAGAACAACCATGTCTGTAATTATAAATTCAAACTACAAAAGAGTGGGAACTGGTGACATTGTTGATAGTTTTGAAACTCTTATTATAATCAAGAGGTTTTGTGGCATGAGGAGCTGATTCACACTTGAGGGGAGCTTTGATAAAGTCCTTTGATGCTCATACAAGGGATGGGAAGAGTTGTGTATCAAAACAAGGAACCATGCCTAAGGCTAAGTATATTTATTGATCAAAGGGACTATTTTTTCCATCTCTAGAGTAGCTAGAGAGCACAAGAATAATAATAGAGGACTATTTGAGGAGAGGGAGACCCCATATGTAGGCTTCTAAGCACATTTTATAGAGACTGCCATGAGTCAAGAAGCATCCCATTTCAAAGTGATTTCAAGAGAAGGCAATGTTTGACAAGGACTATTGTTGGTATGTAAGAGGAGTTCATAGGTGAGAGGCAGGGGAACTGTCTTAGAAGTAGAATAATGTATGCATGCCTGGTAGCCATTAAATTTATATTTTATGGTATATCACTATTGTAAATATTGTCATTGATGTCAAAGGTCTAGCATTATTGGTGATAAAGGTCCCATTGCATTTAATGTTATTTGTAATAGACATATCTTGGCTAATGTGAGTTAATATTTATTTAATATTAATGAATATATTTTTGGTTGCACATGAGACAAAAGAAGGGGCCATGGAGAAGTCAAAGAGCCATGGGGTAAAGACGAAAGAAGGATGGGACGCATTTTCCCATGAAGAGTCATCTTGGGGAATTCCAAGAGTCACCAAGTGAAGACAAAAGAGGAAGGGTGTAATTTCTCATGAAGGGACACTTTGAGGAATACGAAAAGTCACCAAGATAAGGACAAAAGAGGGAAAGATGTTTTTGCTCATGAAGGGTCACCACATGACTTTTCAAAGGCAAAGATATGAAGAGTCATACAAGTTTGGCACCATTTTTTATGAGGATTGAAGGGTCACAAAGAGGGAAGGCCAAAGGTCATTTGGAAAGCTATAAATAAAGGCTTGAGAAGCCATTTGTAATATGAGAGATAGAGGTTGATTTGATATTGTAATATCTAGCTTAGAAGAGCAATTGTGAGAGATGAATATGATTTGTACTTTTTATATCTAGCTTAGAAGAGCAAAGGTGAGAGAGAGGAAAGAGATGTTGTAATGAACTATCATTTGTTGAGATAGCAACATTGAGAGATAGGTGTGTGGTATACACAAAAGGGTTAGTTCTCATGTGGGTTGGTTCTCATGAATTATTGTTGAGTTGGTGCTCGGCAAAGGGGTTAGTGCTCCTGTGTGTTGGTGCTCATGAATTGTTGCTAGGTTGGTGCTTGACAAAGGGATTGGTGCTCCTGTGGGTTGGTGCTTGACAAAGGGGTTGGTGCTCCTGTGGGTTGGTGCTCACGAATTGTTGTTGGGTTGGTGCTTAGCAAAGGGGTTGGTGCTCATGAATAGTTGTTGGGTTGGTGTTCAGTAAAGGGATTAGTGCTCCTGCAAGTTGGTGCTTGAGAATATTGTTTGGGTTGGTGCTCATTCATATACTTGAGATTGTTCTCTATGGTTTTTCCCACATTGGGTTTCCATGTTATAACTGGTGTCTCTCTTTATCTTGTGTGGTGTTTATTGTTTGAGTTTTATTGCATATCTTGAATGTTTGATTAAGTGGAATTTGGTTAAGGGAAAGTTTTATAAGATATATGATATACTTATTCGCCCCCCTCTCAGTATATCTCGTGCTTAACAATTAGTATCAGAGCAGGTTCCTTTTTGAAAAGTTTTACAGCTTGAAGGTAGATCGAGAAAGCACGATGGCTGGGTCACAAGAAGGATTTTCTACAAATAAGGCATCTTTGTTTTGATGGGATGAATTATACTTTTTGGATTATAAGAATGAAGATTTATTTGATGGCCCTTAGATTCGACATATGGAAAGTAGTGGTAGAGGAATATGAAGAGCCACAGACATCTGTAATTACTCAAGTAGAAAAAAAGGCAAGTGAATGTAATGATAAAGCTTTAAATGTTATTTTATGTGGTTTATGTGAATCTAAATTTTTAAAGTTATGCAATGTAAATTTGCTCATGAAACTTGGGTAAAACTTGAGAATATTTACAAAGATGATGGAAAGGTTCAGCAAGCTAAGCTACAGACTTTTACAAGACAGTTTGAAAGTTTGAAGATGGAAGAAGAAGATATAGCAAGTTATCTGTTGCGAGTTGGTCAAATCGTAAATCAGATTCAAGGTCTTGGAGAAACATTGGAAGAGTCAATAGTGGTACAAAAGGTTTTGAGATCTCTACCAATGAGATATGATGCAAAGGTTTCAACAATCGAGGAGATGAAGAATTTAGCCAAGCTAAAGATGGATTAGCTTCATGGTATACTCACGACATATGAGATGTGGACATAACAAGATAGACCCTCAAAGAGAGAAGCGGCTTTCAAGACATCAAAGAAAGATAAATCTAATATTCAAGAATTAAGTGATAGCTCCAGTGATGCTGAAGATGACAACGGAGCACTTTTCATTCGCAAGCCGAAAAGAGGAACAGGTAAATATCAAGGAAAATTACCTTTTAAATGTTTTAATTGTGGAAATATTAGACATTTTTCAGCTAGATGCCCAAATAAGGGTAATGATGATGAAGAAAAGCCTACATACAAGAATAATTTCAAAGGCAAATCTAAGAAGGGATTCGAGAAGAAGAGCCTGTATTCTAAGGATCCTAGCTCAGTTAAAGATAGTGGAGTCAGCGATTCAGAAGAAGAAGAGATTCTATTCATGGCCATACATGAAGATGATCAAGAAGAAGAAGAGGAAGAAGCTAAAGTGAATATGGAAAGAGAGCTCATTTGTGCCTTAGAAGAGTTAGAAGCTATTCAAAAGAAGAATCGAAGATTAAAGTGCCAGATTGAGAAAAATGAACAAGAGTCAAAGAAAATGATTGAAGATCTACAAGCACACTTTGAAGAAGCCAAGAAGAATGAAGAAGATCTCACAACACAGTTGAAAATAGCAAGAAAAGAATGTCAAAGGTATGTTATTGAAATTGCCTCTTTAAAAGAAGATATTGAGAAAGCAGTCAATGATAAAATAGTTAGTGATTCAAAATTTGAGGATAGCACTAACATGCTGAATAAGATATTGAAAAGTCAAAAAGAAAATTCAGATAAGATAGGGATCGGTTTTGAAAAGAAAAAGAGCTATGCTAAAGCTCTTACAAAAGAGTAAATAAAAAGGAGAGAAGTGAAAAATACAGAGGACATTTTAAACAGAGAAGACTGGAAGGAACAAAGCTAAAAAAGGCAATCAGGTCAGAGATATACAAACAGGTCTTATTTTTATGGCTATTGTTTTTATTGTAATGGATATGGTCACAAGAAATTAGAATATAGAAAAAGAGATAACAATTTCAAAAATAAGAAGGAAAGTCAAGTAGAGTCAAGCAGAAGCCACAACTCTTTTGCTCCTCTATCAAGCTTCGATGAAGAGACCATAGTATGCTACAAGTGCAACAACTTTGGACACATAGCTTGGTATTGTAGAAGTGTGTTTGAGTCAGTCAAGAATGATCAGAGTTTCAAAGCTCCATTCATAAAGAAGGTTTAGACATGTTCATGGTAGAAGAAATAACCTGAAGATTCTATGATGGTTCATACAACGCTGCATGTAAGAAGTAAAGATCAGCCATGGTTAATTGATAGCGGATGTTCGAGGCATATGATAGGAGATAAAAGTAAGTTCATTACTCTAAAGAAGATCAATGGTGGTACAATGAGATTCAGAGATAAAACCACTGCCATGATAGCTGAAAAAGGTACTTTGAATTTAGATTATGGTAAAACTAAGACTAAGAATGTTTTGTATGTAAAAGGTCTTAAGCATAATCTATTTAGTGTTAGTCAAATATGTGATCAAGGATACACATTAAAGTTTCATGTTGAAGGTTGTGAGATTATAAGAAAAGATTCAAATGAGTTGATTGCAGATGCTCAAAGGATAGGGAACAATGTATATGTATTGTCAGATATCTTCTCAAAGGCACGATCAAAAGACACATTCAAAAATCTGCGAGAAGAGTTGGGAGTAATTTCTATTACTTCCTGCCATTGATGTTCAGCATCAGTTGAGGGGGAGCTAAGTGTTATCTCCAGGTAGGCCCTTTGTCATTGATGTCAAAGGGGGAGAATAATAGGTATAGGTACAGGTGCAAAAATAGGTACAAAGAATAGGTACAGGTTGCTACAATAAGGGGGAGTTACTGTATGTTTTTAAATGATAGTATGTGCAGGTGATAGGATGTGGTAGTTTCAGGATTGAGGTTGCCATCAATGACAAAGGGGGAGATTGTTGAAAATATTGTCATTGATGTCAAAGGTCTCGCATTATTGGTGATAAAGGTCCATTTGCATTTAATATTATTTGTAATAGATATATCTTGGCTAATGTGAGTTAATATTTATTTAATATTAACGAATATATTTTAGTTGCATATGAGACAAAAGAAGGGCCCATGGAGAAGTCAAAGAGCCACGGGGTAAAGAAAAAAGAAGGATGGGACGCATTTTCTCATGAAGAGTCATCTTGGGGAATTCCAAGAGTCACCAAGTGAAGATAAAAGAGGAAGGGTGCAATTTCTCATGAAGAGACACTTTGAGGAATACTTAAAGTCACCAAGATAAGGACAAAAGAGGGAAAGACGTTTTTGCTCATGAAGAGTCACCACATGACTTTTCAAAGGCAAGGATATGAAGGGTCATACAAGTTTGGCACCATTTTCTATGAGTATTGAAGGGTCACAAGGGGGAAGGGCAAAGGTCATTTGGAAAGCTATAAATAAAGGCTTGAGAAGCCATTTGTAATATGAGAGATAGAGGTTGATTTGATATTGTAATATCTAGCTTAGAAGAGCAATTGTGAGAGATGAATATGATTTGTATTTGTTATATCTAGCTTAGAAGATCAAAGGTGAGAGAGAGGAAGGAGATGTTGTAATGAACTATCATTTGTTGAGATAGCAACATTGAGAGATAGGTGTGTGGTATACACAAAGGGGTTGGTGCTCACGAATTGTTGTTGGGTTGGTGCTCGACAAAGGGGTTGGTGCTCTTGTGGGTTGGTGCTCACGAATTGTTTTTGGGTTGGTGCTCAGTAAAGGGTTTGGTGCTCCTATGGGTTGGTGCTCAGCAAAGGGGTTGGTGCTCTTGTGGGTTGGTGCTCACAAATTGTTGTTGGGTTGGTGCTCGGCAAAGGGGTTGGTGCTCCTATGGGTTGGTGCTCACGAATAATTGTTGGGTTGGTGCTCAGCAAAGGGGTTGGTGCTCCTGCAAGTTGGTGCTTGTGAATATTGTTTGGGTTGGTGCTCATTCATATACTTGAGATTGTTCTCCATAGTTTTTCCCACATTGGGTTTCCACATTATATCTGGTGTATCTCTCTATCTTGTGTGGTGTTTATTGTTTGAGTTTTATTGCATATCTTGAATGTTTGATTAAGTGGAATTTGGTTAAGGGAAAGTTTTATAAGATATACGATATACTGATTCCCCCCCCCCCTCAGTATATCTCGTGCTTAACAATCACAATTCACTTATCAATTAATATTTTTAGAGTTAAATTTCAGAACTACCAAAGGGAGATGAAAGAAGTTGGTCACTCTAGGTGGAGAAATTTATGATGTATATTTAGACTAATAGTCACTTTAGGTGGTCAACTAGTATTTTTTGTTTCTCTAGGCCTTTGGTTTGTTGTAGAAGGTACAAATTTTGCAGACAACCCTCTACTCCTAAACTTGCATTTTCCAAAAGGTTGCAAATTGGGGTTACCCACAAGGTGGCCTTGGTTGGTTGTGTTTGTTTATCGATCTTGTATGCCATACCTAGCTTATAGAGTCCTTCATATTGGTGACTCAAGGGGAGGCCCAAAGATATTTGAGCTAAGGGAGAATACCTTTTTCAGGCCAAATCCTAGTCTCTAATCTTAGCCTATCCATTTTACTCCCTCACAAAATAAAGTAAAGAGAGGATACCACTTTTACTAAGGATGTGGTGGAGCTTGTCATTGATTTTGTATGCATTTTTCTTGTTCCTCAATATTGAAGAGTTCAAGGAATAAAAGGGAATTACCTTCAATAGAATGGTGGAAGTTTAGGTTTTCTATTTTTGGCCTTTTTGTGTTATGTGAGTTGTTGTGATAGAAAACTTGAAGGGTCATTTGATCAAAGCATTCAATAGCCTAGTTGTCATCATTAGGGTGAAGATGTGACCACCTTTTTAGTATCACCATCACAAGAGGATGCAACCAACAATTATGTATCTCTACCACACCAAGATGTACCAACCTATTCAACATCAACATTCTTTTGTACAACCCTTATGCTTGTAGGGGTGCATTAGTAGTTTGAAAGGGAACATCTGCAACATTGTCTACAACATCACTAATTTCATTAAGATATTTAGCTGCCTGTTTCTTCTCCTCTTTTGTAGGCTCAATATAGAAATCAATATCATCAACTATTTTCTTATAATCTTTCCAAGGGATTCTCAATATCAGATAAAACCACTTCTTAAGAGGAATATATGTGCTTCTTCCTGTTCTCACATATTTGAAATCTACTCAGTTTAAATTCCTTTCACAAACCTCATCCAAACTCATAGTTTCCCACTAGGTCCTCCCACTCAACATATATGTTCCCATAATAACTACTTCAATTTGTAGTGATTCTTTTCCTATTGATGACCCCTTCAGGGTCATACCTTATGTGGTCTCTCATTTTGAAACAAAATTGAGGAATAATCTGCTTTGGGATCACCAAGGAACATTTATGTTCAATCATAAATTCTCTCAAGCTAACCTTGAAGGTGATCAAAGATTGTTTTCCCATTTCAAAGTCCTCATAAGCAGAATCTAGTAGTCTCATGAATTCTAGTGCTAATACTCCCAGTGTGACATGTAGTTGGAGTTTATGAGGCTCTCATTTGGGACCATATGTTTTAATGAATTCACAATTAGGAGTTAGTCATTGATCACCATAGTTGTGAAGAGATCTACTTTCAAGGGCATACTCATTAGGCCTAAGTGGATTTATAGAAACATTACTCAACAATGGCTTATGTTTCCCATAATATATTTTATGAAATAAATTTGATGAAATAATTCTCAAATGTTGAATATGCAACATTTTTGTAGTGTTTATCTAAGTGGGGTGCACAGGCTTCACAAAATTCTTTGAGTTTTTTAATTTGGGTCACATTTTAACTTGCAATGCCTTGGGTCATATCTTGTGGTGAGTGGCCAAATACATGTAGCACAAATGAGACTAATATTTAAATTTCCTAGGCTTCTATGCATCCTTATAGGAAACAAACTAGTCATGAATTAAATTGCAAAGCAAACTAGCATAATCACAGAGAATTGGATGATGATAATGTAGGACACAACAAAGGGAAACACAATGAGTTTTATCCATTTAATTTTTGTTATCCTCCTCGACAACCTGGAATAACATTGACATAAAGTGTCTATAGTAATCTAAAAACATAGTGTGATTCTTTCACACTATTCTTCATGTTTATTTTAAGCGTCCAAGAAGTGGGGTAGTCTATTTTATAGTTTTTTTTTTTCCAAAACCAACCACAACACATTATTGGGGGGAAATGTAGTGTTTTTCCATTTAATGAATGGCAATTCTTGCATAGCTCCTTATTTTTCAATTTCACTTATTCACTATCTCCAATGCATAATTTATTACTTTTGATATATTTGATTATGTTTTATCCCATTACCTTTTCCATGGCAAAGGATTGCCTTTGAAGGATTTATTTATTCCTTTCCAATCATATATTTTATGCACATAATGTCATGGCAACTTTCCATAATTATTGTAAAGGATTGCTCTTAATTTTCCTTCACCATCTTGTTATCATTTCTATGACAGAGTGCAACATTTTCTAGAATAAACCCCATTTGTTGAAGAAACTAACCCATATTTTCCATGAATACATGAAAGGTAGGAAAACTTGTGTTGGTCTCAGCTTCAGTTCCACATAGTAGACATATGGAGGGACCATTGAATCCTCTTTACATTAACCTATCAAAGGTTAATGCCCTTTCTTTGACTGCCATCCACAAGAATGTTTTAGCTTTTGGGATTCCTAAACCCCATACTCTATCCACTGGGAATTTTATTAGGATTATATTTGCTTCTTGCATTTTTCTAGATATGCTTCATTAATAGTAACTTGTGTTGTTTTATCACCTTCCCATACTAACTTATCCGCACCATCTCTAGTGGGTGGTGGCTTGAGTGTTGAAATTGGATTAAGATCCATAGATTTTTTTGTCATATAAGTGTTTGGCCAAGTTATTGTTAAATATTATAATAAACTTAACTAATTTACTAGTTAAGGTCTAACTGATAACTTCCTACAACTATTATAACTAAGTTTTGTAACTAGTTTTGCTTCCATAAATAAGATGCTTACACACATCAATCTATCATGTGCTTTCAAAAAATCTCTTCTTCTCATTTTCTAACAGTGGTATCAGATCCACCACTCTAAGAAGCTAGGAAAGATACGGGTGATATATTCAAGGAAACCTTGGTGTTAGGGTACGAATGGGAGGAGGAAGAGAAGAGAGAAGTTTGTAGAGGTCGTGGATAGTCATAAGGTCATGGAAATCACAGGAGGCATGATCCCATGGGAGAAGACATCTAAAATCGATGGAAGGGGTCAAGGATCAAGTCACGATGCAAGGGCACAGTCATTTTTGTGTAGGATTGTGGAAGGAAGCTTGTCGCTACATAGTCAAAGTTATTTATTGTAGACTCATTGAAGGATGTCAAGGGCAATGTTGAAGGTTTATAATCCCATAAAGGCTCATGTAGTCAAAAATTGATGCAATCAAAAATGTAGGAAAAGTCATGTTTGCAGTGTCGAGAAGGGCACAAAGATAAAAATGAAGGGTTGAAAGTAGCCACATGAAAATCAAGGATGGCACAATTGGGATTGTGGAATACACAGTCGATGAAGAGCACAGGGCATGCAAATTTTGAATATCCATCACTAAAAGAAGGGACATGAGGGTTTCACACGAGCCAACAATAGTTTTCTATAGTCAAAGTTGAGGGGACGTTTAGTCCCAGATGTAGTCCCAGATGTTGAGAAAAATACAACAGTCATAAAACATAAAAAAATCATGGAAGGATATCATAGCATGAGGTTTTGTGGAATTTGTGGAGGTTGCAGGCAAAATGCCAGGGCACAAAATTTCCTATGAGTTTTTTATAAATTTTTGGATTTTTTAAATATTTTTTCTAAGTCTTTTGAACATTAAACAGAATCAGGAAAAAATTAATAAAAACTTCAATTTATGCATAAAGTTAAATAGTTTAATTTTTGTGGGAGATTTTTTATTGGTTTCAAATTATTTTTTGGAGTGAAAAAATGGCCAATATCCAAAACCTTGTCCTTCCTGAGGCCCAAAAATTGACTGGGCAAAATCATAACATGTGGAGTCATAAAATTTTAACGATTGCAAAATATTGCAATTGTGACAAAATTGTTCTTGGCACTGAGGCAAATCTTGTTACATATTTTATAGATTATGACAAGCATCATAAGGAGGCCTTATTATTGTTGAAGTTATCTGTGTCAGATGATATGATTCCTGAGGTCCAAAATGCCACTACAATAAATGCGTTATGGACCAGTTTGCAGAACAAGTATCATACTTAGGAGAAAAGCCAGGTGTTGAACCTAAAAATTAGGTTATTCTCTATCAAGATGAATGAGGGTGATTCTTTGTAAGATCACCTAGTTCGGCTAAAAGATCTTTGAAACCAGATTTCAGCTATTAACAAGAAGCTTGATGATGATGACATGGTGGCACTGGTTCTAAACAACTTGCCACCATCCTATGAATCTTTCATGGAGGCTCTTCATTTGATGGCAAAAATCCAAAACCTAACATTTGATCAAGTGAGCTATCTACTACAGAAGGAACAAAGATAGACACAAGCAGAGGATTCCAGTGTTGGACAAGAAGAGAGTGCACTTACTGCTCAGGTGAAAGGGAAAGGGAAGTGGAAATGTATTTCTATGGATCCATCTTCTAAGTATCAAGTAACATGTTTTTACTGTCACAAGGTTGGGTATATGAAAAAGGATTTCCAAAAGTGACAGTTTGTAATTTCCCAACAAACCAATCAATCAAAAAATGTGGTAGTAGTTTAAGAAGGGGTATCTGAAGAAGAGTATGCCCTTGTGGCATCATACTCACACTCACATACCAGTATTTGGTTCATTGATTTTGATGCATCCAGACATTTTACATGTCATAAATATTGATATGTCAAATTTACTCCAAGTACAAACCATTTTGATTCAGTTTCTTTAGTTGATGGCATGCCACATGTAGTAGAAGGGATAGGATATGTTTCTATAAAATTGAATAATACAAAAATAATCATAGTCAGTAATGTTTTGTATGTTCCTAGCCTAAGTAAAAATTTCCTATCTATTATTCAATTAATGGAAAATCCCAATATTTCTATAAATTTCTCTAAAAATTAGTGTGTTGTGTCTGATAGAAGACAAGATAAGGTAATTTCTTGTGGTATTGAGAAAGATGGTCTGTATAGACTTGTTGACTTTACAACAAGCAACGTAGATGCATGAGTGGAGGGTGAATCCACCATACATGATGTGTGAAAGGATAGGTTTGTTGACCCTGATTTAGTCAACTTACATGCATTAGTGGTGGAGGGAATATCCACTATACAGGATTTGCAAGAGGATGCAATTCCTCAATATTAGTCGGATGCACTAGTAATTGTGTAGGAGGATGGGATGCCTTGGTCAAATTTACTGGCTCAGAGAACTAGGAATAAGGTTGTTTGTTCAGTAGAGAATGGTCATTTTGCTCTAGATTATAACCTTGGTATGGTACCTAAACAGCGAATTCTACACTCCATTGGATACAAATGGGTGGATACATTTTGTACTTTGCACAAGTACATGGCTCATCGTGTTGAAAAAGGCTTTTCCCAATAGGGGGGAATAGATGGGGATGCTTATACTGTGAAGATGGTCACAAATCAGTTGCTTCTCTCTGGAGATTCGGATGAGGAGGTCTATATGGTGCAGCTTGATGGTTTTTGGGTTCCTTATAATAATCTCTTATTTTTTAAGATGATTGAGACCTTGTAGGGACATAAGTAGGATGTACAAGCCTGGGATGTTTTATTTGATCAACATCTCTAGGGTTATGGATTTAGACTTTTGAAGACTGGGCTAAAATCATCAAGCATTGATGATTCATTACTGATCAATGAATCACTCATCAGAGACTTGGTGGACAACTTGTTACATCTTATGTCCACATGGCCAGATATTCATGTTTAATTGTTGTCTACACTGAAGTTCCCACATTGGACAATAGTAAAATGTCAGAGGACTGCAAATTTCATGTTGATATCTACTGTTTAGTCTATATATGTAATGACTAAACTATTTGATCCTATTTAGTTTGTAAAATTTTGGGACAAACCTAGTGTTGTTTCCAGTTTAGTCATTAAGAGGCTGTGTTAAATATTATAATAGAATTAACTAATTTATTAATTAAAGTCTAACTGATAACTTCCTACAACTATTGTAACTAAGTTTTGTAACTAGTTTTGCTTCCATAAATAAGATGCTCTCACACATCAATCTATCGTGTGATTTCCAACAATCTCTTCTTCTCATTTGCTAACAGTTATAATTTCCCACTCCTTAGATCCTTAATTCTTTAATGTAATAATGTGGTCCTTATTGGCTTATCACATAATCAATGATTTTTCTAAAATTTTCTTCTTCAACTAGGGGTGATTCTTTTATCCATGAGACCCTCCAAAACTCTACTTGAGTTCCTCCTTGAATGGACCACCTTAGTTTAGGAGACATTAGAGCTCTATAGATTTTGACAAAATTCCAATTTTTTTATCCCCGTGGCAGGGTGTCCCTAGTGCAGAGGCATAATCCACATAAGGTATCCAAATGTTTGTCTTGATATATCTTATTCCATAATCTTTTTGCCTTTATATCCTGCAAATAAATTTTTCTCTTAGAGATTTATTCATTAGGTCATACATTCTAAATCCAAGCCCTCCATATTCCTTTGGTAAGCACATCTTCTTACAAGATACCAAACACATTTTATCTTTTTAAACTAAGTTACTCCATAGAAAGTGTCTGAGTAAGAATTATTCAATTTATTATTTTATAATTAGTGTTGACATTTTGAAGAGTGACATCATATAAGAGGGTATAACTTTCAAGGAGGCTTATATCAATTGCATCATTTCAGCAAAGCAAAGGTGATAATTTGGATTAAATTCTGTCCAAAATAGAATTACACATCTCGTTGATGGTTTTTCCTTCAATGAGGGGCATTCCTAGGTAGGTGTTGGGGAGCTCCCCTTCTTCAAACCCCATTAACTATTTGATCCTCTATTTCATACCCTCCACAATATCTAGAAAGGATATCATTGACTTAGATGCATTAATATTTTTCCTAGTTGTATGTCCATAATTTTTCAGGATCTCTTTTATCTTCCTCACTTCTATTTCTTTTGCCTCTCCCAATAACATTATTACCAACAAATTACAAGTGTGAGATGGCAGGAAGATTGGATGTTATTTGTAATCCTCTTACTCGTTCATGCTTACAACAATTCCCATAGTCCTCCCTAGTGTTTCTACCATTATTATAAATGGATATGGGGCAATTGGATCCCCTTGTCACAAACCTCTTGTAGCCTCAAAATACCTTTGCCATAATCCCATTGAAAAGGATTGAAAAGATGGCATTAGAGATGGAACTTGTGATCAATTTTTCCCCGTCTTTTACAAATTAAAATTAACTTGAAAAAACCCTCCAAATTACTAAAAAGATAATAAAATACTATGAATGATACTCTAAAATGCATTTCAGCAGGAACAACTGAGGACATGGAGTTGAATGAATGTTGATTTTATTTTTTCCTTCAAATTTGCACATTGGCTTTTCTCAACTTATTATGATTTCATTTGTTTTATTTTGTTTTACCTACTATACTTCTTTAACTTTCATTTCATCTATTTTAGTTTGGCTTGGTCAACCTGCAATTTCTTTTATCCATAGAATACCCAACTTCATACCTTTTTAGTGGGCTGAGAGTGTGTGATCCGCATACACTCCATGAGGTTGTGAATGGAAGAAAAAGAAAATGCATAATACATATAAATGTGTGTGTGTGTGTGTGTGTGTGTGTGTGTGTATTGAGATTCAAGAACAATCTGTAAAACTTAAGCAAAAAATAACTCCTTTTGCAACAAAAAACTTTCTCAAAAGGCTGACATTTTCTTGGATTAATCATTTACTAAATATTGGCCATGAGAAGCCTTTGGGTATTGATGATGTAACCCAAGTTTTAGATGTGACAAGTGTTGACCAAGTGCATCATAAATTTAGTGGTCATCTAGAGGCTGAAGGTCATAGGAAATCGATAACTAAAGTTGCATTAATCTTTGTTAGAAAGGAATTACTTTTTACAAATTCCTAGAACCACTGAATTCTTGTGCATTATGTGTAGGTCCATATTTTATAGATAAATTTTTTTAGTGCCTTAATGGGTAGAAATTGTTTTCAAGTGAAGGCATTGTTCTCGTTTGTGCATTTCTTCTTTCAAAGCTAGTGGAATCTTCAACACAATGTCATTTGACTTTTGTAACAAACCACATGGGTATACGCATTAAGCCAGTGCTTACAACTACCATATAAAGGAAATATTTGAAGCTTTCTAGTCAATCAAGACACAAGCACATGAGTGGTGACATAATTAATTACATGAGTATTGATGCATAACATATTGGGGATTTCTAAAAGTATGTTCATAACATTTGGATTGCACCTTTGCAAGTTGTTCTGGCCATGGTTATTTTATACCAGAGCTTAGGATGGCCACCACTTTCAGTAATGACAGCCACAGTGGCAGTTATGATAGAAAATTTACCACTAGGGAAAATGCAACAAAATTTCAACAAGAAGATCATGGAAGCAAAAGATGAAAGGATAAAGACTACATCGGAGACATTAAGGAATATGAGAATCTTAGAACTAAAATCATAGGAGACCCTACAAAATCTAAAAAGTTTGAGGAAGGAAGAGTGTAATTGGTTGCAAAAATATGTTTACTCAATGGCTTTTGTAAATTTTACACTTTGGGGAGCACCTACACTTGTGTCTGTGATCACTTTTGGTACATGTGTATTGATAGGAGTGCCTTTAAAAACAAGTAAAATTCTCCATACACTTGCAACTTTTAGGATGTTGAAGGATCCAATATATAGTCTCCTTGATTTAATTGCGGTGATTGCTCAAACTAAAGTGTCATTAGAACGTATTGCCTCATTTTTGTAGTAGGAAGAGTTGCAAAAAAGATGCAGTAGAAGAGGTTTCAAAGGATTCGACAGACATGGAAATTGAGATCTAAGAAGGGGTATTCTCTTGGGATCCTGCTTCCTCTAGTCTAGACAAAAGAGGCTTAGATGTCCATGTAAAGAGAGGCATGAGGGTTTTAGTGTGTATAATTGTTGGTTCTGGCAAATCAAGCCTCTTATCACGTAGTCTGGGGGAAATACCTAAACTTTCAAGTACTATAAGGATAAGTGGTATCAAGGCATATGTTACTCAGAGTCCATGGATACAAAGCAGAAAAATCCAAGATAATATTCTCTTTGGGAGGGAAATGGAGAAAACTAGGTATGAGAGTGTACTATAGGGCTGCACATTGATGAAAGATTTAGAATTGTTCCAATATGGAGACAAACTGAAATCGAGGAAAGAGGAGTAAATTTGAGTGGTGGGTAAAAGCAAAGTATACAGATTGCATGAGTGTTGTATCAAGATGTCGATATCTATCTTTTGGACGATCCTTTTAGTGTTGTTGATGCGCATACTGGGACACTTATTTTCCAAGTAATTTAATTATAGCAATTATGAAGGATATGATATTTGAATTGGCTAGTTAAGGTCTTTTTAATGAATATAGTAAGTTATATGTAACACTTTGTAGAATTTGATATAGTGTGGATAATGTGTGCTTTACTACTTCCAATCAATCATTTCAAAATATATAAAAGTTGAATGTTTATGTTACAACAATGTCTGCTTGGAATTTTGGGTTCAAAGACTGTAATCTAAGTAACTCACCAAGTTGAGTTTTTATTTCAAGTTGGCCTCATTATGATATGCTTGCATTTTTAGATTTAATTTCAGAATTAAAATTTAACTGCCAAAGAGGCAATGGCTTTGTGAATCAAGGATTTAATTTAACTATCTAGGATAAAATTAAAGGATTTAGTTTCTTTTAACATTTGAGATTCATAAAGTTTTATTGTAGGTAATGTGAGATGGTGAGATTACCTAGGTTGGAAGATATCATGATATATTGAAATCAAGCACAAATTTTGAGGGATTAGTAATGTCTCCTTTTCATATAATTTTAACAATTAATAAAATTGTTCGAATAGTGATTTTAATCATTCAAAAATATAAGGTAATTTAATTAATTATTAAAATAAAATTATCTTAGATAATTATTTGAATTATCAGAAAAGTGGTTTTAACCATTTGAAAAATTAAGATAATTTTTATGATTATTTTAAGAGCTTTTTATAATTAATAAATTACATGAAAAATAATTTTTATCACTTTAATTATTAGAGCAATTTAATTAATTATTTAAGCAAAGACCTAATATAAAATAATTATTTAATTTGCTAAAAAATAATTTTAATTACTAATTTATTAAGGCAAGTTATTTAATTAATTCAAAAAAAACTAAAATGATATTAAAAGAATGTCAGCTTGGGAGCTAAAACAAAGAAAGGAAAAGATATCTTAAAAAGTTTGCAAGAGAGGCTTATGAGGTATTTTACCTCTCAGAGGTGGTTCGCCCCCTTTGGAAGGTACAAATACAAGGTGAAGATCACAATTGAAAACATGTTGAATTTGATAATTATTTTCTCATGCTTGAAGAAGCTATTGGGATGCATGTCCAATAGGTGTTCGCAGATTTGATGTTGATTATTCTATAAAAGATATTTTTTGATGCCACATTTGCTAAAGGAGGTTTTGTTACTTGCCCTACAGTGGATCAATTTGATTTGAGAGGCTATTGAGAGGTTTTAGTGGATTATTTAAGGTCCATTTGATGCATAATATTTATGATTATTATTTGCACTAATTTTACAAGTGGAGCAACTAGGTTTGGAGGCCTCTTAGAGTGGTTGGAGATCCTTTTTAGGGTTTATTTGGGTAATTTAATATCCTACAATTTACTACTAATTTTCATAGGGTTTGGAGAAAAATTGATGAAGATTTGAGGCTCTAATTTGATAGGATATTAAAGATTAATTTTCAGATTATTATTATTATTATTATTATTATTATTATTATTATTATTATTATTATTATTATTATTTTTGATAGGGTTTCTTGATCATTTTCACTTGTGAAAGATGGGATCTTGCTCAATAAATATTCAGCTATTTTTTCACCACTTTGACAACTTGGGCGATTGGCTTGAAGGACCTTTTGGGTCATTTTGGATGCCATAGGGATTCGCTGATTTTTTTGTAAATTTTGGGCACATGTGGCATATTTTTGGCAAGGTTTTGAAGCAAAAAATAAGCAAGTAACAATAATTATAATTGAGTTAAATTCATATTTTTTTAGCTACCATAAATTGGCATTTGATCCTCAATAAATTGGCAAAAAGGTACTTTCCTATTTTTAATTTATTGCTTATTTTGGCAAGCATTCAGATGAATTTTGGATAAAAGAGTAGCTAGAAATTATCTTCACATCCCTTACATTGTGGCAACTAGGGTTTCTTGGGGTTTGGTAAGGGTTTTGGAACATTTCTTACAAACTAAGATCTGTTGATTTTTATTTCAAAATTTGTGGATTTTAGGGGAAAACACATTTTTTGTTAAATCATCTCATTTGAAAACATTATAGTGATATTGGAGCACCGATTTTGTCTACCTGTGAGTTTGGTTGTTGGATGCAAGCAGACAAAGAGATCTTGTGTTCTCAGAAAAGGAAAAAGTCATGGGTGATCAAGGGTTTACTTCAAAGCAAGTAAATTTTTTGCAAGATTTGATCAAGGAGAGCCAAAGTGATATTCAACATACTTTGAGTATGCAAATTGCATCCATGTTGAACACTACACCAAATCCAAGCAAGAGCCATCACCTCAATAGAAAAAAAAGTTTGAATGGTAATAAGAGGGTTTATATTAACCCCCCTTATAAATTCTTCAAGGCTATATTTTTATAGAGAGAACCAGTAATTGAGATTGAGACACCAATATGTGATTCACTTAATACACGTCAACAAGAGTATGTAGCTCTAACCTTTCACACAGAAGCACTCTTGTCATTTTATGATTATTGTGAGATGAATGATAGATCAAAATTAAGAGTACCAAGCATGCAACCCTGTAGACATTTGCATCAAAGGGAAAGGCAACAAGTCATCAAGGAAGAAAGATCTAAACTACATGGAGATTTGAAGGAAAAAATGAAGGGACAACCCTTTATGGGGACTCCTATGAGGGAGCCAATGAAGCAAAAAAATCAGAATTTGATGAGCAGCCCATAGGGGTGCAAGAAAATGATAAAAGAGAAGAGGAAATCAAGGAGTGTGAACTAAATGAAGTGCAAGGTAAGGATCTTTTATTAATAGGAGATGTTTATTAATCTTCTAATGATTGTATAAATGATAATGAAGTCACCAAAGATGATAAAATGAAGGTTGTGGGTTACAAAATGAGGCATGAGGATTCCTTGATTCAAGTTCACAATTATTGACACCAAGAGGTATGGGATCCTAGTAATTTTTTGAGTTGTATAGAGGTTCTCAATTCTAATTTTAATTTATTTATGACTAATTCCATGGGAATAAAGAAAGAATTAAAATTGTTTGGGGCATGGAGGAATATAGGCATGCACAAGTTAACATTGGAACTAAAGTTTAAGGTGGGAGATAATGAGAATATTTTGCATGGTTCTAGTGACACAAAGGCTCCATCTTCATCAATCAACATGATATAAGGGTATTTTATGAGTCTGAGGAAGGAGAATGAAAGGAACAATGATACGATTATTATGAGACATCTTGGACAATCATGTGCTTGCGAAAGAAGGGACACTACAACACAATTGGTAAGTTTACCTGGTTTTGATTTGTATCATGCATATGTTGGAAGAGATACATTGAAGTCCAAATTTTATGGCTCAAAAAATTCTGAGATATCTAGTCAATTCTAGCCCCTACATACAAGCGCAATATTTCCCTCTCGAAATATGTTTCGGTTCATAAGGAGGAGAGTTCATGCATGGACAAATTCTAAAATCAATTGCTCCCAAAATTTTGAATTAGCATGGCAGGGACAACAGTATATAAAAAGGGATAAAGTCCAGTATTGGTGGGGTTCGTTTGGTGATGCATACATGTTTAAAGAAGCTAGCAATGGACAGCCAATAGAAGGATATACATCTTACATAAGGGAATCCCTATTAATGGGTTTAGATGATTATGATATGCATTTGCAAGGTATGTTCTTCAATTTGGTTAAGCTTGTTTTCTCTCTATAAAGGGGAGGACTACATTTTAAAAATGAAGAAGGATTGATATGGTATAAAGAAGATCCTAGCACACATTGGAATGTACACTATGGGAGCACACCTCCTCTAGTGCTTCTGCATGAGATGAATTTAATTATGGTTAGCCTTGCTAAGCATATTAATTTGGTTCAGTTTTGTAGTCCTAATCTTCTCAATACAGGGCATACCATGATGGTTTGTTGGGGAAGCATGGAGTTAGATATCCCATTAAGGATCAGCTTGGTAATGAGCAAATTGAAATTTTTGAGTAGAGGCATCGTTGTGTTTTATTATGACAGCTAACATATTTGCATGTACAATCTATGGGGGTAGGTTTCAACTCATAAGGGGACCTTGTGGATAAGTTCAAAACATGATAAAAGGTATGATAGCTACTATTTTGAGTTGCATGACACATTGAGTTCTTCTGAGCAGCATACTAAGTACAAGTATGGCAAGGTAAGAAGCTTTGATGGCATCCCACAAATCATGGGAAGAGGAGACAATGCAAGTATTAATCTTGAATAGTCATCATGAAGAATCACAATTAAGTATGTACTTATAGCAGTATCATGAAGGAGGATAGACTTATTTTTGGGGTACATTCCATCTTTTACAAGGTTTTGGATACATGCATGTTTGGATTCCATTCGCAAGTAATAAAAGTAGCACATGCACAAAGAGGATACAACTCTCATTGATAAGCACTTGGGGACTCTTGATGAGCTTATGGAGTAACACATGCATGCATGGGAATGTTGATAAGGGATAGCATTTGGAAGGGCACATGGCGTGCACAAGGAGGCCCATATATGTTGAGTTGTACTACATTGAGGCCTCACATCATGGTAAGTTCACAAGATGGTACCTAATTGATTTATTTTTGCATGATTGGAGAGTTAGTATAGCATTTGGGATGTCATTACAATCAGGGAAGCAAAGTAATCAAATTCTATTATGTTTTTTATTTCAACTTTTGGCCACATATCACTTCCTTGGAAGGTATAAGGGAAACGAGCTTCCTCATCCACCACTAGGTATTGAAACGGGTGTTTGACTGGGAACATGTGGAGCCTTTGGAAGGCTATGAGGACACATAGCGCACTTGGGGGCAGCCTCCAAAGTATAGGTACAGAAGGTTCATGGCTCCGTTGAGGGCTACCACTTCTTGGAAAGCAATGACAGATTTTGGTTGCATTGTGCGATGTGTTGGCAAGATGGAATGGCATTCATTATCCATTTGAGGAATGTCATGCTATTCTTCTTGGCAAAAGTTAATCAACTTAACAGGTATAAGGGCAAAGTGTTTTGAGCACTACATTAGGGTTTACCACTTGGACATGGTAATTGGGCATATGAGCTTGCATTTGCTTGAGGGCAAGCAAATTTGGGAAGGGAGGACTCTAATGTCCCATTTCCATATACTTTTAATAATTAATTAGATTGTCTGAAGAGTGATTTTAATCATTTGAAAATATAAGGCAATTTAATTAATTATTAAAATAAAACTGTTTTGGATAATTATTTGAATTATCGAAAAAATAGTTTTAACCATTTAGAAAATTAAAGTAATTTTAATGATTATTCTAAAGGGTTTTATAGTTAATAAATTGCTTGAAAAGTAATTTTTATCACTTTAATTATTAGAATAATTTAATTAATTATTTAATTAGGGACCTAATATAAAATAATATTTTAATATGTCAAAAAATAATTTTAATTACTAATTTATTAATGCAAGTTATTTAACTAATTCAAAAAGACTAAAGTGAAATTAAAAAGAATATTGGCTTGGGAGCTAAAACAAAGAAAGGAAACGATATCCTAAAAAGTTGGAAAGAGAGGCTTATAAGGTATTTTACCTCCTCAATGTGGTTCACCCCCTTTGGAAGGTACAAATACAAGGTGAAGATCACAATTGAATATATGTTGAATTTGATAATTATTTCTTCATGCTTGAAGAAGCTATTGGGATGCATGCCTAATAGGTGTTCGCAAATTTGGTGTTGATTATTTCAAAAAATGTGTCTTTTAACACCACCTTTGCTAAAGGAGGTTTTGTTACTTGCCTTAGAGTGGGGCAATTTGCTTTGAGAGCCTATTGAGAGGTTTTGGTGGATTATTTGATGTTCATTTGATGCATAATATTTCTGATTATTATTTGCACTAATTTTGCAAGTGGAGTGACTAGGTTTGGAGTCCTCTTAGAGTGTATGGAGATCCTTTTTGGGGTCTATATGGGCAATTTAAAATTTTAGAATTTACTAATTTTCCTAAATATTAACATAGGGTTTGGAGAAGAATTAATGAAGATTTAAGGCTCTAATTTGATAGAATATTAAATAATAATTTTTAGATTATTATTTTATTTTTTTTATAGGGTTTCTTGATCATTTTCACTTGTGAAAGGCAGGATCTTGCTCAATAAAAATTCAGCTATTTGTCCTACACTTGGTGACTTGGCCGATTGGCTTGGAGGACTTTTTGGGCCATTTTGGATGCCCTATGCGTTTGTCGAATTTTTCTTGATTTTTGGGCACATGTGCCATATTTTTGATGAAATTTTGAAGCAAAAAATAAGCAAGGAATAGCAGTTGTAATTGAGATAAATTCATATTGTTTTAGCTATCATAAATTGGCAATTGATCCTCAATAAATTGGCAAAAAATGTACTTCTTTCCTATTTTTTATTTACTGTTTATTTTGGCAATGGAGTATTTGAATATCCTTTTTAGGGTCTATTTGAGCAATTTAATATTCTGATATTTACTACTAATTTTCATGAATATTGGCGTAGAGTTTAGAGAAGAATTGATGAAGATTTGAGGCTATAATTTGATAGAATATTAAATAAAAAATTTCAAATTATTATTTAGTTTTTTTGGCAGGGTTTCTTGATCATTTTCACTTGTGAAAAGTGGAATCTTGTTTAATAAATATTCAGCTATTTCTCCTACACTTTGGTGACTTTGGGGATTGGTTTGGAGGGCTTTTTGGGCCATTTTGGATGCCCCAGGAGAATGCAAGAATTTTCCTTGATTTTTGGGCACATGTGGCATATTTTTGGGAATGGTTTGAAGCAAAAATAAGCAAGGAATAACAACAGTAATTGAGATAAATTCATATTTTTTCATCTATCATAAATTGGCATTTGATCCTCAATAAATTGGCAACAAGGTACTTTTCTATTTTTAATTTACTGCTTATTTTGGCAATCATTTAGATGAATTTTGGATAAAATAGTGGCTAGAAATTGTCTTCACATCCCTTGCATTGTGGTAGCTAGGGTTTCTTGGGGTTTGGTAAGGGTTTTGAAACATTTCTTGCATACTAGAATTTGTTGATTTTTATTTCAAAATTTGTGGATTTTGGGGGAAAACCTTTTTTTTGTTAAATCATCCCATTTGAAAACATTAAAATACATGCCTAATAGGTGGTCGCAAATTTGGTGTCTTCACTCCTATGAGGGAGCCAATGAAGCAAAAAAAATAAGAATTTAATTAGCAGCCCATAGAGGTGCAAGAGAATGATAAAAGAGAAGAGGAAATCAAGGAACGTGAACTAAAAGAAGTGTCAGGGAAGGATTTTTTATTGATAGATGTCTATTTATCTTCTAACGATTGTATATATTACAGTGAAGTCACCAAAAATGATAAAATGAACGATATGGTTTATAAAATGAGGCATCAGGATTCCCTTATTCAAGTTCACAATTATTGGCACCAATAGGTATGGGATCCTAGTAAATTTTTTAGTTGTACAAAGGTTCTCAATTCTAATTTTAAATTATTTATGACTAATTCCATGCGAATAAAGAAAGAATCAGAATCATTTGGGGCATGGATAAATATAGGCATGCATAAGTTAGCATTAGAACTAGAGTTTAAGGTGGGAGATAATGAGAATATTTTGCATGGTTTGAGTGACACGAAGGCTCCTTCATCTTCATCAATCAACATGATAGGAATGTATTTTATGAGTATGAGGAAAGAGGATGAAAGGAATAATGATAGGGCTATTATGAGACATCATGGACAGCCATGTGCTTGCAAAAGAGGGTACGCTACAACAAAATTGGTAAGTTTACCTGGTTCTGATTTTTATCATGCATATGTTGGAAGAGATAGATTGAAGTCCGAATTTTATGGCTCAAAAAATTCTGAGATATCTAGTCAATTCCAACCCCTACATACAAGCATAATATTGCCCTCTCAAAATATGTTTCAATTCACAAGGAGGAGAGTTCATGCATGAACAAATTCTAAAATCAATTGCTCCCAAAATTTTGAATTAACATGGCAGGTAAAACAGTATATAAAAAGGGACAAAGTCCAGTATTGGTGGGGTTTGTTTGGTGATGCATACATGTATAAGGAAGCTATTAATAGACAACCAAGGGAAGGATATACATCTTACATAAGGGGATCCCTACCAATGGATTTATATGATTATGATATGCATTTGCAAGGTATGTTTTTCAATTTGGTTAAGCTTGTTTTCTCTCTATAAAGGGGAGGACTACATTTTCAAAATGAAAAAGGATTGATAGGGTATAAAGAAGATCCTATCACACATTGAAATGTACATTATGGGAGCACACCTCTTCTAATGCTTCTCCATGAGATGAATTTAATTGTGGTTAGCCTTGCTAAGCATATTAATTAAGTTCAATTTTGCAGTCCTAATCTTCTTCATACAGGGCATAAGTCCATGATGGTTTGTTGGCAAAGCATGGAGTTAGAGAGCCCATTAAAGATCATCTTGGTAATGAGCAAATTGAAATTTTTGAGTAGAGACATGGATGTGTTTTACTATAACAGCGAACATATTCGTATGCACAATCTATGGGAGGAGGTTTCAACTCATAAGGGGACCTTGTGGATAAGTTCAAAACATGATAAGAGGTATGATAGCTAATATTTTGAGTTGCATGACACATTGAGTTCTTTTGAGAAGCATACTAGGTACAAGTATCGGTAAAAAGTTTTAATGGCATCCCACAGATCATGGGAAGAGGAGAGAATACAAGTATTAATTATAAATCTTGTCATCATGAAAAATTAGAATTAGGCATGTATTTACAACAGTATAATGAAGGAAGAAACACTGATTTTTGGGGTACATTCCATCTTTTGCAAGGTTTTTGAAACATGCATGTTTGGGTTCCATTTGAAAGTAATAGAAGTAGCACATGCACAAAGAGGATACAACTCTCATTGATAAACATTTAAGGACTCTTAATGAGCTTATGGAGGTTTACATGCATATGGGAATGTTGATAAGGGCAGCCTTTGGAAGGGTACATGGCGTGCACAAGGAGGCCCATATATATTGAGTTGTACTATCTTGAGGCCTCACATCATGGTAAGTTTACAAGATGGTACCTCGCTGATTTATTTTTGCACGATTGGAGATTTATAGCATGGCATTTGGGAGGTCATTACCCTCGAGGTAACAAGGTAATCAAATTCTATTATGTTTTTTATTTCAACTTTTGCCCACATATCACTTCCTTGGAAGGTATAAGAGAAAAGAGTTTCCTCATCCACCACTTAGTATTGAAAGAGGTGTTTGACTGGGAACATGTGGAGCCTTTGGAAGGTTATGAGGACACATTACCACTTAGGGGCAGCCCCCAAAGTATAGGTATGGCAGGTTCATGGCTCTGTTAAGGGCTACCACTTCTTGGGAAGTAAGGATAGATTTTGGTTGCATTGTGGGACGTGTTGGCAAGATGGAATGGCATTTCATTATCCATTTGGGCAATGTCACACTATGCTTCTTAGCAAAATTTATTTCACTTAACAGATACAGAGACAAGGCTTTTTAGCACTACAACAGGGTTTACCACTTGGACATGGTAATTAGGCATATGTGTTTGCATTTGTTTGAGGGCAAGCAAATTTGGAAAGGGAAGACTGTAATCTCCCATTTTCATATAATTTTAATAATTAATAAAAATATCTAAATAGTGATTTTATTCATTCAAAAATATAAAACAATTTAATTAATTATTAAAAGAAAACTATCTTGAACAATTATTCAAATTATCTGAAAAGTGGATTTAACTATTTAAAAAATTAAGGTAATTTTAATGATTATTTAAGGGGTTTTATAATTGTTTGAAAAATGATTTTTATCACTTTAATTATTAGAGTAATTTAATTAATTATTTAAGCAGGGACCTAATATAAAACAATTATGTAATTTTCCAAAAAATAATTTTAATTACTAATTTATTAAGTCAAATTATTTAATTAATTCAAAAAAACTTAAAGTGAAATTAAAAAGAATGTTGGCTTGAAAGCTAAGACAAAGAAAAGAAAAAATATCCTAAAAAGTTGGCAAGAGAGACTTATTAAGTATTTTACCTCCTCGAGGTGGTTTGGCCCCCTTTGGAAGGTACAAATACAAGGTGAAGATCACAATTGAAGACATATTGAATTTGATAATTATTTCTTTATACTTGAAGAAGCTATTGGGATGCATGCCCAATAGTTGTTCTCAAATTTGTTGTTGATTATTCTACAAAAAGTGTATTTTGACACCACCTTTGCTAAATGAGGTTTGTTACTTGCCCTAGAGTGGGGTGATTTGCTTTGAGAGGCTATTGAGAGGTTTTGGTGGATTGTTTGAGATCCATTTGAATCATAATATTTTTTATTATTATTTGTGCTAATTTTGCAAGTGGAGCAACGAGGTTTGGAGGCCTCTTAAAGTGATTGAAAATCCTTTTGGGGGTCTATTTGGGCAATTTAATATTCTGGGATTTAATACTAATTTTCCTGAATATTGACATAGAATTTGAAGAAGAATTGATAAAGATTTGAGGCTCTAATTTGATGGAATATTGAATAATAATTTGTAAATTATTATTTAATTTTTTTTATAGGGTTTCTTGATCATTTTTACTTGTGAAAGGCGGGATCTTGCTTACTAAATATTCAACTATTTTCCCTACACTTTGATGATTTGGACGATTGGTTTGGAAGACTTTTTGGGCCATTTTTGATGCCCTAGAGGTTTGATGGAATTTTCCTTGATTTTTGGGCGCATGGCATATCTTTAGCGAGGGTTTGAAGCAAAAAATAAGCAAGGAACAACAGTAGTAATTGAGATAAATTCATATTTTTCCACCTATCATAAATTGGCATATGATGTTCAATAAATTGACAAAAAGTACTTCTTTCCTATTCTTAATTTATTGCTTATTTTGGCAAGCATTCAGATGAATTTTGGATAAAATAGTCGTTGAAAATTGTCTTCACATCCCTTACATTGTGGAGCCTAGGGTTTTTTGAGGTTTGGTAAGGGTTTTGGAACATTTCTTGCAAACTAAAATTTGTTGATTTTTAATTTAAAATTTCAGAATTTGTGGATGTTAGGGGAATACCCTTTTTTGTTAAATCATCTCATTTGGGGACATTACAGGATTAAAAAGTGCACATCAGAAAGCATTGAAATCCATTGATGTTATGAATAACCCTGAGATCATGTCATCACAGGTATTTGTTGAAGGATCATGTATTGAAAATACAACTATCGTTAAAGACGAAAATTGTGAACAGCGCCAAAAGCAAGTTAGTGCCCAAAATTCAAGAGAGATACGGTTAGAGCTTGGATCATAAAATAACAAAGCAACTAAGATGGAAAAGGAGGATAAACAATTACAACGTGTGCAAGAAGAAGAAATAGAGAAAGGCAGGGTAAGTTTGTGGCTTTATTGGGCTTACATTACTTCAACATAAATATATGTTTACTCAATGTCTTTCGTAAAATTTACGCTTTGGGAAGCACCTACACTTGTGTGATCACTTTTGGTATGTGTACTGATAGGAGTGCCTTTAACAATGGGTAAAATTCCCTCCGCACTTGCAACTATCAGGGTGTTGAAGGATCCAATATATAGTTCTCCCTGATTTAATTGCAGTGATTGCTCAAACTAGAGAGTCACTAGAACGTATTCCTTCATTTTCGCAGTAGGGAGAGCAACAAAAGGATGCAATAGAAGAGGTGTCAAAGGATTTGATGGACATGCCAATTGAGATCTAAGAAGGGGTATTCTCTTGGGATCCTGCTTCCCCTAGTCCAACCATAAGAGGCTTAGATGTCTATGTAAAGAGAGGCATGAGGGTTGCAGTGTGTAGAACTGTTGGTTTTGTAAAATCAAACCTCTTATCATGCATTATGCGGGAAATACCTAAACTTTTAGGTAATGTAAGGGTAAATTTTCTTAGGGATGGAGGAAAAGATATGGTGGGAGATGCAGAGGGCGTGGGACAAATAGCACAAAATTGAGGAGAAGATGCCATGGTTTACATGCCCAACTATATGAAAATTTGACATTTGAAAATAATACTAACAAATAAGCTTATGAATGCATTGAATAAAAATGCCTCTTTCAAAATTCAAAAATGCTAACTCCTTCCCACAACATGAAAATTTTAAAATGTTTTTTTTATAACTATGTTGATCCATAATAAGGTTTTAGTGTTTTAAAAAAAATTATAATTATTGTTATAATATATTTCCCTCTCATTTTAAAATTTTATGTTGTATTTTAATTCCAAAAATTTATCTTGTAAATATTGAATAATTAATTAACATGATATTATCTTGAATCTTTTTTTTTTTAATTTACAAGAAAATTATAACTAAAATTCAACTAAATAAAAATTTCTTTTAAACTCTAGTTAAAAAATCTACATAACACAGGAAGAGCATGTTTAGAGTGATTGAGAGATACAAGTAGTAGTTAATTCAAACAATACGCTCCATTAGCCCATGTGGTTAATGATGGGTTAAGTATTTTTTTATTTTAATATTTTAATAAATAAGAAATATCATCCCGTTTTTAAGGACTTCTTATAAAGCCCCTTTTTAATCTCAATTTTAGTTTAATGTTGGGACAAACAATTTTTGGGAAGGGCACACTATTATGACCCCTTTTTCAAATAAAGTAAAAATAATAAAATTAATATTTTCATTAAAAAGTGACAATATTACTTTATTATTATAAATAAAAGGAACACTCCAAATAAAACAAGTCAACATCAAATTAGAAAATGGAAAGTTACTTTTGAGGCTTTTTCTAAGGAAAAATGTCAAATGATCTTATAATAGGGTATTGGAGGGTCATTTGAAAATCATCTTTTGTCATCTATTTTTACATTGAGAGTTTGCACTGTTGCTTCAACTTTTACTTTTGAGGACCAAAACACTACAATCTTCAATGGTGACTCCATCTAGGAGTTGTATTTGTGCATCTAATCTAAGATTTGTAATTTTCGATTCAATTTTATCAACTGGAACACATTTTTGACGTCATTGTTAAGATTTCTACATTGGACATCACCTACAACAACTAGGGCATCATCTCAAAGACTGGCGTCATCATCCAAAGGGTTGACGTCACACTAAAAGCAATATTTCAGCGCTGACATCACTTATAATTCGCTGTCGTCATTTCTTTTAGTCTGCAGAGCCATCATTTGGTCTCTTCAATTTATCTAGGACACCATTGGTCAGAAAATTGATGTATACATTCAACTAGTATTTTTCTTATTTTCAATGTTGAAAAATAAATTAAAAAACCCTGATTTCAATGTTTACGATGTCACTGTCTTCTTTGCAACAAATCTGATTTTTTTTTAGGGTTTATAAATTATTTCCAAAATTTTCTAGCATTTGTAATTTTTGTCGTAAAGGTTTTTTTATTATCTCTACCCTAAGGTTTTCGGTGAACCCAGAATTATTTAAAAATGTCCGTTTAAAGACATTAAATAGAGTTTTCCAAGACTGAAAAGATATAGAAGGCCACTAGGCGAGGTTCCTCAAGTGATATGGGTGAAGAGTAAAGTTTCCCAAAAAAAAAAAAAAAAATTAGTGAACAATCACCTAGACTAGTAAGACCTATTCATTGGTAAAGCTAAGTTGTCTTGGGAAAGGTATAATCACTGTTTTGAAAGGGGACTATTCATTGGTTGTAAACAACTTTATAGTGTGGTGCCAAGAAAACATCTGGTGGGTCAAGAAGGTTGTCAAAAATATAATATGACCCAAAAACAAAAAGATAAATATCTTAAACGGGTTTTGTTCTCCATCCCCTGAATTGTCATATGTTCTAAGGGCCTTCCACACCCAAACTAATAATGGTTGGAGCGGGTAGGCCCTTACTAAACCCGCTGATGGTTGGATTCAACTAGGTCTATCCCAGTGAAAAGCATTAAAAAATATGAAAAGAGTTGTTCCGTGAACAATTTCTGATTTTAATTGGTTTAAGTAATATTTTACTGGTAATTTATATTGAGATCCATTGAACTTTATGCCATGTATTATAATTCTGTGACGATTTGATTTTGTTGTGATCAACAACATATCGTAAAGTTTGAAAGCTTTGAACAAAAATGTTTGTTGGCAACTACCTCAAAGTTGTATTTACAGTTTATTTACCATTTATGAAACAAGATTTAAAGGTTGCAAAGTGTGTTTGCAGCATAGCTGCTATCATGGAAATTGTAACTACAGCTGTAGGTGTTGATAGTTATATAATGTTGATCTGTTCCTTGTTTACCTATGGATAAATCCTCCTTAGATGTTCTATTTCTATACTCTTTGCAGCTGTGTCATTTGTTATTACAAATGGATAAATTACATTCAACTGTTCTATTTTATATAAATTGGTGATTTTTGAACCGCTGTATTATTTTTTGTTGCAAGTAGATAAAATACATTTAGCTGTTGTGTTCTTACATACACTGGTAATTTATGAACAACTGTACCCATTTCTTGTATGCAATTGGATATAATCAGATCAGCTCTACTTTTTCTATTTAAATTTATACATTCCGTACAGTTGTTCCAAAACTACATAAAATATGTGGATTTAGATGTAGAAAATGAGACTTTACAATAGAAATTGCTAGATTTGTACAACTGTTCTTTCAGAGTACGTATTTGGAATACAATTTGAATTTAAGCACTATGTTTTTATTCGAGTTTTATATATTAAAGTAGAACTACAATATTCATTATATTCTATTAAAATGTATCCTTGTGACAAGTTTAACTTTAGAATGGTAACTTGTTTCCATTCCTTACACTGAAGAAAATTTCAGCAGCGTGTCAGGGACTCTATGTCTTTTAAATGATACAGGTTGGATAACCTGAATTAACTGTTAATTGATGATAAGCTAAAACTCGTGTTTTGGGTTATTAATTTAAATACAATAAGCTCTTCCAGGAAGTTTACAATTCTGTTTGCATATATACTTGCGATGAATGTATAATTACATTATTATTATTCCATGTGAAGTACATCGAGATGAAACTGGCAGTTTGAGTAGAGTTTTTATCGCTCAATCTTCAATTTTTTAGAAAATAACAGTTGATTATTCACTTCAGGCATCTAGAGCATTTATAGTACTGTTATATTAACATCTGTTTTTGAGTTATTTTCCCTTGGTTTTAATTGATGAAATGCTTCATGGTAAGTGTCACTGTGGAATAATATTTAATCATTCTAAGATAAACATATGTTAGATGTGATAATGTTGAAGTGAAAAGTTTTATAGTTTACCAAATTGTTTTGAACTTTTTGTTTTAAGTATATTCCATTTATAATATAAATGTTTAGTT
Organism: Torreya grandis; assembly: GCA_037957365.1. Taxonomy (NCBI): domain Eukaryota; kingdom Viridiplantae; phylum Streptophyta; class Pinopsida; order Cupressales; family Taxaceae; genus Torreya; species Torreya grandis. The sequence continues at coordinate 2,533,483 of JARHVA010000606.1, read as the reverse complement.
TAGTTGTGAAAAAAATATCATTTCGAAGACAAGTGAACCTACATGTAAAAAGATAGTCACAGGTTTGAGTTCCTTATTTGGTTTGTTGAACTTGAAGTTCAAATGGTTCTTTATTCCAGTGATCATAGATGTCTCCAAGTATGATAATTGATGCCTTCGTATGTAAGTTCTTTTGCAAAATGATTCCAGATGACAAGATGACACTTGTTGCAATTAAATGCGTTTTTCAGTTTTTTTTAAGTCATTTGAAGTCCACAGTGGACAAGCAATCACAGTGAAGTTGGTTGAAATTTTGATTTTGCCTTTCATTTTGTTGGACGGTATAATTAGGAATTTGATTGTTGTTTACAATCATTTTGGAGACCTTAATTGTTTTGAATGAGTGAAACTGAAATATTTTACGGAGTTATTTGGTCTCGTGAGTTTCATGGTAGTATGTTTGCTTCCATAAGTGTCACTGAGATTCCAATGGAAGATTTTGCTTGGAATAGTTAATGCCTATGTGGTTCAAATTTGAGTTTTGCATAGCAAGTTAATTGAAAATGGTTTGAAAAGGACACTGGAAAACATTGAATTGTGTGGATGTTTCCATGACAAAAAAGATAAATCATCATTATTACAGTGTAGATAATTGTGGACCCCTCCACTCATCGAATAATGTGTCTCATTTAGATTACCCTTGTCATTAACCCTATTTTTTGTAAAGCTACCGATTTCTTAAAAATAACTTATAATTTGAAGTTATTGACTTAATATTAGGTCTTTACTTGAAAGGTGACATAAAGTGCTTAAGTAACTGTTTATAATATTTGTTGTGACCAACACGCCCCCATTCTTCTCAAGAAATGGAGACCCCTTTTGAAATTGAGATACAAACCTATTTTCAAGATTTATCTCTCTCAATTTTGTCCAAATTATGAAATAAATCAGAAAGCATAAGAGAAGAAATCAAATTTCCCCTTCAATTAATTTCATGAGGGTTCCATGGAGCATCTAAGACTTAGTTGCAACTAACTTTGAGTTCGAATGATCACACAGTTAGTCTTTCATGTACCTTCATGAACCCCTTTAAAACACTTGGTGGCCACACAAGTTGAGAACCATGTTTTATTTCATGCCGCATATATGCCTTTGAAGTAAATGGACCCGATCACAATTTAAAAACAAAATTGATAAACTAACCCATCCATGCAATTTTTTGATACTTCAAAGCTTAATGTATCCCTAGTTGAACTATGTTGCTTTGTGATTCGGTTGGGAGGCCACGTGTCTTGGTTTTTAATATCACTTATTTGAAAAGAATATATATTATTTGTTTTATTTAAAGTTATGATCATAGGTTGGCTTCTTTGTTTAGTGCAGTTGCAGATGCGTGGAAATAAGAAGCGGATTTTATAACTTAATGGATCCACTAACTTCATTGTGACCACTTTGGAAATTAAAAAAATTTGTGACTCCATTAAGGCATGACCGTAAATGGCTGCCCCGTGTCTCATTTTGTGATACTTATGCTTATATTATTACAATTGCGAATATAGTTATGAATTGTTTGTCTCTTGTGTGTAGGTAAAGGGACACATGCATGCAATTATAGATTGGATTTTAAAGTTTAACAGATCTGCACAGCCCAACCAAGACACAAAATTAGCAAAAGATAACTCCATGACTATGTGACTTTGTGGCTGCTAGATAAATGCTACATGTTTTCTATTGATGATTGTAACATAGAGCTTTAATTTCGCTTATGATAATATAGATGTGACATGCTTTATTGTTTGTCCGCAGGTAAGGGAGGGACATCAAAGGGAATTGAAGCAAAACTAATATTTCAACGCTTGCATAGACTATGATTCATCACTTGCAACCTCGTGAACTCTGTGGACCATTGGGGGTACTATGTTCATGAGTTATTATTTCATGCCCCCATTTATATAGTATTGTTCAATTTTAGGGAAACTAAAAGAATCATGTCTACCCATTTCCTAGCTGAATCCACACTATATATGATTTCCTTTTGTACAGTTTGATGCAATGTGACCTTGCTTACTACATTTAAAACAAGTGATCTCTGCACTATCTTGGTTATATCCCTTTCCTCCTTGGTGTCCTCCTTTGTAGTCACATATACTATATGTGTGGTATTGTAGAATACTTTCGGCACAAACTTTTGTGCTTGCTTCGGCGCCATTGGACTCCATATTTTTGTCAGTAACTACTGCATGCAACTACCGCAAAAGCCAAGGAGGACATTTAAATAAATGGGATGGTCATCCAAATGATCGGTGATTGGGTAGTTGCAACACAATTAATGCATGGCCCTTTCAAGGAAATAATCCTACCAAGAGTGTTAATGGCAGTGTGACAATAGCATGCAAGAAACCCTAGCAAAGCTTTAGCCTTTTATTCGCACTCCTCCCTATAGTAACAACTTTTTTGTTTTCCAATCCCGCAACTCCACATTCTTGCACCTATCATGTAGTAAGAATAATGTTTTCCATCTTCTCTCTATTCCTTTTGACCTGCATATTTCCCATCTGATTATGTTTTGGAAATCCACACCAAGGTACTTATATTCTCCCACTACCTCTGATAGGTTCCCCCAAAAAAAAATTACTTCTTTTTTCTACACAAGGAAATCATGACTTTGGTTTTGCCAATATTCACTTTCATCCCTACGTCTTTTCATAAAAACTCTAGGGCTTTCAAGTGTTCTCTCAAGTTGTGGGTTGTTTATGCAACTAGATAAGGTCATCTGCATAAAGGAGAGACTTTAATACATAGCTAGGCTAAGTAGACACCCCCACCTCCAAGCTTGTTTATCAACTCCTCTAATGTGTCTACGTACAACACAATCAATGTTGGGGATAACAGATACCCTTGTTTGACATTGATGTCGATTGAAAAGTATTTAAAAAGTCTTCTACATGCTTTGAGTTTGGCTCGTACTTGGTCATAGAGCCTATGAGTGTAGCTCTATATTCATATCGAAACCCAAGTTTCTCCATCCTACTCCAAAGCTTGCTTCTAAGAATCATGTTGAATGCTTTCTTAAATTTGAAGAAGCAATTAAAAACTTCTTCTCCCTGCTTATCCCTTACCCCATACTTTTTCAATCAAATTTCTAAAAGTGTTTTGGTTTGAAACTTGCTTGGCCTTTCACTTTTTTCCTTTGTTCTTTTGTCCAACTGCTAATTTTGTGATCTATACTTCCAAATAATTTTGCAATAAGAATATTAATCATAATAGTTTGATAGTTTGAGTCACTTTGACGAATTGTTGACATCTCTACTTTTGAAGAGAATTATGACCACACTAGTTTTCCTATTGACCAAGCCACCATTCTAAATGACACCATTGAATGTGTATTTGATGTGTGGTGTTAGAGCTTCTAGACCCAATTTTAAATACTCTCCACCTGTCTAATGCCTTACCCCTACTAGCCTCTTGATACCCTCCTTAATGTTTCTTGTAGAGAAGAGTTTACTTGTTACTTTGATTATGGAGGGATATCCTTATCTTGGTCTCGTTCATATAATAGTCTTGCATATTTTTACCAATTGAACCATCCATAACCTTCCAAGGTTGCTCTCTATGCTTTAATGCTGGGAATGCCAAAATCCTCCTTTTTCTTTAAAGTGAATTGCAAAAATCCTAATCCGACCCTTTGGCAACTCCATGTTGTCTCCATAAGAAACTTCAAACTTGACAACACATTCATTTTACTCATACAGTTTATTTTATAATTATTATTTTTTACCATCATATTCTGAAATTAGAACAAAAATAATTCCATCGTGTGGATAGTTGCAACCAACAACTTGACACACAAATAACATTAAGCACTATCGAGAGCAATCAAGATAAGAGAAAAAGTTGCCAAATAAAACAAATATCCAACTAGACCATTGAGAGTTAATAACTATAAAAATTGGACACATTTTTTGGAGTTCATACTTTTGCTGATTCTACCAGTTGCAACTATCAAAATATGATCTAGATTCCATTCAAGGGGCTCAGGAAAGATGATGTCCACTTTCGTCTAGTATCAAAGCCAACAATGTCTATATGGTGTTTTGTTTTTACAATGGTTGCACGAAGGAATGTCTAATGAAGCAGATAAAACATTTGAACTCTGGAAATCAATACCAAAAAACAAGCTTTTCTACTTGAAATATCTAAATAGCAAGCTGCTTTGAAATATTCTATAAGACAGCAGATATATGGCCTCTAACTTTGTTACTAGTTCCCAGATTAATCATAGAAGAGAAGTAAAGAACAAGAGGTATTTTCGATAAAGTGCATTAGAATATTCTAAAATTGAGTTGAAACTGTAAATAAAGTTAACCACCCTCAAGGACGTAGGAATGTCCACTGTCTTAAGTATAAAGAGTTGTCAGTTCAACAGCCAATAAAGTGAAAAATATCAAAGACAAGCAACGCATAAGAAAACAGTAATGGAAATTAGCTTTATAAACTTCTTCAAGCTTCACAGAACTGAGGCATTTTGTAAATTCAAAAGCAGCATACCCAACAAATCGACTAAATAAGTGACTCAAAACATCTCTGCCTCTTAATCTCAAAGTGCATCATGAGAACACCACTTATTTGGAGAGAGAGAATGATAGGTGACCCAAAGCAAACTGCTTGTGTTCAATCAAAAACATCATAGAAATGAAGGAAATAAATAATATTAATGTCCCAAATGAACAAAGTAGGTCAATAGAACTCAAAAGCACATTCAATTAACGCAGAGTAGTACTAGGGTAAAAGGGACCCCAGATTCTGAAAAACAACTATACACTAAACACCAAAACAATGCAAAGTTAACTAGGGAGGAAAAAACACAAGATGAGTCATGACTGCAAAAGGGAAAATACAGAACTGAAACAACCTCTAAAGTCCATTATTTCCAGGAATAGTGAAGAACTTGGGCCATAAGGAAAACAGAATCCAGGACACAGACAGCAACCCCCATTACAAGATTTAAATTGGAACAAATAACCTATTAAACAAGAAGCATTTTAGACTATCTGAGCTTTCTCAAATATAAAAGCTCCCTTTTAATTTATCAGAGATCCTTGTAGCAAGAATTCCCTATATATAAAAAAATAATAAAGCTACAGAAGAAACACTATGGTCCATAGATATGTACCTTAAGTTACAATTATAGATCAATTCAAAATATGTACCTTCTTTATCTTTTACCGTTGCTCCATAACTCAGGCATTTGGTTTCCAGTCAGAGCTTCAAGCTCTTGGAGAAGTCAATGAGCTTCAGCATATTGCTCTTAGATGAAAATACGGATTTCTAAAATGCTATATTTTTTCTTTGAAAACCTCTATTCTGACATGAATGTTTTCCACTTCTATCTTCACAAAGAAAGCATTTACAGATTTAGTTGACGGTCATTTTTTATTCATATCAGAAATACAGTTCGCAACAAAATATTTTATCTTAGTTCCTTGCTCCTCCCTAATAAGTGCAACATCTCTGACTTTTTCAATCAGTGCTTCAAGATCTTTAACACCATATAACTTGAAGTCAAGATCTTTAGCATATCTTTGTTGGTACAACGCCAAAAAACTTGTCAGCAGAATTTTGCAGGCATGACTTACCAAAAGCTCTTGCAGCTCATGTTTAAATATTTCTAGCTTCGATTCTGTTGTATATTCCTCAGCACCCATTTCCGCCTGAAGAATTGTTTCCCTGTTCCTATCCTCTTCATCTTTATCGCTTCCCCTCTCATCATCTGAACCTTCATCTGAATAACAACCCAGATTTACTTCTGTGTTATATAACTCAAAATCATGTCGCTCATTGCAATCATCTGGATCCCTGTATCCCTGGGCTCCTTTTCCCTTTGCTGAATTTCTCATATGCTCCACTCTCCGAATCATAGCTTTTGGATCTTTGTTAGCAAAGTTAGCATCATTTTTACCTTGTCTGCACTTATTTGCAAGCTCTCTTAGACACAGAAACTTCTTATACCCTTTTCCTTCAATTGTGAGGACATCGTGCATCTTTTTAATCAGATTAACCAATTTATAAGAACCATATTCTGCCAGATACAAAGGTCTCCCAAAGGCCTTATGATACTCAGATGGAACCCGTACAAGTGGCAAACTTCCTCCATATACATGGACAAGATTTACAAGCTGTCTCTTTAAGCCTTGGATATCACCAGGTTGCACCCATGCAACTGAAGATTCTCCTGCATTTGTTTCATTTAACACTACTCTAGGTTGACCGCAATCTGGAAGGGATGATGTTTGTAAAGGTTTACTAGGCGCAGACAGGAGATTAGCTGTTTGATTCCCTTGCATTGAAGAAGATGACTTCACCAGATCGGTGTCGTTGGTGTTTGCATCAGGAGCTGGAAATTGCAAGGATGATGCCTTGATGCTGCTACCAACTTTTATGAGAGATTCTGGTTCATATTCTCTGGTCACAAGAGAATTGTTCATCAAATCCTCCATTGACATCTGCTTTGAATTTAAACAGTGCATTTGTTTTGAATCAGTATCAATATTGTACTCTTTCTGACAGATCCCTCTGTAATAAATAACTTCATCATTTTGTAGATTAGACTTGTCACTTGAAAAGCAACCAACAAGATAACCGGTCACATCCGATGCTCGAGCAGCCAAAAAGGATTTTGCTGGAATAAGACCTTCCCCTCGAGCGACACTTGGCCAATCCCACACAAATCGACCAGCATTGCATAATGCAGAGGATACACCCACTCCAGCAGGAATAGCCAGCACAACTGTGTAACCTCGCTGACCCAATTTGTGCAAAGCAGGAGCGAAATCCACATCTCCAGAAATCAAAAGAATGGTAGAAGGGGGAGGATTATCAAGAGCAAATAAGAACATGTCTACCAAAATTGCTTTATCTGCCGCATCTTTCTTTCCATTAGGAACATCAATAAGGTTCACACCAGTCTTCTGACAGCCTTCTCTAAGCCGGCGAGGAAAGATATTGAAATCTCCGTATGCTGAGAACATAGTTACTGCTCCTTTAATGACAGGATGCAGCTGCAGAGCCACTCGGATGTTACCTGCCACGTCCTCTGGATGGACTTCTGCAGGAACAGGGCAATTCTCTATATCCCATAGTATCGTCACAGGCCCTAGCAGTGCCCTCATTTGTTTATTACCTGCTTGTGTTGATTCCTGATCTAGTGCATCTACAGCCCGATTTCCATATGAAAGACCTGGTATATGATACATATACTTCTCAGGCAAGCTCACAGACATATCTGAAAAGAGAGAAGGACATTTAGTCTAGACTGAATATAGCAGTCAGAATTAAATAAATAGAACTAGAACCTACAAGAAACTTCATTATATTTATATTGAATCAAATAATGAAACAGAATAACAGAATTGAAAATTGTATGCATACATGTCTAATGCTTCATAATTCACTAAGTAGTGAGCTAGAAGTTCCAAAGTGTCTTTAAGAGAATCAATAAAACAGTTGACAAATCAGCACAAAAATACACAACAAATCATGGGCAACATTTTCAGACACCAGACAAATTTCAAAGTTCAACAACAGGCAGGAAGAGATCACAAACAATTATTACCATGTGGGTCAAACATAATATAGCTATAGGGGCCAAGAAGTTTACCATAATACTCAGGACAGTCAAGAAATTAGTAGCACCTACTTTCTCACATACCTTTCCTACTTCAAAATTAAGAACATATAGATTTGTTTTATAGCCCTTGAAGGCACACATTGAAGTGTGTGCATCCTTCTTTTATTGTAGAAAACGAAGTTACAGCAGTTAGGAAGGTTGATAACCAACCATTAACTAACAGCTAATCACCCTCCCTTAATAAACAAACCAAAGACTATTCCAGATTTGTCCCAAAATTTAACAAAGTGGGACCAACTAGTTTAGTCGTTACATTTACAAGCTGCTCTTTGGAAATCAACATAAAATCTGCAGTCCTCTAACATTTTGCTACCGTCCAATGTAGGAGTTTTAGTGTAGACAAAAACTGAAAAGGATAGCCAACAACAAAATAAAGATCTAGTCATGTGGACATAAGATGTATCAAGTTGTCAACCAATTCTCTATAGGGTGATTCATTGACCAGTAATGAATCATCATTCACTAATAACTTCGGCCCGACCTCCATAATTCTGAATCCAAAATCTTGGAGATGTCGATCAAACAAAGTATACCAAGCTTGTGGAGCCTACTTAAGTCCATACAAGGACTTAATCAACCTGAAAACCAAATGGCCATGACCAAGTACCCGAAAACTTTTAGGGAACACCATATAGACCTCCTTGAAGAGAAGCAACCAAAATGTGACTATCTTCGTAGGAGTAAAAACCAACTCCTCAGTTGAAGCAGTGGGAGTAAAAACCAACTCCGTAGTAGGAGAAGAAGCCATCTCCTCATCTATTCCCTCATATTGGAAAAAGCCTTTCACAACAAGATGAGTCATGTACTTGTCCAAAGTACCAATTTTGTCCACCCATTTGCAGTCAATGGGCTGTGTAACTGGCAGTTGAGGTACCATACAAAGGTTAGAAGTAAGAGCAAAATGACCATGCCCTGCTGAAGTAACAACCTTGTTTCTAGTCCTTTGAGCCAATACCTTTGACTGAGGCATATCATCCCCTTGCACAACTACCTATGCATTTAACTCAATTTGAGGAATTGCATTCTCCAACACATCCTTTATAATGGATAACTAACAAACAAGAGATTGTTATTCATGCTAGGAACATACCTAACATTCTTTTGATTTTTCTAGCATTATTCAATACCATGCAAATATCTCATATCCTTTATATTGCATATAACTAACCATCAGCTAATGAAACTGAATCGAAAAACTTTGTACTTGTAGTAAATTTGACATGGCAGTCCTTACATGTGAAATGTTGGGATGCCCTAGAATCAATGAACCAACAACTGATAGTACTAATGTTCGAGCATAAAGGCATACTCCTTAAAATCCCGTTCTTCAACTGTTGCCACATTTGCCCCTTGACTGCTTTGTTGGGAAAGTGCGTGTTGTCTTTTTCGAAAATCCTTTTTGAGATGCCCAACCTTATGACAATATAAACACTTCACTTGATATTTTGAAGACGAATCAATAGGGATACGTTTCCACTTCCCTTTTTGATTGAGTAGCAAGTGCACTCTCTGTTTGTTCAACATTGGACTCGTTTTCTTGTGTCTGTTTGTGTTCCTTCTACATCAAATAGGAACTAACTTGATAAAATGTTAGATTCCGGCTTTTGGCCATCAAGTGTAGAACCTCCATGAAAGATTCATATGGGGGCTTCAATTTGTTTAGATTAAGAGTCACCATGTCATCGTCGTCCACCTTTTTGTTAATGGCTCCTACCTAGTCTTAGAAATCTTTCATCTGAAGAAGATGTTCTGACAAGGACTCATCCTCAAACATCTTTGTCAAAAATAGCAGATTTTTAAGGTACAAAACTCAATTTTTATCCAAAGTTTGATATTTATTTTTTATACTGGTCCAAGCGCACTTGCCTTAGTGGCATTCAAGACCTCAAGAATCATGTCATCTAACACAAATAACCTTAACAATAGCAAACTTCTTATGACGCTTGTCATAATCTGCAAAGTTCGTTATAGGTTTTGCTTCAATGCCAAGAACGATTTTATCACAATCATGATATTCTGCAATTGTTAAAATCTTACAACTCCAAACATTATAATAATGCCCAGTTAACTTTTGTGTTTTCGGTAGAACCAAATTTTGAATATTGGCCATTCATCACAAAATATTTTGACCTTTGATTCGGAATTCAATGCAACAGGGAAAAGTATGGTTATGAGATAGAAATTAATGCTACAGGGATAAACACAGTTTACATTTTCATGTTGCTTATAAATAAAACTTCAAAAAAACATTACTTACACAAAACTGCAAATTGATGCATTCTAGTGAAAACACTACATAGAATTGAAAAATCACATAAAATGTTGCACATAACTGTAAATCTCATCAAAAATACATTGCACTATTTCCTGTGCCCTAACAATGTCACCGTCGTTATGGTCCTTCAATAAACATCACTTTCGAGTGTTTGTCTTTACTTTTGATTTGCTCTAGTTGCATTTCCTTGACATCTGTGAATCCATGAAGGTTTTTACATTTATTTTCATATAATCACACCCTAATACGTCTGCTAGAACTGCAAATATGCAAATCTACCCACGATAATCTTTCCTTCTACTGCAAGTCTTAGTCTTTTTATTCTACGATTTTCTTCTGTGTTTCTGCATTTTCTTTTCTTTTGTGATTTTCTTTTGTGTTGCTAGTTGAGTACTCCATCACTTTCTTCATGTCTAGTCTTTCACAATTGGGTCTTCAAGTCTTCCATGGCTTTGCATCTACTTTGATCTATTCACAAACATAATCTCCAAAACATCTGAAATGTGCCCTAAGCACGTATGATTGCAATGGTCCTTCCTTTGACTTGGTCTACTCGCGCTATGACTACATTTTAAATCACATTGTTTCATTCAAATCATGATTACATCTCTACCTACTTCGTTGTTCATACCCTTTTCCTAGGGCTTCCTCAAACTGGGCTCAAACCTCTTCTACTCTGTTTGTACCCCTTCTCAAAGGCTTTCCCGAACTTGACTTTGCAATGTATTGTTCGTATTCTTCAACTAAGCTTCCTCAAATAGTGGATCTAATACCAATGTTAGCAAATATGAATGCTGAAAGAATGAAGAGAAAATTGGACGACACACATTGAAGTGCATGTGCATTCTTCTTTTATTGTGCAAAAGGAAGTTGCAGCATATAAGAAGGTTGATAACCAACCATTAACTAACCTTTAATTAATGACTAACTAACAACTAATTAATAACTTTAACATATGGATCAATTTCATGCACCTCCCCATACAAATGCAACTAGGGTTTGGGCATGCATAATAAGTATTCAGAATCTGAATTTGTCAATGTTCATAACAAATATGGATTGTCCTATTCACTACTTGCACATGACAACAAAACAGAAAGAAACTTTGCATTAAGTTTTTACTTGTAAAGAAACCACAAAGTTTTAACACAAAAAAATGACCCACCAAACAAAAATTGTAAACAAGCATCCCTTGACATTCTATTATATAAAATCAAATGAAACGTCAAAGAAATTGGGATTGAAAATCTCAACAAGAAATCATCCTTTGCCATGCCACAAGGATCGGGGGACAACACTCTAAATGAGGGTCTAGATGGGTTGTATATGTGTATGCAGAAGAAATATTGAATAAGATGGAAAATAGATAAAGTAATAGAAGTGGAACAAAAAACTATATTAATCTGTGCATTTTGTACATGGCATCCTCTTGAGAAAGATGTATGGTTGTCTACTTTCCTATTGTCTTCTTGCTAACTAATGCTAAAAATGTGTATACATAGATTGCAATGTCGCAAAGGCTGAGTCGTTATAAAAGTTGAACCATATGGGTTTCCATGTGTGACTCTTCATCTTCTGAAGGTTACATGCCTTGATTGATAGGTGCGTGGAATGATGATGGATGATGCAACATCATGTGATTCCAAGAAGTGCCACTTGGCATGGTGCAACGTGGTGTAGTGTCCACATGGCCGATGTGCAATCTAGGGGTTTTGATCAAACGTTGAGTTGTGTGGTATGTCCGGATGTATTCCACCATCGGCTGATGTTGTGTAGGTGGCACATAGTGTGCAAAGGTTGTGATGTGTGGACTGTGGAGTTGCATCAAATGGCATTAAGATCAATTATCCACATTTTGACGCAGGGCAATGGGCTACCCCTCAACCCTACACGGGCTAAGCCCTTGACACTTACACGCTTTGCACCTATCAAGTGTGCACAATGTGGTCTTCTAAGCACTGCAGTATGTTTCCTGGCACTGCACGGAGGTGCTCAATGCGTATGAGATGTGTGGTATGTTCCCTGGCACTGCATGAGAGGTGCATGATGAAGGGGCTATGTGGAGTTGCACAAGTAACCATGGCACTCAAGGTAAGAGCACAAGATGGCATGGTTGCGCACAAATCAATTGGGTTCTCCATCCCTTGCAATAGTAGCATTGTTTGTTTGTCAATGCCCCTTGAAAAGGGTTTCATAATTGTGTCTTCAACAAAATAAAGATTAACAAGAGATTCATTCTAGTAAGGTGTAATGTCCCCTTTTTGGGCCAAAAAACCAAATAAGGGTTTTCCCTAAAATCCACAAATTTATGAAATCTAAAATTAGTAAAATCAGCAAACCCTAGCTCAAAGAGATGCCTCAAAAACATGCAATTTGCTTCCAAACCCTAGGCGTCAATGTGCAATAAATAGATAGGTAATTTCTAGCAATTACTTTGAACAAATATCCCCTCAAAATGATCCAAAATAAACTACGAACTGAAAATAAAAAATTTGTACATTTTTACCCCTTAAATGTAGATGAAAATCATATTTAACCTCATTGAAAAATATCTGATTTTATGCATAAAACAACCGTTGAATATTTACCAATTCTCACTCAAACCCTTGCCAAAAATTATAAATAAATTACCAAAAATAGCCACACAAATTCAATGCTCTTTTTAAGCCATCAATGTGATCAAATACCTCTCCAAACCTAGTCACTCTAGGTCAAAACTGCATATAAAAATTAGAATTAATATTTACACTTCAACTAAGGTTTTAGACCCCTTCAAACATCAATCCCTCAAATCCAATCAAGTCTCCACACTTTGGAAAAATTCACTCAATAAATATTAGCCACAAATCCACAATTTATTTAGTCAAAACCCTCATAAAATCTGCCCAAAAAATATAAATAAATAAATCAGAATTTATTATTTATTTATCCACTCAAAAAGACTTTGAAAACCTTGCCAAATCACATAGAAAGTCAATGCCACACTTCAGCAATATTCATCAATAAATTTCAGCAATGAAACTACGTCAATTGGACCTCAAATTGACCATGAAATCCTCACAAGCAAGTCACCAAGTAAGTCGCCCCACTCTAGTGCAATTATCAAATTCCACCTTTGCAAAGGTGGCATCAAAAGACACTGTTTTGTCAAATAATTAGCTCCAAAAATTTGCAAACACTTATTGGGCATACATCCCAATATTTTCTTCAAGCATATAGAATCAATATCAATTTTTAGCATATCCTTCAAAGGAGAACTCCACCATGTACTTGTAGCCTTCAAAGGGGGGCGAACCACCTTGGGAAGGTCAAATATTCTTTCTTAACTCTCCTTGCCGATTTTTAGCATATCTCCTCTTCGTCGTTGATCACTTACAAGCCAACATTTCTTTTTTATCAAAAATAATATTAAATAATTGCCTAAATAATAAATAGTAATTAAAATTACTTTTAGGCAATAATTCAATAATTATTTCAATTAAATACCTTAGTGGTAAAAATCACTTTTATAAAATATTCTATTAACTAATAATTGTCGTATATGAGCAAATGATTAAAATCACTATTCAGTGAATTATAATTAATTAATAAAATAAAACCCAAAAAAAATCTTAGTCTAGGAGGAAAGTAGATTGAAGGTCTTCAGTACATGCTCATAAGTGATTTGGAAATGGGGACATTACAATCGTTCGTTCTCAAAATTGTTTGCCCTCAAGCAATAGCAAACTCATATGCCTAATTACCATGTCCAAGTGGTAAAACCTATTGTAGAGCTCAAAAAGCCTTGCTCTTGTACCTGTTAAATGGAATATCTTTTGCCAAAAAGCATAGCGTGACATTCCCCAAATGGATAAAGAATGCCATACCAAACCTTCTTCAATTCGAAAATGTAATCTTTCCATTTGCAAAGAGAAAACAAGCTTAACTCAATTGGAAAACACACCTTGCAAACGCATGTCATAATCAAGCAAACAAATTTGTAGGGATCCCCTTATGTGAGATACATATCCTTCTATTTGTTGCCCTTTGTTAAATCCTCTCATGTGTTGGACCATGTTCCCCAAAAAATGCAAACAGAAATCAAAACTATATCGTCGATGAGAAAAGACCTCCAAGACACATTCGCCACCATGTATGGACATCCAAGTGTGAAGTTTGCACCCAACAAGAGGCTTCCCCATGTTACCTCCAACATACATATGATTCTCTGCATACTTCCCAAAAGCACTCCAACATTCTCACAAGAAGGTTGCACCTTCTTGGTGAGGAGGTTCCTTATGTCACCTATACATGATGCCAACAATATTACATTTCCAGAGTCTTGTGCAAACTGTTTTGTATGAAATAAATCAGTTTTCCCTTCATGTTGACATGGTTGTATATGCAAATAGACCTTTGATTTTTCATGTGGGCAAATGTAAAATTGATTGTACATATATCTCTCATATCCCAAGAGCTTTATTCTTCCTACCAAGCGTTGGAAAGTGCCAAAAGGATCATATTTCTTCCTTTCATCATGGCTGCCATGTGTGACCAAATAGATATCAGAGGGATGCTTAAACTGAATCCAAATGTACTGTTGTTCCGTGTCCTTACACTTCCCTTTTTTTCTATGCAAACCGTGACCCCAGTCATTGATATTTCTAGAATTTATGGATTGTTGAAAGTACACAACAAAATCAAACCTATTGCCCATGTGGAAGGACTGTAATAGTGACGTAGAAACTGAGTTTTCTAATTGCACCAAATCAGAATTACACCTAGCAACATTTTCCCTTGTCACAAGTGTTAGAATGCTCTCAAAATCAGATTTCTTATGCATGATAGGTGGTTGCCATAGGTTGTTCAACTCAAAATTTTTGGGAGTAAAGTTTCCATACCTTTCAACAACTTTTGACCTCTTAGTTGGCTTCCATGTACCAATTGTGCTTCTCTCTATGGGGTTCCAAAGCCCAAAATGTTGCCAATAATTCTTTGATTTTTTTGGAGAGGTAGGAAACAAATTTTCCTTCCCCAATTCATTTTGTCCAAGGCTGTTCATGATTTGGGCCTTTGCCCACTCTAGGGTAGTCTTCAAGTCTTCATCCATGTTTTCATCTTCAACTCCTCCAATCGATAGCCCATGTATGGGAACCAACCTACTCCTTGCATTGCCCATTGCAAGAGATCTCCTAAATAAACCTACATATGAAGCAAATTAGGGAAATCATTGGTATTTAATAACACCACTTTGATTCACTTGTCAAGTTCTAAGATCCTTTCTTGATGTCTTGATCCTTCCTATCTATTTTGGATTGCCTTTTACAATCCACAATAAGTTGGAATCTTGATTTTTCCCATATCCATTTTGATTGTATGCAAGTCCATCATAGTGTTCTTTCCTTCAAGCATTCCCTCATCTCATTCTGCATTGATCTATTAAGAAGCCCCTTTGTGCCATCCAACCTTGTCAAGGCTTGCACTCCCTTCTTATTTGTGCTTAAGAATTGTTCATTCCAAGTTCTTTCATCAAATATAAAGTCATACAACAAATTTGAACAATTATTAGATACCAAACAAAATTCATCATTCAAATCATACCTTTCTATGAATATCTCAATTTCCTTGGCTTCTTCAAAATCATCTTTTTGACTACCAAAGTTTGAGGTACTTGGCTGCCCCAAAGCACCTAGCATTTCCTCATTTTCATCCATCATTTGCAGCGCCTTTTGCTGCTCCAAATCTCATATTTTTCGTCCTCACAATTTCCCACTCTAGGCTGCCCCAAAGTGTCATTTTTTTGTAGCTCACCTTCCTCCTTCAAATCTGATTTTTTTGTTTCCTTGGCTTTCATAGGAACCCTCATAAAGGGTTGTCCTTTCATTCTTTCCTTTCAACTCTTCATGTAGTTCAATCCTCTCTTCCTCTACATGCTCCACTATCAAATAAGGCCTCAATTTTCCCTCACAATTAATTGCAATATTTTCAAACAGCATATGTGCAATTGAAAAAAAAATCTTTTCTAGCCTCAGACCTGTCAACAAGATAGATAATGGCTCGAAAAAATCATCTCTCATTGAGTGTCAAGGTCAATATACTCTGCATAGAAGCTACAACATTTTTGGTAGGATTCTTACAAGCAATTGCAAGAAAATGTTGAAACATTTCAAAAACAAGCTCATCACACTCCAAATCTAACATTATAACACATGCCCTGATTTCTGCCATAGTCTCTAGCAATGTGACCCTTCTAGCAAAGGAGTCTCCCTTGTTATCCGCAAGACCTTGGAAACTCTTCACAATCAATTGAAATATCTCCCTCATAATTCTGTCACTGTAAGGAAACTTGGGAGCAGTTAGTCTCAAAATTTTATTGACACAAATAGTAACCAAAAACCTTACCTATTCGCTTGTGTCTCTCAAGAGTTGATGTTGAACCAAGTAAGCCATTGAGGGATGTACTGCCCATTTCATAGACTCATATTGTGATTGACTCACCTTGGATAACCTCCTTTCTACTTTTTTCAAAGTGTTGATTACACTTTCCACCAGTTGGCATAGGTTCCCTAGCTTTCTTTTTGCATTGTAGAGCCTTTCTTTCTCCATTTCTTCCATGGCTTCTTCCTCTTCTCTGATAACACAAAATCATTTTACCTGCTTGTATCCAAATCTGCAACACCAAACCTCACAAGTGGACAAGATCGATGCTCTAATACCACTACAATGTCCTTTTTTTGGCCAAAAGGCCAAATAAGAGTTTTCCCTAAAATCTACAAATTTTTGAAATCTGAAATTAGCAAAATCAACAAACCCTAGCTCAAAGAGATGCCTCAAAAACATGCAATTTGCTTCCAAACCCTAGACGCCAATGTGCAATAAATAGGTAATTTTCAGCAATTACGTTGAGCTAATATCACCTCAAAATGATCCAAAAAATTGATGAATATATGGTTGGATGGCGAGCGAAGGGAGACGGCGCGACGGTCTGGAGGAAGCCCCCAAGGAGGAACGGCCTCGGCCTGGGGGGATTGAACAGGAGAAAGCTTCGGCCTATGTTAGTGACAGCTCAAAGCTTCAGAAGATCAATGGCTGCCTGCCACGAACCTTGCAACGCCCTGTTCTGGTTATTTCTCTGGAGACAGTCAAAGAAGAGGTAGAATATTTATCCTCCCATGCGTTGATATGCAAATTTTTAGGTATCAGGATTTCTCTTTCGGCATTGGAGGCGTGGATCCGTCGCTCCTGGCAGATTGAAGGCGATTTTGATTCAATGTTGGCTGGGAACAGCTATTTCATGGTGAATTTTACCTCAATTTCAGACCGTAACCGAATTTTCAAAGGGGGACCATACTTCTTTGACAGAAATGGCCTTTTCCTTAAACCCTGGCATGTAGCATTCAATTCTGCTGAAGATCTCCCGGCCTGTGTCCCGGTCTGGGTCCGATTGCCAAGACTTCCACTGGAATTCTGGAGGGAGGACATTTTGCGCCAGATAGCTACCATCCTGGGAACACCAACGGCTATTGCAAATCAAACGCTGGAAAAAAAGGTTATTTCTTATGCTAGAATTTGTGTTGATATTAATTTGAATAACCCTTTGCCAGATTCAGTTGAAATGTGCATAGGTACCTCCTCTTGGATCCAGCAATTAGACTATGAGTCTATCCCATTCCAATGTCATATATGCCATGCCTATGGACATCTGCATCGTCAGTGCCCTCATGTAGTTAAAGGTAAGGGAGCACCTGAGGAATCCAGGGGGCCTCGAGAGGCCAATGGCAGTATAGGGAATGACCAGCGGGGCTATAATGGGCTGAATCAGAACCAGTCTGACAGGGTTTCAAAAGGGTTAAACCAGCGAACCCCCCAAAAACAGTCCAAGGTGCAGCAGGGAGTGGAAGACCTGATATGGACGGTTTTACCACAATTAGGCGCCGCGGGAAGGGCCGTGGATATAAGCGCCCGAATATTGATAGGCAGGGTGATTTGGGCTTCAACCGCTTTGAGCCCCTGGATAGTATGAACATAGAAGATGGCGTCCCTGAAGCTTATCAGGGGGAAGCTTCAGAGCCAGTGTTGCGAACCGCTGAGTGTGGTGAACCACAGGGCATGGTGCTCCAGCCAGAATCGAAGAGGTCTTATGATCAACAGGAAGGGACCCTCACAGTCTTACCAGCCCCAGGGGATAACGATGTTAAATGGGCTGATTTGGTAAGGGATGTGGAAGCCAACAGGAAGGAAAAAGGGTCTTTACCAGCCCTTGGCCTTATGCAGAGGCCCTTCAAGAAAGCTTCGGTAACAACTTCTTCAAACGCTGGTCGAAAGAAGGATCAGGATAAACTCAAACTCACAGGAGATTTGTTGGTGGAGTCAGGGGCGATTAGGACCCTGAATGAGCACTTCCCCCATTCCTCCCAATGATCGTCCTCTCATGGAATGTAAGGGGTTTGAATAGCGCCCCCAAGCAAAAAGCTATGTCCAAAATGGTGAGAGATCATGCTCCGGATATTTTATGCATCCAGGAGACTAAATTGTCTGTGGATTCGTGGTTTTTTTGTGTTCATAAATTTTGGTTCACTAGCCAAAGCCAGTGTGTTGGAGCTTTGGGGAGCTCAGGAGGGATAGCCATGTGCTGGGACCCCAGGAAAATAACACCTCAACATTGGTTGGCAGGCAGCTCGGCCCTCTCTATGGTCGCCCTCTCTAAGGGAACGGACGAACTTATTCTAGTTACCAATGTCTACGCTCCGATCGATCCCCAAGGTCAGGTCAAACTATGGGAACACATCCAATTTGTCAGGAGCTGCCATCCATTTCTGCAGTGGATTATTACAGGAGACTTCAATGCTGTCCTCAGCCTGGAGAAGAGAGGAGGTCTGGCACGATTGGGGCCTGCCACGAAAATTTTTAGGCAGAATATAGACCCCCTGCGCTTATCTGACATTAAGCCTATCAACGGTATCTACACTTGGAATAACCGAAGAATAGTTGATGCTGGCATTTCTGAGCGCCTTGACCGATTCCTTGTCTCATGTTTCTGGGTATCTAGATCTATTTCCCTGACTTCAAAAATTCTGGACTGGAGAGGCTCAGACCATTGGCCGATTAAGCTTTCCATAAGTCTTATTGCTGTCCCAACGAAGCCTCCATTCAAATTCCAACTCATGTGGCTTCGGGACGCTTCACTCCACAATTTAATGCTCCAGTGGTGGAGACAGGGAGGGCCCAACTATGGTACAGCAATGTTTACTTTTGCCAAAAAACTACAATATGTCAAGAGCAAGCTGAAATTTTGGAACATAAATTGTTTTGGTAACCTCCACCTCATGAGGAGAAAGGCGCAAGCACAGCTGGATGTAGTGACTAGACAGATTAGAGACCAAGGGATGACTCTGGAACTTAGTTTGGAAGAATCTCAAGCATCCAAGGTAGTTGAGGAATGGGAGCTTCGTGAAGAAATTTTCTGGAAGCAAAAGGCCCGCATTGACTGGCTTCAGGAAGGGGACAAAAACACGGCTTTCTTCCATAAGTCAGTCCAGGCTAGGCGCAACAGGAATTTCATATCTTTTCTGGAGGGCCCAGACGGATCTCACTTGACTTCAACTCAAGCTATTGCTGGAGAAGCAGTTAGGTACTATTCGAAGCTTTTTAAAGAAGATCGGTTGCACCCTGAGGTGGCTGAAAATGCTGTGCTTTCTTGCGTTCCCCAAGTGGTCACCCCGAGCATGAATGATTCTCTAATGCGGCCTATAGATTTGGCTGAAGTACAAGGAATGGTTTTCAGTATGAGGAGGGGTAAAGCTCCAGGTCCCGATGGTTTTCCGGTGGAATTCTTCCAAGACTTCTGGGACATCATAAGCCAGGATCTCTTGAATGTGGTGCAGGAATCCTTTTCCAGTAAAGAAATGCTCAGGGCCTTAAATGCAACCTTCCAGGTCCTTATTCCAGAGAAAGACCAGGCAAATCAGTTGGACCTGTTTAGACCCATTGCGCTTTGCAATGTGGTCTATAAGATCATCACCAAGCTCATTGCGGAACCGCTGAAAATATGTCTTCCCATGGTCATTTCAGAGGAACAAAGGGGTTTCGTCGCTGGCAAGCAAATCCTGGATCAGGTCGCCATTGCTTTGGAAGCTATTCATTCTATGAGCACCTCGCAGGAACGTGCTATGTTTATCAAGCTAGATTTAGCTAAGGCCTATGATAGAGCCAGTTGGAGCTTCTTGCAAAAAGTCCTGCTGGCTTTCGGTTTCAGCCAGGCCTGGATCCGTTGGGTGTTAAGTTGTGTTACCACGCCCTCCTACTCGGTCCTCATTAATGGAGAACCCACCGAGCTTTTTGGAGCTTCTCGTGGACTTCGCCAAGGGGACCCATTATCTCCTTATTTATTTGTTATTATGGCAGAAGGTATGGGACGGCTTATCAAATATCGAGTTTCTCAGAGTATGTTGCACGGATGGCAATGGAGCAATGGTGCTATCACGTCCCACCTCCAGTTTGTTGATAACACCATCCTTGCTGAGAGAGCGCGGATTCGGGAAGCAGAGGTCTTTAGAGGTACCCTTGACGTTTATCTGGAGGCGTCCGGGCAAAAGATCAACGAGCACAAATCCTCCATTTTTTTCTTTAACACCCCTGTGCCTATACAGCGAAGGATTGCCATCATCCTGAGATTCCAAATTCAATCTCTTCTGGTAATCTATTTGGGGATTCCTATTACGGTGGGTAGGCAGCCAAGATTATTCTGGCAAAATGTCCTGGACAAGCTCAGACAAAAAGTCAACCACTGGACTCATAGATGGCTGTCCACAGCAGGAAAGGTTACTCTCCTGCAGTCGGTGATCCAAGTTCTTCCCATTTATCGGTGCATGATTCAGGCTGCCCCTATGTACTTTCTCAAGGAATTTGATGCCCTCTCCCATCAATTCCTTTGGAGCGGCAACTTGCAAAACACTAAATGGAGCCTTATTAACTGGAATATTGTCTGTCGGCCCAAGAAGGATGGAGGCCTCAGTTTACGCTCGGCTATTCTTGCCAGCCAAGCTCTTGAGGCCAAACTGTATTGGAGGTGGTGCTCCAACCAAACGTTTCTTTGGGCACGTATCGTAAAATGTAAGTATTTCTCGGGGGTGGAGCTTTCGAACATCCCAAGACTGCCCCTTGAAGGTGGGGAATCCATGGTGTGGCATACCCTCAAGGTGGGAGCCCAATTGGTGAAGCGCAATTTATTCTGGATTTGTAACAGAGGTCGGGAGGCTCTCTTCTGGAGTGATTCTTGGGATGGAGCCCCTCCACTCTTATCCTCTCATCCACATCTTCAAAGTCTGAGTGATATATTCCAGGATGCCAGTTGGAGTACTGTTGCCCACTATAAGGAGGTTCAATTAGGAGCAACTACGGATCTCAAGTGGAAACTCCCCTCTGAGTGGCCACCAGGGGGATTACCAGAGGAGCGTATGGAGCTTCCTCAGATCCTAGCCTTCAAGAGATGCAGCTCATTACAGGGTCATTAGCTTGGGGAGGTGACCCCACTGGACGCTACTCGGTTTCAGCTGGTTATGTGGACCTGACTAAGCAGATTTTTGGGGAGGCGAATTTCTTTTGGGCCAAGAAGATATGGAGCCCGATTACGTGGCCCAAATGCAATTTTTTCCTGTGGACCTTAACTTATAACAGGTTCTTACTTGGGACAACCTGCGCAAGCGGGGGTTTCAGGGGCCGTCCAGATGTGTTTTGTGTTGCAGCAATGAGGAGACTGGGACTCACCTCTTCTTCCTTTGCTCTTTTGCCAAACATATTTGGCATCTTTGGTGGAGGGCGTGGGGGCGCCCTTGCTGGCACGCATCATCACTACCTGAGTTTTGGAGCCGCCTGGGCCATGTTCCTTCTACGAATTTGTTGTTACAGAATGCTTGGCTGGCAGGGCCGTCCTTCATCCTGTGGAATATTTGGATTGAAAGGAACAGGCGTATTTTCCGGGCATCCCAGCTGGAGCCAGGTGCCATCTGGCTTAAGACTATAAATTCGCTGCAGGAGATTCTAACGACTAAGAGCAACAGGGGCGTGCACCTGAGCCCAGCCGATACCTGCATATATAGGCGCATTTTTGCCTCGCCCAATGCTGGTCGCGACCCTCTGCCTCCCATGCGCCCAGCTAGTAGACATTGCCAGCAGGGGAGGCCCTTGGACAGAACATGTCGCTGGACTCCCCCAAGTGTTGGAGTTATCAAATTTAATACTGACGGCTCGTCCCGTGGCAACCCGGGCGAAGCTGGCATTGGAGGGGTAGCCCGTGACAGTTCAGGTAATATTCAGTTTTTGTTCTCTATTTATAAAGGCTGGTTCACAAATAATTTGATGGAAGCCTGGGCGATCTTGGAGGCGGTACAACATTGTTGCCGTCTTGGCTGGCCTAGAATTATATGTGAGTCGGATTCGCAAGTTGTGGTTAACCTGTTAAATAGTCGAAAGTTAGATAATGCTGATTGGCAGCTGGCTGGGATGGCTCAACAGACTCTTCAGCTGTGCTCAGACTTAGAATATGTTATTTTTAAGCATATCCCCCGTGAATGGAACGGCGCTGCTGACCTTCTTGCTAAGTGAGCCTCTGAGCAAGGTCCGAGTTGGAATATCTCTGACCAAAGGATGATGCCTTTGGATTTATCTCAAAAACTGGTCCAATTCATTGACCAGGGGAAACAATTGTAATTCCTTTGTCTGGTTTGATTTAATATATTTTTACCCTTTTAGTTTTTTTTTTTTTTTAAAATGATCCAAAATAAGCTACGAACTGAAAATAGAAATTTTGTAACTTTTTACCCTTTAGATGTGGATGAAAATCATATTTAACCTCACTGAAAAGTATCTAATCTTATGCATAGAACAACAGCTAAATATCAATTCTCACTCAAACCCTTGCCAAAAATCAAAAATAAATTACCAAAAATAGCCACACAAATTCAACGCCCTTTTTAGGCCTTCATAGTGATCAAATACATCTCCAAACCTAATCACCCTAGGTCAAAACTACATGTAAAAATCAAAATTAATATTTACCCTTCAACTAGGGTTTTAGACTCCTTCAAACATCAATCTCTCAAGCCTAATCAATCACTCAATAAATATTTGCCACAAATCCACAATTTATGAAGTCAAAACCCTCATAAAATCTGCCAAAAAATATAAATAAATAAATCAAAATTTATTATTTACTTATCCACTCAAAAAGACTTTGATAACCTTGCCAAATCACAAAAAGTCCACCACACTAGCAATATTCATCAATAAAGACTTTATCCAATTGAAAGTAGGTCAATTGGACCTCAATTTGACCGTGAAATCCTCACAAGCAAGTCACCAAGCAAGTCGCCCCACTCTAGGGCAATTATCAAATTCCACCTTTGCAAAGGTGGCGTCAAAAGACATTGTTTTGTTGAATAATTAGCTCCAAAAATCTGCAAACGCTTATTGGGCATACATCCCAATATTTTTTTCAAACATGAATCAACATCAATTTTCAGCATATCCTTCAACGGAGAACTCTGCCATGTACTTGTATCCTTCAAAGGGGGGCGAACCACCTTGGAAAGGTCAAATACTCTTTCTTAACTCTCCTTGTCAACTTTTAGCATATCACCTCTTTGCCTTTGATCACTTACAAGCCGACATTCTTGTTTTACCAAAAATAATATTAAATAATTGCCTAAATAATAAATAGTAATTAAAATTACTTTTAAGCAAGAATTCAATAATTATTTCAATTAAATACCTTAGTGGTAAAAATCACTTTTATAAAATATTATATTAATGAACTAATAATTGTCTTATATGAGCAAATGATTAAAATCACTATCGGGCAATTATAATTAATTAATAAAATAAAACCCTAAAAGGAATCATTTAGTCTATGGGGAAAGTAGACTAAAGGTCTTCAGTACCTGCTCATAAGTGATTTGGAAATCGGGACATTACATAGGGTTTCACCACAGGGTTCTCCTAGCATCCAAACATGAAGTTCTCTAGAGTAACATCCTCAACTACACCATTCAAAATGCTATCCTGCAAATAAGGGGGCACTTGAAAAACATAAAGGTTTAAGAGCTCTTCAATATTTCCCCATATTGGAATTCTAGATGCTCTTTTCTATTGCTTTGATCTTGTTCATTTATTCAAACATCATTTCAACATGTTGACCATGCTACTTTAAATTTTCCTTCTTAACCCTCTATCTATCCATTTTCTCTTCCAACTTCTGAACTAAATGGCCAAGTCATGAATAGGATTCCTCTCATCCTCATTAAACAAGACATGGATGGACGAGACACAAGGGTAAGGGTAGGGTTAACAATATGGACATGGGCACAAGTCAAAATTAGAAAAGAGAGACAACTCAACCTTTTGAAGGATACTAAGGATGAGTTTTTGGTTTGCAACCACGAGAGTAATCTGATTAGACATTGAATCATGTAGGGTACTTAGACCCTTGGAAAGGATGATCTTAGCCATGTTATGGGCAAAGAGGCCCACTTTATACACAATATTTCTCCCACAAGACCGCTTTTGGTCATCATCCACCACCTAGCCAATTAAAAATTTATCATTTTCACCCTGCACAAGCCCCTTATGCTAAGAGCTTCATTCCTCTCTTTACGCTAAAGAAGAAAATACACTTTTTTGCAAGTAAGGTCAAGGGTTTTATTCCTCAAGGCTCTCTTAAATGCAAAGTCACCATCAAACCAAAGCTTCTTGGCAAGGTTTGTAGAAACACACCCATCTTCCTAGACCTAGTGCTAATTCTTGCAAGAAAATAAGAACCACTCACATAAAGGAAACAAACAACACTACAGGCCGCAGTTTCACAATTCATATGAGAAAAGGGAATCAGAGAACAAGGATGTTTTCGACTCAACCTTACCCTTCACTTCTTTGTCTACCTTGTGGTATAACCCTTAGCACTATAAACCAACAAAAGACAACCACCATGATCTCGAGCCTAGGAGTAGACCCGGTGGACAACTTAAACAGATTTATGAGGGTTATATACGGAAGCGAATTGTGAATGCTGAAGGATATGAAAGTGCAATGTGTAAATAAATAAGGAAAGCAAAGAAGGCAATTGACAACCGATGTAGAATTGTATTAAAAAAGTTGTATTATGCTAAGCTTTGTACAATGTCTGAGAGATTAGATGTATGGTGTCTATGCACTCCCTAACTGCATTCTTCTCTACGTACTTCATGTAACTCACTACAAAGAATGGAAGTGTTTATTAATATACAATGGAGGGAGATCAAGTGTCGGCTGAACCGCTACAAGCGTTGGTAGCAACCACTTCATACCCAATGAGTGTAGTGATGTCACTAACTGTTATTACTAACAGACTGTGTGCTACACTACTGACCCTAGAGGAGTTATGTGGTAATGTTGAAGAAGAGTTAGATCTTTCCAATTGGCACATAGGTGCTACCATCAATTCAAAAGCTACTGACGTGAGCATGAAGCTGGCTAGAAACTGTGATGAACTGTGGTAAGATCTAGTGATCCAAATCCTCTTAGATCAGTCCCTCCTTGAAGAGCAATGGATCCCGCTACATGCAATTGGGGTAAGAGATGTGGAAACAACTTAGCAATCTGCACTTCTATAAACCAAATTCCCTAGAAAGACACTTGACTTGCTTTGATGAACTGGAAGAGGGATCTCTTGTCAATGTGTCTGTTTGACTCGAGCGTCAATGACTTGATCCAACTATGTTGGGGCACTATAATCTGGATTGATCTCTATCTACTAAAGAGTCTCTGCAACATCTGAAGCATCCAAAAAAAGTGAAAATTAGTGGCACAAGAGTTCTACTGATCCAAGAGGATATGACACACCAATTCTTACTACTGTTATCAAGTGTTGCTCATCTAGCCTTGCGCTAACATCAGCAGCTTTTGCATCAAGTTCAGCACACATGTGTCAAAGTGCAAGATCCTACGCATATTTTGCATCACCACACAACTTCTGCAATTCAACACTAAAAACCTTACAGGCAGTTTTGGAGGTCTTCAAAGTGTTTGTGGGGCCCAACACGCCTCCCTACACAACTTTAGTTGTGTGAACCTCTAGATGACAGGTCTACTTTTCCAAAAAGGTATTATAATCCACAAATGGAGCATACCCAAAAAAGGTAAGTCGTGCCATGCAATTTGGCTCACTCTGATATCTACGATATCTCCTTGTGCATTGTTCAACTTGTTTGGCTCATCCCAAGTTGGCGCAAGACACTAAGAAAATATTGTGCACATCACACAATTCCACGCATGCTCGTGTAGCGTGCACATCCTGTGTATCTCTATGTCTCTCGTTGAGACTCTCTACACTCTAGCATGCTTCTGTAACACCAAGACGAATCACTACGGTAATGTGCAGCACTCGTACAACCTCTATGGTATCCTTGTGCACTTCTACAGTGCTAAGATGAACACTGCGCAACAATCCAGTCCTACACATGACTTAGCAACTTTGCAGCATCTCGCACCAAGCATACAGACAAGTGGCACCCTTGCATGCTTTCATTTGCAACATACCACACATCAATCTAGCTCAGTGCATCACTCAACATCCATGTACCAAACCTCTTCTACCATGTGGCATGCCACGTGGCATTCCCCAGGTTTGTGCCATGTCAAGGATCTTGTCAGCAATGCAACATCGATGGAAGTGTAACTTTCACACCTGCAAGTCGAACCATCACATAGGCAAAAGATGAACCATTCTTGAAACTGTCTACTTTTGTAATCATCTATTGTAACTACTTCCTTGTAATGATATATATTGTAAGACACCGAACATGGAGACATATTGAGACTCACACAATGACCAAGTGAGCGGCCATTGTCTTTTCCTAATTGGCCATGTCTACAACATCCTAAATACTTGCATGCCTAAAGCATCTCGTATTAGATGATCCCCTTCCCAAACTAGGTAAATCAGTTAGAATGTTTATCCCTCTGATCACAGGAACCTGCTTTCCCCACTTTCTCTGATGACACTGCAATCTAGATGAATCAATCAGGATGTTTATCCCTTTTTATCACAATAACTTGTATTCCTTGTCTTACTACGCATGTACGCATATGTGCATTTACTTATTCTTTCTACTGAATACAAGTGGCACCATTCTGCCAATCTCCTATATTGAACATGTAATGGTCTCTTCCGCGTTTGTTTCTTAGATTCCATCGCATGTTCTATAATTCCACAACTATGTTTGAGTTCGCTTTGCATATAACCAACTTAAATCCGTTTAAGTAGGTTGTCCACTGGGTCACCTCCTAGGCCCCAGATCAGTGGTATTAGAGTAGAGTATCACACCTTCATGTCTTTAGTTGTCTATGCGAAGCCAACGAGTTGGTATTCGGACATGTGCTCCCTTTTCTTCTCTATTGCAGTCATAGGCAAAGTGAGCAAGAAGGTGAAAAACTTCCAAATGGAAGTATCTCTTTCGAAGTCTCTAGAAGAGAACACACGCTTGCTTGAGGAGATCCGATATCTCTAGCATCAGAATCAACAATTGCAAGATGCTCTCGAGTCCAAGGAGAAAGGCTTTAGTCTTGTCATGGAGCAACTAACAGATCTCATGATGCACATAATTAATCTTGTTCACCTTATCTACCACAGCCTTGTTCAAGCCGAGGATAGATGTTTTCTTGCCATGCAAAATCTACAATAGAAGCTCTCTATCAAGGAGAAAGAACTTGAGCAACTTGAAGCCGAGTGCATAAAGTTTCAAGCACCCAATCCTCTATTTATAAGTGCGCCATCATGCCCAATTGTGTCATGCGATGCAAAGACAATGATGAACGAGAATTTTGCAAGCCCCTGTCATTCACTACAATCCAATACATCAACAATCTTGTTTGGTAGTTTCGAAAAACACACCAAGGGAATTGGTTCAAAGTTGTTGAATCAAATGGGCTATGAAGGCCAAGGTTTGGGCAAAGATGATCAAGGCATTGTCAATTCCCTCCATATGGAGATGAGACCACGCAATATGGGTCTTGGTTACACCAGTTGTAGCACAAGCAGAGAAGGTTTCATACACTTCTCATCACGTTCACATGCCAATATGCTTCCATATCGCACTCTGTGGAATACAACCTAAGTATTTTCACTTGTGCAAAGGGTTCCTCATCCCAACATCTCTCTAAGAAAGCTGAAGAAGTCGTGCGAGCATGTTAGCGACACTCCATGCAAAAGTCATTGTTTCAATGCACACAAGATATTCAATGGAAACTTGTGCCACCACAATGTAAAAGAAGGCATGCATAAAGCCAACACACTTCTCATAGAGTTGAAGAAGATGTGCATGCAGCTCGACAACGCTGCACACAATCAAAAGCACGGGCTTCTTGGCAGTGCTTCATGTAGAAACAACATCGAGAGCACGTACAAACTTCCAAGCAAAAGATCCTTGCACAATAGAAACAACGCCAACCAAGGCATATGCCTCAACGACAACCTACACACTCCCAGTGCAAAGAACAGCACACGGCTCAACTACACCACTACAAAGATGCCCTCATCCTAGACATACCACACTCTTCAGTTACCTGCAGCCATTGTCATCTCCACGGTCATACAAATAGAAGTGTTGGGATCTCCATCCTTGTGTTCTTTGTAGAAGAAGCAACCATTCTTAGTCCACCTGTTGGATTTCAGACATTCCAGTGCAAAGAATTGTGCATTCTTTGAAACTACATTGTGGATTGATGGACCTTGATAGTTGGGGAAAAGTCTCTTCCTCTCTGCAGCATTCTTACAAGCGTAAAGATTTCCACATCAGTATTGCGCTAGATAACAACACTTTGTGTTAGACATCTACACATACAATAATCTCTACCTAGTGCGCTTTGCATTATGTGCCAACACCTCTGCAGTTTTGCACCATCAGCAAGCCAAATTTTGTTGCAGCACCATGTCTTGCACTCCCACAGGAAGCTTCATAGTTCTTCGTAGAGCTAGAGCACACAGAGTCTCAACTTCACTTTTGTACCTCAGAGTTTCGATATTGGACATCAAACTCATACATTGCAAAGCGCACTAGTATTAGCACCACAGCAGCGTTGAGGTCAGTGGATCAGACTTAAGAGTTTGCTACGTCCCTGAGCATTCAACATCCATTTGACATGGATATGCTTCATTGGCAATATGCTATTGTGTATTAAGATTCTTCACATTCCTTGAGAAGGTAGTGTGAGTACATATAGTCTCACTTCTCAGCGTTAAGAGTACAAGGATCTCATGCATTCTTTGGCCTTCATAGGCATCCATAGCAGATTTTATACTTTGCTATTAGGAGCAGCAACACACTTTGAAGTAACACAAGTTCAAATTTTAGTGCCTGTAGGACCATTGGCATCCCATACAGTGCATCACATCAGGAAACACAGTAGCAAATGCACATCTCATTTCAAAGATTTGGCATCCTACATTACTTCTCAAGAATCAGAGTCAACATCACCACGCCACTAGATTTTCTGATTGCAACATTGTTTCAACACCATTTTCGTGGAACCCAAAGTTAATAGCAATGGGGACCATCGCTCACTAAGGGGGGATGATTGATCTAGGAGGATCTGAGACACTAGTTCTTACTATAGTTATAATGGGTTACTCATCGAGCCTTGCGCTAATGTCAGCAGCTTCTGCATCAAGTTCAACACACATGTGCCAAAGCGCAATATCCTGCACATTTTCTGCATCATTGCACAACTTCTGCAGTTTAGCACTACACGCCTTGCAAGGCAGTTTCAGAGGTCTTCGGAGTGTTTGCGGGGCCCAAGACACCTCCTTACACAATTTTAACTATGTGCATCTCTAGATGAGGGGACAAGCTTTTTGAAAGGGTATTAAGATCCACAAATCAGAGCATACCCAAAAACATTAGGTCACCCCATGTGATCTTGGTCACTTTGGAATATGTGGTTCTCCTTGTGCATTGTTCAACTTGTCTAGCTCATCCCAAGTTCATGCAAGGCACTAAGGAAAGATTGTGCACATCGCATGATTCCACGCATGCTCGCATGGCCCACGCAGCCTATGCATCTTTGCAGCACTCGTAGAGACTCTCTGCACTCTTGCATGCTTTCGCAACACCAAGACGAATCACCGCGGAAATGTGCGCCACTCATACAACCCTACGATATCCTTGTGTGCTTTTGCAACATCAAGATGAACACCGTACAACACTCCAATCCTATGCATGACTTAGCAACTTCGTAGCATCTCGTGCCAAGCATACAAACAAGCGACACCCATGTGTGCTTTCACAACACCTTGCAGCATATTGTACATCAATCTAGCTCAGCACATGACTCAACATCCACATACAACTCTTCTACCATGTGGCATGCCAGGTGGTGTTCCCCTGGTCTGCGCCATGTAAGGGATCCTGTCTGCAATGCAACACCAATGGAAGTGTAACCATCACACCTGCAAGGAAGTCAAACTGCCACACGAGTAGAAGATGAACCATTCTTGAAACTGTCTATTTTGTAACCATCTGATGTAACTTCTTCCTTTTAATGATATATATTGTAATACACCAAACATGGAGACATAGGAGACTCACACAACTACCTAATGAGCGACCATTGTTCTCTTTCCTAATCAGTCATGTCTACATCATCCTGAATACTTGCATGCCTCAAGCATATCATATCAAATGATCCCCTTCTCAGACTAGGTAAATCGGTTAGGATGTTTATCCCTATGATCACGGGAACTTGCTTTGTCTAATGACACCGTAATCTAGATGAATCAGATAGGGTGTTTATCCCTTTCTCCATAGGAACTCGCATTCCTTGTCTTATTGCGCATTGTATGTATATGTCCATTTACCTATTCTTTCTATTGAACATAAGTGGCACCATTATGCCAATCTCATCTGTTGAATGTGTAATGGTTTTTCCACGTTTGTTTCTTAGATTCCATTGTATGTTCTATAATTCTGCAACTTTGTTTGAGTTTGCTCCCACATATAACTAACTTAAATCCATTTAATTAGGTTGTCCACTGGGTCACCTCCTAGGACTCAGATCGTTTGCGTTAAAGACTGGATGCAACCCAAGGTAAGAAGAAAGATTGAGCTCAAAAGCGTTATCCCCTACTTGCTTGGTGATGGTGTAGAGCCCGTACCATAGTGGACAAAGCTTGTGTTAAGGTCATGTCAATCTTTCCTTACACAAATGTAGCCAGACTCAATCAGGGGTCCAATGCTTATCATGGCATTGCTTGTACTTAGTGTTAGGTTGTTGCATAATGGTTTGCACTTGTTGAATGTGCTCAATGAACTAAACAACTTTGTCAACTTCCTTTTGAGCTAAAAGAGTTGTTGTTGATGGCAGAACATGATAAGCTATGTCAATGGGTTCCAGAGGTTGTAAACCCAAACAAACCTGAAAAAGGTTGTGTGCGATAGAGCTATGCAAAGCTCTATTGTAGTTGTGATGAATGAAAGGTAGGGTTTCAACCTAAGTGCATTGATTCTTTGAATTGTAAAATCTAATAAGGTGCACTATCATCCCGTTTACTACTTCCCTCTGTCCATTAGTCTGCAGATGGAATGCAGTAGACATGTTCAACTTTGTGTCTAGCATAGACCAATGTGCTTTCTAGAAATCACTCAAAAACATAGTATCTTTGTCAGAAAGGATTGTTTCTAGGATTCCAAAGTGGATCCAGACATGTTAAAAGTACAGTTGAGTTGTTTCTAGAGTTGAGATTGCTTTCTTACAAGGTATTAAAATTTCCATATTTATGAATCTATCAACTACTATATAAACACAATAATTATCATGCTTGGTAGTAGGGTAGCCTAAGAGGAAGTCCATGGAAACAAATTCCCAGGGTCTTGTTGCAACCGGCAGAGGTGTGTACAAACCTTGCTTCTTGTTGACCCGTTTGGCAATTGCACATGCGGTACATGATGTATTTTTCAACATCTAGCTTGAAGTGTGGCTAGAAGTATTTATGTAACACTACAAGAGTCTTTTCAACTCCAAAATGTCCTGCAACCTTACTAAAATGAGCCTCTCGTATTAGTTTCTGTCTCTTCCAAGTTACGTTTGTTTGATTCTATCATCAAACGTATAGTTTTCTATGATTCAAAGGTTTGGGGACCTAGCCTGGGGGCTGTTGACTGGGCCCATATTGAGAGGGTCCAAACTCTCATGTTGCAACGCATGATCCATTACAAACGGACAGTTCCTCAGTGCATCATCCAGGCTGAATTTTCCGCCCACCCGCTCTGCCTTGAGACTATCTTCAGGCTTACTTCCTACATCTTCAAACTCAAATCCCTTGGAGACTCAGCTTCTATTCATGAGAGATATCCCTAACTAGCACTTTGCTCTTCAGAGAGGATTGCTTCACTAATCCCCCCCAGACGCGGCACCATTGGTACTTTGAAACTAGGTTGCTCCTTTCTATTAGCATCTCTATTGACCCCCTTTCATGTGTTCCCTAGACACCCCTCTCAAGCTCCCTGCCACTAAAGACGTCATCACTAGGGCCGCCAGAGTGGACATCTACAAACAATATATCCAAACCACCTAAATCTCCCCCCGTGAGCCTCTCAATCCCAAGCTTGCTTTCTATGCCAATCATTTCTTACAGGTGGTGGACAAAATAATTTGTCGCTATCATTATCTGCAATGCCATTGGTCTCACAGCTTGAGGTTTCCACTTGGCCAGATGAGAGTTTGTTCCCACCAGTTATGGGTTGAAACAAACCATCACATTCTCCATCAGGACCGAATCTATCATCTTTACTCCCTCCAAGAGGTGGAGACTGAGGACCACTTCATTTTCAGGTGCCCCATATATTATGAGATCTGGGGAAGATATCACTGCGTCTACAGAGTCTCAGACAACACTCTAGCTACTTTCTTCAATTATACAAACCTTCAATTCCTAGCCCTTTATCTTCACGAGGTTGTCATTTTCCAATGCAGATCCTTATAGGAGGAACCTAGAGGCTCTATAGTTCCCATTTTGATCACCTCTTTCTTTCAGTGCATTCAAGTGATTGGCAGCACTAAGCATCCTTTGGACACCGATACATCCCACATCAACGTTGATAGATCAGTTAGGTAACGACTCTCTCAGCTCATCACTACTACTCAAATCTCCAAGCCTATCTCTCGACATCATGGCTCTGCTTTGCCCTGTCAACATGGCTCCACCCCTTTACAACAATATGGATTTACTACTTGCTAGTTGCCCCCCAGAGCTCAGGGGCAAACTAATATTACAAGCTTCTTCTCTACTATGGGAGTTGCATCGGCCTTGGATGTTAGGGGAGATTCTAGAAGAAGTGGCTTGCTTCCTCCTACGATCCCCCAACCTAGCTCCTCTGACCCTGTATACTCACCAAACAACATTATCAGATTTCTCACAGTGATCGATAATGGCTTAGACAATTCCTCTACTTTAGCCACAGACAAAGACATTCGATAAGATTTGCCTCAAGTCTTCATCGGCACATGTTCTTGGGGCTTTTATTCGCCACTCAATACTATTTGTATTGGTTTCCTTGCTATTTGTGTTAGTGGCACGCTACTCTATTTTGTCTTTGTACTTTATTTCTTTGGTTCACCTTAGGATTCTCTCTTCCTAGAACTTTCTATTGCTAATGGTTGTATCCTTCAATCCCATTAACCTGCTTTTGGTCATTTGTGGACATTAATATGATGTCTATTTCTATTTCTCTTTACCTCATGCAGAACGCACAAGTGTCCAAGGTGATCCAAGAGTCCATTTTGTAAGTAGAAATCTAAAAATAAATTACCACAAAGAAATTTCTGATATGTATTCGCAAAGTCCATGTTAGATGGATACAGTTCTAACCATGTATTGACTTCATGTCCACGTGCATCAAATATAAAAGGAGAGCTTGAATCGGTGGACAACTCAGACAATTTGCGACTAGATTGACACTTCTCTTATTATGCTTGATGTTCAAATGGAACTACTAAAGATAGGAAGACCATTTCTGATGCCACTCTTGCTGTAACTTGTTATGAGTCTGCAGAATTGATGTGACTTGTGATTTGTATGGATCACAATCTCCTTGCCCAAGATATAATATTTCCAATGCTTACATCCCTGAAAAATAGCATAAAAATTGCGATCATATGTTGGGCAATTTCTTACCGGCACAGTGAAAGCCTCATTGTGGTAAGCAACTGGATGACCATATTGAGTGAGGATTGCTCCAAGTGCATAGTCTGATGCATCGGTCTCAATCTCAAGTGGTTGTTGAAGATCCGGTAATGCAAATACTGGTGCTGAACAAAGTGTGCATTTCAATTCCTCGAATGCTCTTTGTTGTGTGGCTGACCAGATGAACTTTGCTTTAGCACCACCTTTAGTAACTTGATTCAGAGGCCAAAAAACACGATAAAAATCAAGTACAAATCTCCTATGGAAATTTGCTAATACCAAGAAGCTGCAAAGCTCTATGAGATTCTTTGGTTGTGGCCATTCCTGGATGACTTGTATCTAGGTTGGGTCCACATGCACTCCTTATGCATCTACAATGTATTCTAAATACTATATTTCTCGCATGGCAAATAAACATCTTTCCATGTTTGCTTACAACTTATGCTTCCGCGGAGTGTCAAGAACTTGCTCTAAATGGCAAAGATGTCCATCCCATTTTCGTTGAAGATTAGAATGTCGTCACGATAGCCTACAGCAAACAAAGTGGTGCATGTCATGATAATGTCATTCACCATCCACATGAATGTAGGTGGAGCATTGGTTAAACCGAAGAACATGACCAACCATTCAAAAAAACCTTCTTTGGCCTTGAAGGTTGTCTTTCAGATGTCCATGGGTTCCACACGAATCTGATAATATCCAAACTTGAGATCATTTTTTGTGAATAATTTCACACCGTGGAGTTGGTCCAACAAGTCCTCAATCCTGGGAAGAGGATAGCGTTTATTCACTGTGATCTTGTTGAGAGCTCAATAATTGATGCACAACCTCCATGTGACATCCTCCTTTGGCACAAGCACAATCAGGTTGCCGCAAGGCAATGAGCTAGGCCTAATATGTCCTTTATCTACAAGTTCATGGATCTACTACTTGATCTCCTCATTCTCTATAAATGTTTTGTGATATAAAGAGGCATTAGGTAGAGGTAGTCTAGGAATCAAATCAATACTATACTTCACCGCACGATGTGTAGACACTTCCTTTGGTGACTGAAAGAGATCCTTGTATTCTTCCAACTTGCGGTTCAACTTTGAGGTCTTTGCTGCTATAGTTGGAAGAACTACAGTATTAATTGGTGCTGCAAGGATGTTCTTATGTTCAGACCTCACCATCAAAAGCATAAACTTTTTACTAGACGTGACTAGATTCTTACACTATTTGATGCGAATGAGTGATAGCTTAGGAACCACTTCTAGAATGCGGTATATCTTATCACCAACATTTATGATAGTTTTTTAGAATTTGTCTCATAGATTGTATGTTGATGGTAAAGATAGGGTTGTCTAAGTAAAACATCACATACCTCTAATGGAGCAATGTCACAAAGGACTATATATTGGAAAGGCTTGATGTTGTACACCAATTGGCACTGCTAAGTGACGTGTTTCTCAACTCCAGCACTGAATCATTCAATGGAGTATGGTTGTGGGTGAGGAGCTAGTGGCAAGTTCAGTCTATAAACTAATTTAGGAGAAATCAAATTCTTCTGACTTCCACTGTCAGTAATGAAGTGTACTAGTTGAGCATTGATCCACATTTGAGAATGGAACAATCTTTCTACTTCCTTTGTTTCCGCAAGTGTAGAGAGATGTTTGCAGTACCCACCATGGCACTAGGTTCAGATTCCATGATCTATTTACCCTTGTCTAGAGTTGTAGTGCTTGTATTCGTTGATTCAAAATGTGCAAGTAGAGTCTTCTTAGTGCGACGCTCATTGGAATGACTATTGGAGTTGTGAACTAAACACCACTAGCTAATTTTGGATTGCTTGTTTTGGTCACTTGACGGTCGTTGCTTCTTCTATGAAGAACGCTTGGGGCCATTTCTTGGTTTGGAATTCTACTCAAAAGGCTTACACTATTGCTTGGTCTAAGACTTAAAATCTTTAGTCGTAGTCTTGGCCTTGGCCTTTTCTTCAAACTTGCAAGCAAATATGTAGGCTTCTCCAATTGAAGAGATCTATAGGAAATCCATATCTAACTCGATATGCGGCCTCAAGCGTGACCTATACTTCAAAGCAAGGTTTTATTCTAAATCTTGAACATCCAATTTGGACACCAAAGTATGAAAGGCATTTGTTTATTCTTGCACAAAATGATCTTTTCCTTGGTGCAATTGAGAGAACTCGATGTACTGGTCATCATAGTTTCCAACATGGTAATAGGTTTCTTTGAGTGCTTCTACAAAACCATTCCATGTATCTATAGATGTTTCTAAATTAACTTCATCTTCACGATTTTCATGTGAAATGGAGTAGTTTTCCCACCATTTCTTTGCTAATAAAGAGACTTTCAAAAGAGCGAATGAAATATTTTATTGGTCAAAGAATTAATTAACCCCATAATATGAACAGAATAAGTTCAGTCAGTTATCTAGGGTATTTGCATCTATTTTGCCT
This sequence comes from Torreya grandis, assembly GCA_037957365.1. Classification (NCBI taxonomy): domain Eukaryota; kingdom Viridiplantae; phylum Streptophyta; class Pinopsida; order Cupressales; family Taxaceae; genus Torreya; species Torreya grandis. The sequence goes on along the minus strand of JARHVA010000606.1, from coordinate 2,496,897 downwards.
TCAAACATAGGGATGTCTAGTTTGACTTGTACCTTGTATGGCGTGTGATCACCAAACAGTCAATGTGAATGAGAGATGTTGGAAGGAGTTTGTTGCTTGAGAAGTAACGAGAAATGATCAACAATACTTGCTCATTCATGTGAATGGCATTCTTCCAAATCTTCCCGTTGCCTTTGCAATGTATCCGTTATCATCTTTTGGAACATTTCTGAAGTTTGCGTCCTCGAGGATTTTCTCCCATCTGAGGACGTAAAGGAAGGTATGACAAAGGGTCGCGAATGTCAAGCCCTAACTTCATGTATTTAGACCTCATATGAGTGGGTATACAAAAAAAGACGAATTTCAAAAAACACCGCAATACCACTCTAAAATGATATCCGATGTGCAACACACTGATACCACTAATCCAAGGCCTAGGATTAGACCCAGTGGACAACCTACTTAAACAAATTTAAGAGGGTTATATACAGAAGTGAATTGTAAATGGTAAAGGATATGAAAGTGAAATGTACAAATCAACAAGGAAAACAAATAAGGCAGTTGACAATCGATGTAGAACTGTAATAGAAAAGTTGTATTATGCGATGTTTTATACAAGATCAGATGTATGGTGTGTGTGTACTCCCTAACTTCATTCTTCTCTACATACTTCACATAATTCACTATAAAGAATGGAGGTGTACATTGATATACAATGGAGGGAGATGAAGCATTGGTTGAACCATTACAAGATTTGGTAGCAACCACTTCATAATAGATGAGTGTAGTGATATCATTAACTGTTGTTACTAATAGATTGTGTTGTAGTACTGACACTACAGGAGCTGTGCAGTAACACTGAAGAAGAGATAGATCTTGCCAATTGGCATGTAGGTGCTACCCTCAACACAAAAGTTGTTGATGTGAGTGTGAAGCTAGATCAGCAACTATGATGAACTGTGGTAAGATCTAGTGACCCAAATCCTCCTAGATCACACCAACACCTTTATCATGAGAGCATAGTTGACTTCAAATGATTGAATGAGGTCTCCAACCCTCTCTAAAACATCAAATGTTGCCCACGATCTCCCCTTCCAAATCCTGATGCATTCATGATGACAAAATGTGAGAGTTGGATAGAGGTTGGTCAAGATCTAGGCGGTGTTTTGAGAATAAATGATAGACATGAAACTAAGGTGAGGCCAAGCAAAAGTGAAAGACGACTCAAGAATCTAACACTTGAATTCATCAGATCTTTTGGATAGTTTTGAGTTGCACATCTCTGAAGGTCTATATAGGGTTTTTAGATGGAAAAAAGAGGGAGACGCATAGTATTAAAAGTTTCCAAAAACCCATGTCCTCCCTAGACTCAAACTTAGGTATAGACAACTTAATATAAATGAAGATTAGGGGCCAAGAGAGGAGTCGATGTAATTCCAATTGGGAGGCCTAATGCAGGAGCATCCTAGGATCAAGCAATATTGCATCACCCAAATATATCTAGTAGTGTTCACGTGCATCCAAACCCAATTGGAAATGCGAAGAAAACTTATAAGGACCCTAGGAAGTTAGTAACATTTCGTTAAGCACTTGGAAGGAAGTGTACAGAGGCAATTTCAAAAGCATTCTCTGAAACACTCTCCAAGACATTCTCCGAGACACTCTCCACATTATTCTAGACAATCTCCACAACATTCTCATCAGCACTCTCCAGGATCTTCAAAATGCAAACATCACCATAGGCACTCTTTTCACTCCAATTGTTCTTCCCACAGTAGAAAAATGAACCATGGTTACTCAACAACGAAAAATTGTGACCCGTACTCGAGACTCGGCAAGTACCTAACACTTTTATCACTACTTTAAAAATATATATAAATTCATAAAATACACAAGAAAATGAAATGAATGTTGAGAAATGATTTTAAAGATTCAGAGAACACAACTCAGAGGCATAAACATATTTTCTATTAGTTTTTAAGCAAATAAGAGTGCACTTTTGTTAAATTATTTAGGTTGCCAGTTTTTGGCTGGTTACTAGGCCAAAAACCGTAGTTTTCAAAAGGTAACTGCTCTCAGAAAAACCAAGGTTTTTGGTTTTTGGCCTGGTAACCGACCAGTAGTTACTTGGCCATCTACCCTTTCTGCAAAAAAAGATCACGTTTTTTGCATGTACCCGGAGGGTACCCTTGGCCATCTACCCTTTCTGCAAAAAAAATCACGTTTTTTGCATGTACCCGGAGGGTACCCACATTTTTTAATACAATGGTTCTTCCATTGATTCAACTTCTTTTAAATCTCGTAGGCACAGGAAAGAGCCCAAATGTTTCAAATGTGGTGGTATTGGACATCTTGCAGATGTATGTCCTCGATGACCTCGCTCTCCACACAAAAAGAGAGTTGAATCTAATTATGTGGATCATTCTAGTCGCAGATCTTCTGGTTACTCCAGCCATATGCAGGTTATTCTGACACTTTCTCTAATCAGGAGGCATCCTATACGGCTGAGGTCTATGGCCCAAATAGCCCTGACAGCTTGTTCTGAGGGATCAGTGATTCACAATTTCACCCGTCTTGTGCGAGCTACTAGACTCAAGACCGGGATCTATTATAGTAGCATATTTTGGCTTGTGTTTTTGCTTTCTTCTATTTTTGGATTTCTATACCTGATATTCATGACATGGAGCAAACAAGATTGTTTGAATTTATTTCTCTCATTGCACAGTTTCTCACCTCTCACCTGATAAAGAGAGAAGATATAGCATTGATTGGTCTTTGATCAATTGTTGATGATAGTACGAGTTGATAGAGGTTGTTAGCACCTTCAGCGCTGAGCAAAGGTTGTCAGCGTTTGTTGGACATCAAGAAGATGTGCCATACATAGTACAGGTTGGTCACTTGGACGGGCTTCTAAGTGGAGCCTTATCAGATCGATGTAGTTGGACAAGGTTTGATCGTGTTTCATTGCAGTATGGTATGGATGATCACAGGAGATGAGTTTGATCGTGTTCATCAGCGTTTTATGTCACAACTCGCAGGGTGAGCTTTATGAAGCAACATCGATTTTGATCAGTATCAGGGGGTACATTATACCAGTTGCAGTTGCTTCAGAGTTTCTTTGATGACCTCAGAGTCATTGCTCCAATGTCTTTCTCATATGCCCCTTTAGATCAAGGGGAGTTTGTTGGGTCATTTTATGATCCAGAGTTGTAGTTTGTTTATTTAATTATTTTTTTATTAGGTTAGTTTTTCGGGTTAGTTAAAACCCAATAGTTGGTTTTTTTATAACCAACTCCCGTAAGCTTTTTAAAACTTACGCATGTACAGAAATAAATAAGCACTTTACATTGAATATAATTTTTGAGTTTATTCCTCCCCCCTGGTGCCAACACGCAATGAGTGAAAGAAGGTATGTTAATCGGTTCTATTTCAAACTACCTAGAGGAATTTTGTATCAGAAGTAAGTTGGTTGATGCCCAGAAGCAACCTGAGGCAGCCCCAGACATTGAAAAGCTCATTGCAGACGCACTGGAGGGGCAACGTACCAAAAGTTTTGGCCAATTACGTGAGTTGATGATGCAACTCAACCCAATGCCTTTAGATCCACCTCCACAATTCGCTCAAAAGTGGTTTCAGCAGAAAACCCCCTTCAAAGTGTAAGTCAATCTTGACATTCCTTTGTTCAAAGGCAAGATCAATGCCACAACATTGAATACCTAGTTTCAACAGCTTGAGTCATTCTCCTCAGTCAATCGTTTTACTGATGCTAATAAAATCACCTTCGCAGTGTTGAAGATGTCCATTCTGGTGGTTCACCAGTGGGAGAAATTCAATGCACAATGTGTGCAATATTATGTTCCAATTGAGTCTTGGAAAACCTTTGTTACGTGCTAAAGGATGAGTATTATCCGCTTCATCACTTTGAGGATGAATACATCAAGTTTCAACAATTATGCCAATGCAAGGAACAGTTAGTGGAAGACTACACCAACATATTCCATGACTACTCTATGTGCTTGTGGGAGAACTTGTCTAAACATCATAAGGTGATGAAGTACATTAGCGAACTCTCACCTTATATTCATGCGAATATGGAGTTCTTGACTTCTGATACTCCGGGGCAAGCCTATCACAACGTCGCCAAGGCAAAGATGAAGTAGCATCTCACCTCTTCATCCAATGTCGCGCACAAGAATCAGCCCATGCACAATTCCTCATCGCAACCTTCTGCACAGACGTAGAGTACTTCTCGCAAAAGAGAGCAGCCTAAGAAGACTGCGTAGAACTCGAAGGCTCCAACGCCATCTGCTTGAAACAAAGGCAAGAAGTTTGTGATAAGTGGTGCCAACATCATCGCTCGCACGCCCATGATGACTCCAAATGCCATGCATTGCAATCCTTGATCCTTGATTGCTCAGTCTACATCAGGCCCTGTGCCGACAAATGACACTGATCTAGATGTGACTTGGCTAAGCACTACCACCACTACAACAAACACCTCTAAGGAACACAAACGCCTTTTTTACACCTAGTTTTGGGTAAAGGGTCAGCGTTTTCATGTCATCATTGACAATGATAGCCAGAAGAACATCACCACACAAGCCACAACTCAGCGCCTTGGCTTTGCCACTGTAGCGCATCCCAAGCCATACTCATTGGGGTGGCTTCAGTAGGGGAAGGATATACAACTCCAGTGACATTGCACCTTCCAAAACAAAGTCAAGCCTATGGAGGAGACCGTCACTTGTGACATCGTGCCTTTGGAGGTCTACAACATCTTGCTGCAAAGATCATATTTGTATGACCATGAAGCTACATATCAAGCCAAGCCATAGCGTTGGACTGTTTGTGCACAAGATCGCTTCTTCAACCTTTTGGAGTCGACTCCAACGACCAAAGTTGCCTTGGATCTACCAAGCAATGCCACAAACTCATTTTGCACATGCAAAAATTTGTGTTGCTCATGGTCGGCCCTGACACACCTATGTGGGAGACAAAACAAGCTTTGGCACTATGCAATCAACGTCGCAATAACAATAGCTTGATAATTTACTAAAGCAACATAATGATGTCTTCACAGAGCCTGAAGACCTTCCAACACTGTGTAGTAAAGCACTGCATCGATTTGGTCCCTGGATCCCCTCTTCCGAACAGCGCTCTGTATCACAAAGCAGTTTGAGAGAATGATGAAATCCAATGCCAAATACAAGAGCTCCTTTATTAGGGCAAGATCAAGCCTAACTCTTCTTGTGGGAGTATGATAGTCCTCACGCACAAAAAGGATGGGTCTCAATACCTTTGCATAGACTTTTGTGCACTCAACAAAATCATGGTGAAGAATTGGTATCGACTGTGGTGCATTGACGACTTTCTGGACCAACTCAAATGTGCAAAATACTTCACCAAGATTGACTTGTAGTCAAGTTACCATCAGGTTCCAATCCATCCTGAAGATGTCTAGAAGATAGCCTTCAAGACACGGCAAGGATTCTATGAATGGTTGGTTATGCCTTTCGGCCTAACCAATGCACCAGCAACCTTTATGCACTTGATGGATGATCTACTCAGGCCATTACTCAATTCCTTTGTCATAAACTACTTGGATGACATTCTTATCTTCAGCAAGACTTGGGAGGGGCATGTGGAACATATCGCTCGCATCTTAGACACTTTGCACAAACACAAGTTGCAGGCCAACTTAGAAAAGTGTGCATTTGGCATTGTGTAGATCCAGTACCTGGCTACATCATTGACTGCATAGGAATTCATGTAGATCTAGAAAAGATCAAAGTAATCTAGGATTGGCCAACTCCATGCAATCTCACAAAACTGAGGAGTTTTCTTGGACTCTTAAACTTTTACCACAAGTTTGTCCTTGCTTTCTCGCACATCTCTTGGCCACTTAGCTAGATAACACGTGTAAAAGCCAAGTTTGATCGGACTCATGTGCAACAACACACTTTTGAGGTACTCAAGCAATGCCTCTGTGCAATGCCTGTACTCGCAATGCCCAACATTATGCATTCCTTCAAACTTCACACCGATGCATCTAAGTACGCACTTGGTGCAATACTCATGCAACATGAACATCCAATCATGTACCATTTAGAGACGTCTAGGGACACGGTGCAAAGGTACTCCACCTATGAAAAAGAATTGTATGCTATTGTGTAAGCAATTAAGTAACAACGTCAATACAACTTGGGAAAGGAGATAGTTGTTCATTCCAATCATAAGCCACTTCAATTTCTGCAGACACGGAGCAAACTGGAGAATGTGCGCCACATGAAATAGATGACTTACCTGTAGCAATTCCATCTCGTAATCAAGCACAAGAAAGGGAAGGACAACAACGCAACAAATTGCCTTAGCCAATCGCCAGTTCACGCACTCTTTACAATGTTGGACACACATGGCCACAACTTCATAGACTAGGTATCTCTCTACTCGGTTGATCAGGATTTCACAAAAACTTACACCTGTCTTATGCCAGGTAACCAAGTTCAAGGGTTCTACTTCTCCAACCAACATCTCTACAAGCTCAAGCATCTCTATGTTGTTGGTGGCGCACCTCGCTCTGGGAGGTGCAATATACCAAGACATTGGGCCATTTCAGTGTGATCAAGACTCTAGCCACATTGTAGTCACACTTCTACTGGCCGCACACGCATGGAGCGCCACATAAAGTCTTGCATTCCTTGTTGCATCGCCAAGCCCACGAACAAGAAGCTAGGACTTTACATACCTCTACCAGTTCCATCTAGGCCATGGGAATCTATCAACATGGATTTCACGACTGGGTTGCCTACAACAAAACGCCATCATGATGTTGTGTTTGTCATAGTGGATAGGTTTTCAAAGATGGTTATCATGGTTGCTTGCAAGAAAAACATTGATGCAACTAGCATTGCACAAGCCTTCTTCAGCTATGTTTGGGTTCACTTTGGACTCCCAACATCCATTGTCTTTGATCGAGATTCATGCTTTGTCACTTTTGACGAGCATTGTGGGACTTGATGGGTACGCAGTTGGATTGGTTGACAGCGTTTCATCCATAGACAGATGGGCAAACAAAAGTTGTCAATCGAACACTTGTTCATCTTTTGCAAATGTACAATCGCACGCATTTTCGCACTTGAGATGAAAATACTTTGTACATTCAACATGCCTAAAACAGAGCCCTTCAGAGCTCTACAAGGCATATCCATTCCAAACATGTCTTGGGTTTCATCCCACGGCATCTCTCGACATCTCCTACTGCACACTAGCCAACACTAAGTCATGCGCACGGGAATGGGAAGCAGACAAAGATGAAAAGTTCTCACATCACATACAATTTGTTCATTGACAGGTTCAACACATCCTTTCTTGCACCCAAGCAAAGTACAAGGAGTGTCGTGATGTGCATCACACACCTCATGCATTCCAAGTTGGCAACAAAGAGCCTTCAAAGGGCCAGACCGAAAGATCGATCCTTTGTACTATGGTCCTTACACCATTCTTCACGCAGCTGGTGAGAACACCTTTGTTCTTGATCTGCCTCCGTACTTGGGCATGCACCCAGTCTTCAATGTTGAGCTCCTCAAACCTTATGTTTCTCCACTGCTTGAGCCAGCAGTAACATAACATCCTTTCGATTGCGATCCCAAACACTTGCACCCTACTAATAAGGATCAGATTATCGCAGTGACAGACACGCACCTGGCATTGCATACATCAACTTTCAAAGTGGTCAAAGTGGGGCAATATCTTGATCGAGTTAAGTGGTATAATTCTTAATTAATGCACTTGCACAACCTGTGTGCCCCTCACTTTGGAGTTCTTCACACCACATGCGTACTCGTGTTTTCTTGCAGTCCCATGTGCTTCCCTTCCACACCAAGCCTGTCGCCACTTGCATGCACCTACACTTGCAGCCTACACGCAATCTCGCGCACCCCACTCACACTTGCTTGCAATCCCGTGCACGCCTACACTTGCTTTACGACAGTTTATCCATGTGGCACTTCTTGGTCTAGGATGTCCATTATTCGGTTGGGTAGTCAATAGCGACGATCCTATAAGTTCAACCATCACCCAACAAGGAAGACGAAATGACTTGTAACCACCTTCTTTGTAACTGAGAACAATTGTAACTGCTTTTTGTATTATATGTATAAATACGTATCAGATGCATCTACCCAAGGGTCGATTCCATACACACTCGTAGTGATAGATAGCAAGCTCTATGTATCTATTCTGTTATACACAAAGTTGTATATCTTTGTATTTTTCCCTATTCGTTCACATTGAATATAAGTGCATTTCTATAAGCATCAAACTTCCACTCCAAATGAATGTGTGCTAATTGTTCTATCTTAATCGTCATTGTGCGCATTTTTTCTTCACAACTGTGAGTTCTCTAATGCAAAGTTGTCCCCCATGCACCTAGTCCTAGGCCCCCACAACACGGATAAAAAACTCTCCTTCCATGCCACCAGTAAACCTTGGCCTCCCCAAAAGCCAAAAGAAATCAACAAATGATTGAAAACCGAGCTAATTTGACGAGTAGTGAGTGGACTGACAATGGAGTTTTCTTCCAACATGAGTGTAAGAAAGCGATTTCAGCCAACATAGGATCTCTGCAAAGCAAAAGAGATTTAAGCTTGGAGGAACTAACTGAAGAGCAGGACATTAGGCATCAAGTTTTGACTACCCTAGAAGCTGAAGAAAAGGAATTACCTTTTCCTATGAAACGTATAGGGCATATAGTACTTGAAAACTCCTTGAAAGCAGAAAAACAAGCAAAAAAAAAGTTGATGAGAGAGAGGACTTGGGATTGGAATTATTTTGTAAGGATTCATCCTCAATGCATGATTCCTTTTGTCCTCTTAATCATTCTTTTTCTTCCACTGATGATATGGATAACTTTTTCTGCTCTTGGCCATGAGTGTTTTCTCTTTGAAGAAAACAGTGATGAAGAACAAGAAGAAAAGGGGCAGTTAGAAATCACAGATCAGATGGGCTCCAACGAGAAGAGTATTCTAGCTCAAATGAACCAATTTCCTCACACCAAAGAGCAAAGTATGGAGGAACTAATCACAAGAGAAAAGCTGTCCACCTCCATCTTAGCTGCAATTAGAAATGACTGCAAATATGAAGAGCTTCGCTTTCCTGAGGAAACTGAATGGAAGCAAATATTGGAAGGGGGTTTCATTCCAAATGACAATACAAAAGAGGAAGGCCACAGTGAACCTGAATGCAACAACAAAGCAGAAGAGCCCAATCCTTGGGAGAAAAGCATGAGATTTCGCATAAGGGGGTGTCCAATTAGATTCCAAGCTCTCTTAGAAGCTAGTTCAAAAGAGTAGCCATCATCTGTCATGCTCACTTTGGAGCGGGAGAATGAGTCTAAACCCTTAAAACAATCGGCACAAGCACTCATTCAAGCTAAAACAAATAAATGATTATGAAGAGTGGATATGTTTCAGCGGTAGGCCTGATTTTTCACCAGAAAGAGAAGACAAACAACACGAAACTCTGCTTCTTTTCTTATGGGTAGCCATTATGGCCTCAAAGCTAACCTCCTGGCCAAAGATAATTAGAAAAGGTAGCTATTTTGCCTTACCAGTTAGCAGTTTTGTTTATGCCAATCCTTTTTCAGGTTAGGTTAGGTTAGATTAGAAGTTTTATTTTAAGAAAAATAAATGCTTAGCATTCCCCTGTATCAGTTTGCTTGAACTTTTATATGTGGTTTGTTTCTTTAGGAGTTTTGTCTTTTTTAGTTTTTTGTAAATTGGAGTGGTCGTGCATAGATGTAAGATGTTGTAGCCTTGTAGGTTTTGCCTCACAAGAACGATGCTTTTAAAATAAATAACAATGCAAAAATAATTTAAAAGCAAAAGAGGGATCTATAGGGGCTCTCACCCTTGAAATAATATATGTAATACAAATGATACATCAGGTATACATATTTAGCAGGGTGAAAATTCAGAGCCACTCAATATGCAATGCTTGAAACAAAAAGAAGAATGCTAAGTACAAAATTCCCATACTAATAACAGAAAGGCAGTCAATTCAACTTTCTACTTCCTCCTCTTGAGACTGCAGAGTGAATTGAGCACGACTGGAGTGAAAGCAGGCCTAGGGTCAGAGAGAGACCCTGCAAAAGCAAACGGTAGCAAAAAGGGTGCCTCGTTTCCTAAGAATTGAACAGATGGCTGATAATCAGACTAAAGATACCTAAGCTCAAACATGGAGGGAAAAGCATGGGAGGGAAGTAGACGTTGAGCCACAAATTGGAATAGGTAAAATGCAGGGAAAACCATAGCAATCTGAGGAAGGAACTCTCTGCAAACAATGCAAACACGCTACCCGTTATAGATGAAAGCACCCGCACACACGGTTCCAAGGATGTGACGCACAAATTGTTCATCCAGTTCTTGCAACTTAAAGATAGAATGTAGTTTCTCTGAAGAAATTATAGCAGTAGAATCCATGGTAAAGTTGCAGAATTACAAAATGAAGCAAAGGCAAGAACTAAAAAATAGAAGCAACAGATAAAGTCAAAACCTTCGAATTAAAATAGAGTTATGAGAGCTCGAGCTTTTAAAGGAAAGGGGCACATGTACAAGAGCTTGGAAGGAATGCCAATTAAGAGCTAATACAACTGAACTAAGCAAAGAGCAATAATTAAAAGATTGGATTAAAGGTTGTGCAATTAAAAGGGAATATAAATGTCTCTTCAACATTTATGGTTTCAGAGCTGATATCAAATTTCATTCCAAGCGTCGTTCTTTTAATTGAGATAACATAAGGAAGATGTGGTCATTCCAAGGTAGGCAACATGCTAATCGAAGAGATTATAGAATGTATGAAGAAAGAGTTTAATCTCATTAAACTCAAGAAAAACATTTAATTGCTAAAGACTTCAGGGGTTCTTTCAAACTTCAAAGCGTTCATGCCCAATGGATAAAGTGTCTAGATTCAACTCTAGGCAGGCAAGCTTCCCCCAAGAGCCACCAAAATGTTGAGCAAAATCTAGTCTTCAAGACAGATTTCGTCAACTATTATGTCCTTCACACTTTATGGCTTCTCCTTCAAATCTGTAGGCTTCACGGCCCTCTTCAAACCACCTCAGTTCTTTGGTAGCTCACATTATGGTTTTGCAAAAGGCTATGCTCAGTTCTCCATCGGTAAGTCTCTTTCTTCTTTTTGCTATTATTCCAGCTTCCAAAAGCCAAAAATGCCTTAATCATTTTCAGGGTTCAATGCTCATGATTGTGATGCCTTAAAAAACCAAGTAAAGGCTCACAGGGATCTCTCACCGGCAAATCATCCTTAAATCCAACAACATGAGTAATTGAGAGGAGCAGGTGACATCTTATGCTGAAATGCCTCACACCGTTGATCTCTGCAAGTACCTCTCACCATTCAAACTGTGTGTCTGGAAAAGTCAAAATCCAAACCATAAAGTTGCATAGAGTGGGGCCTGCAGATGGAACTAGTAGTTAAACGCTATGTGACAGCTGTTAGTTTTTTTAGAAAGACTAAAGTTAAATCCAACATATCAAACAACTTGCACCATTGGATTTTCTTCCCAGCATGGATCTCAAGACACAGATGGAACTAGTAATTACAGGCTATGTGACAGCTGTTAGTTATTTTGAAAGACTAAAGTTAAGTCCAACATATCAAACAAACCATTGGATTTTCTTCCCAGCGCAGATCTCAAGCCATCCGATTTTTACAAAGAAGCAGCTTGAGGAACAGTTTAAACTACCACCATGGAAATAAATGATTAAAACTAACAACATGGGTGGTTACATATGAATTTAAACAAGTAGCGGGGCTGAAGAAAGCTACATCTGCATTTTGTCCTTGCATGCTGTAAAATCTAGCTGGGATAGTAATCAAAGGAAAAATCACGCTGCTATTTCAAAAAGTGGGTAAGTTTGTATTCAAAATTTGCAAAGATGGCTTGTCCAAAATTATTTAATCAAACCAAGCATGCAAGCAAATCCCGTGCAAGAGACCAAGTCATGCCAGGAAATTATGAAAGAGATGAGTACTCAGAACTACAGTTGTGGAGACACCTTAGCTTTAGAATATTAGCAAAAGAAAGGAGTACACTTTTGCCTACTTCATATACTCAGTTGCTTAGTTTTCAAAAAATAAAAAATTCCGCTCCTCTTCTCGTCTTCATTGTACAAAGGGCAAAGTTCCATCATTGAAAAAGTGGTGGCTTTCTTGGACTAGCTAAGTACTTGTTTTCTTGTAAATCAAACATAAAGCCTCTATTACTGTTATACAAGATTTGCTTTGAACGTTTCGTTGTAATAAAATGTAATTTGTGTATTTCCTGCAATTGATGAATGTAGTCGTGACTGTAAACGATCATCCCTCTACTTTTATCTTGCTTCCTATAATCCCATTCCCATATTCGGATTATATCTCACCTCTTTAGTTCTTTTGCTTTGCATAGTGCTCGCTTTCCTTTCTTGTCTATCAAAATAGTTATGTGTTTGTTCAGATAAGGAGTCCACCCATTTCCTTCTTGGTGCATCACCAGATTTTATTTTCATGTTTCTCTCTAGCCTTTTCACTTGCAAGTTTTCATTTCAAGCTTTTTGGTTTAGGTAGATTAGCACTAGGACAGGATATCAAACCAGTTGTCTCTGGAGGTTGTCTATAAAGAGCAATCCCACACTGAGTAGACATCCCGTGTGTTTGTAACACAGGCTGCAATCAATTAGATATTTCAATACATCAACAAACATGACAGAGATGCTGAACTTAGACAAAGGTGGTCAGCCCAAGGTCGGCAAGGGCTGGAAGGGGAGTGATGAGGTGAGTACTTGGTAGAGGACAATTGCAGTCCAGTAAATGGCTGAAAAAAGTCGAACTATCTCACATGGTGGAAAGGCATGTTGTGGCTTTACCCCAGAAGTCAAAAGGATGATTCTACAATCTAGCCCAAATTTGTGAGCACTATGCTCACAAACTTTTACCTAGGTGTAATGAAAAATCATCCCAAGATCAAGCACTCTTGCATCACCCAAAAATATCTAGCAGTTTTCACATGCATCCAGACCCAATTGGTAGTGTGGAGACAACCTACAAGGACTCATGGAAGTTAGTAACATTTCATCAGGCTCCTCGAACAGAGAAAGTACAGTTTTAATCAATGAGTCAGAGTTCTCTGTCTCGTGACGAAATTTTTGCTTTGCATTAAGCGGAAATTTTGTCCGTGACAGTGGCATAGTCAGAGTAACAGCCCAAAAACTTTTGGTTGCACATTTTGAGCATTTTCCAAGATGAAGGAGATTCCAAGAGTCAATCCATGAGGCACAAAAGGGTAGGAAAGGATTCAAAGAAGTTAGGCTGGAGTTAGAGGAGACTTGCTAGGAGAGTGGGGTGCTTGGGTAAGAGCACAGAGGTGCAAAGAGTAGAGTTCAGTCCGTTTAGGGTTTGTTGTGTGTGTGACTCATTCTCTTGTGTTGTAATCAAAGAGAGGAGTGAGTGTGTGGTGTGTGTAAGCTTTGTAGATCCTCAAGAAAGATAAATAAAAGTGTTTGTTTTGATTTCTAGTCTCATATTGTGCGTGTGTGGATTAAAGGCTGCACGGACAAGGTTGTCCTTCATTGGACCCCTATCCTTGGCCGCATCAAGGCCCACAGTCAATTTCCACAAACAGATGATCCCTTACATACATAGTGTTCTTTCCTGCCACCACACCAATCATCATCCTCACCAAGGATTCTCATCATCTCCATGATTTCCTTTAAAAAGTACCTACGTATTGTCTCCATGATGATCTTCATGAATGAATTGTGGGAATGATCAGGAGATCCCTAAACAAATACAATCTGCAAAATATCAATAGAAAACAACCCTAAATCTTTCCTGCATATTCTACAAGCAAAAGAGATGAAGAGGAAACTGAAATGAACATAAAAACAGTATAAGAAACAATGAAAGAAACCATGAATTATATGATGCCTCATAAACTGCTCTAAGGCAGCATACAAGTGCATGGATGCTCTTAGGTACTCAGGACTTCCCTACAAGAATCTCATCTCCCTTGAATGACTGAATATTTTCTGAATAATTTCCAAGAGAAGAAGATATGAGTATTTATATAAAAACCTTAGGAAGCCTAGAAATGATCCCTTTGGCCAAGTGACCACACACTCACTCCTAATTGGCCAGGTGACTTCCTTGATTCCTATTAGCTTGCTTACATATATCCTACTTTTTCTAATTTTTAATTGTCAAAATATGAATAATAAAAATATTCTGAACCTAAGCTAAAGTGACTATCCTAAGTAAGCTTAAGTCTGGTGCAAATAACAAACTACATGCACACCTCGTTTAAGTGCAACTTAGGAGGTGTTTATAAAAACGCGGACTTAGTCTGTGAAAAAGGATCCCAGCACTAGGCCTAATGAGCTACCCATGTACAATGAAAACTCAATGTCAAAAAGGAATAAATCTACATGAGTGGTCCAAATCCACTACTCCAACAAAAGGAAATCAACACGTTGAGAATACCAAAAGTCGCCCACCACAAGGAGACGGTCATACTGTCAATCGTGTTGGAAATGCCGATGCGATGATCCATGAAACAAGATTGTCAAAATAGGCATGGATGGGCTTATCCATCAAAGTGCCAAGAAGGATGGACTGATTCACTACTAAAAACTATAAAAAATATGGTGCATCACATCAAGGAAGCAATACACAATGCTCAATGGGAGGGGGCCAAGAGGGTGGATGGGGGGCAGCGCACCAAGGCGTCGCTGAGCAACTCGACAAATTGTGTAGGGCGGAGCTTGCCCAGGGAAGTTTGTAGAAAGGGCAGGGAAGTGATTATTATTATTATTATTATTATTATTATTATTATTATTATTATTATTATTATTATTATTATTATCATCACTAAAACAAAACTTATGAATTTTATTTGGAAAGTTCTTTAAAACCCCTAAAACTGAAAATTTTGGCCAAAAAAACTCTTTTTCCGAGATCTCCTAAAAGGCAAAAGTACCCTTTGAATTTGTATTTTTCTGAAAAAAATAAAATTCCCAAAAAAATCACAACCACAATTTTTTTTGAAAAATCTATCTAAAATGCTCTTAAAATATTTTCAAACTCCTTAAAAATTGTTGTAATCACCCCAACAATTTCTAAATGTCGGAAATCTCCAACATTATGGTAGAGCCAAAGCTCAAACACATAAATCTTGGTCAATTAGTCATTCTATTCAATTCATGAATAATGCAGAACATTACATATTAATAGCTTTTCAACCCCTATAGTATATGAGACCTATTTTATCTCCACAAACCTCTAACACTAATCTAGATGGGTTGTTCAACAACCTTTATCGTCTCCCCTAGAATATATCACAATCTATCTACGTATAGACTGACAACTCACCCAACTAACTAGATATTAAAAACCAAATATTTTCTTGCACATACTTATAACTATATTACTCACACAAATATTCTAACTCACCTCCTAATGTGAGAACTAACGTAGAATATTCATAACATTCCCCCACCTAGCTCACATGGAGAATATAAACCCCCCCACAAAATGGAGGTTGGGTTCGCACCATAATGCATCCATACATAAAATGGGAGATTATTACATTGAAGAGCATTGTGTATGTTTTATGTGACAAAACATTTACCTTTCAACATAGGCTTATTTAAAACTTTCGATAATAGACAACAAACTGATGCACAAGAAACATAATGTGGAGAGACCCTTATTAAAAGTCGATACAACCTAGACTCAAACTTATAAATATGACTCACATTAATTAAAATTAGATTAAATAACTAAATAACTTATAACTTATGGATAATAAAACAACATACAAATTATAAACTTTGACACCTAAATAAATTAACTCTAGATATCATTGATAACCAAAATGTTTAAACAAAAGTGACACTAATACAAACTATGTACGAACATCGTATGCCACATTAATACTCACTCAATAATAAAAAAAATTTAAATACTAAAAATTTAAACAACCTAAACCTACCATACTAAATACAAGACACAAATAACATATTGCCACTAAATAAACTAAAAAAAAAACAATTAATAAAATGTATGCACCTAACTCTACTCACCCTAACCATTTTACTAATCTCGCTATTTATCCTAATTAATCCCGTAACTAGAGTCTTAATTAAATAATTAAATCCCATCCCCCTTCATTATTTTTCATCATACTAACCTTACCCCTTCCCACTTCTTTAATTCATCTAAATCACCCTTATCCACTAACTAATCCCACTTGTTTATTATTTGGAAATTTAAAATTCCCATGACCCACCTACCTACACCTAGGCTTCCCTACAAGCCTAGCCCATAATCTTCACCTAATCCCCTTCTAATACTCAATTAGTCCTAAAATGAAACTAGAGGCTTCTACTCTCTAGAAGCTTCCCTCATCCTCCACATTTCTAGAGAACTCTAAAAAAAATTAAATTCCTTAGAATTCCCCCCTTTTTTCTAGAGTCTTCTTCTCTAGAATCTTTCAATGGATTTTTAATTCATTAGAAAATCTCCCTCGCCTATTTAAACACCAACAAATCCTTCATTGAAACCAATAGATGAATCCATAAATCTCCATGTCAATATGATCAAACAATCCAAATTATAATCAAAGTCATCGATCAAGCTATCATTATGTCAAAATTCAAAGTCTATCCATAGCAATCCACAAGCAAAATCAGTAATCATTGAAAATCCGCTTGAAGATCTTGGAGAGAGGATAAGAGAAGCAAGGCAATGGTAAGAATTTCCTTATTATTTCTAATTTGATTCTATAATCTCTCCCTTTGATGTTATTATGTTTTGGGTTAAATTTGCTATATATAGTAGTTTAAATTCATAAACTCAAAAATACAATCATACATTGGCGACCACGGTGGGACAACCTTTTCATATTAACCACTTTGTCTGTTAGAAGTGTTTTGATAGCTTGCAAGACTGATTAGATGAAGGAAAAGCTATGGATTTCATCAAATTTTTATGTCTAGGCAAAAGGCAGTTTTGCTTTGCAATTCACAATATTGCATCGGTGGTATTGCCTAACAATCTACAGTTTTTCACTAACCGTACCCTTTAACCAATAGCAGCTAACCTTTGTGATAGGTCTTCACCCTTTTGCAATACCGCGACTCACAAAAAGCAAATTTGCTATTTAAGTTGTGATTTTGACATTTAAATTGTGGTTTTGCGATAATGTAGTCTTAGTTGTCTTATATTAAGCAATAACACGCTTTTGTAGTCGCGATATTGAGACACAGTCACGATATTGCGTTCGAAAAGGGCGATTTTGATATTTATTTGAAAATCATTAAATCAAATTACTAACCAAGTCTTTTAACAACTCTTGTCTCTGTTTGTTTCTTGCTTGTTTATAGGGGAAAGGAGGTGATGCCCAAGTCAATATTAAACATCCCTAAATCACCATTTTGTTTTTTCGAAAAGCATTTTGTTTCACATCAGTGATTCTACTTAATAATAGTCGATTTTTAGTAAATAGGACAGATATTATATAGTCTTGTATTTCTCATCCTGTGCATATTAATCAGTAATCTACAAACTGCTATAAATGTTTTAATCACCTTTGTAAACATTTTATCATTTTGATGTCGAATTTCTCGTGTTTTTATTAAGGCTGCAAAATTGTAAATTTCGATCTACATTCTTGACTTTTTACTTGCGATATTGCCAATATACTTGCAGTATTTCCTCATTAGGCGATCATGGTTAATTACAACCTGCAAAACCGTCGATCATGACTTGCGAGTTTGCCCCTGACTTGTGGTATTGCATAACTGTCTGTGGTTTTGTCTAAACCATATGGTGACAATCATGGCTAATCAGCAACATGCAAAACCGCATATTTACCAATTGCAGTATTGACCCATAGTGATAGTTTTGTAGTCTCTAGAAGCGATTTTGATTAATATTGACTATGTATCTGCAATTTTGTCTTCTGCAATTGTGTTTTTGGCACTCATTTTTTGGTATTCAATTTGTCCTTTTTGAGTGCATTTTGTAGGATCACTTTCAGTGAATTTTGAGTCATTCTAAGGGTTCCACAAGTCCTAAATTGTGTTTGGCGTCGAGAGCACTGCCCCTCGACACCGCCCTGTACTGCGATAGGGAGCACACAAGAGGTGTTGCCCCTTGACCCCATAAGGGGCGCTGCCCTTTAACCCTGCAAGCAGTGCTGCCCCTTGACCCCATTGGGGGCGGTAGCCCCCCAAACCCCCACGTCGTGGCCCCTCATCCAAAGAAGTTATAGAGCTAAATTGCGATTTTTTCAATGAATTTTAATAAGGCTTATTGGACTAACATTTTGTTTCTTGTAGGGGTAAATCTAGTAGCAATTTTGACTTGCTAACATCTTGCAGGTCATATATTTTGTCTAACGTCTTGTTTTGCAAGTTGCCCCTCCAAGAGTGCCAATTGAAACTACTAATCACTTGTCTTGCAAGTTGCTTGTCAAAGATATTTTGGCATTTTATAAAATCATCTTGAAAATATCTTGTACATATTTTTTATCGCATCTAAATTAATTGGTTAATAAATCTTTTTGTCTGCTTGTGTGTCACCTGAGGGCTACAGTGGTGTATGATCTCCTCCTTGCATCCTTACAACAATTCATGGAGGATCAAAAACCATTAATAAACCCTCCAATTTTTCATTTTAAGGGCAACATGATGTTGAATTGCCACCCACGCACTTGCCATAGTCTTAGGGATATAGTGACTGTGGATTTCACCACCACGCACTAATCCACACTTCGTGTTTCAACGGAGTATAAATATCAGGTACAATTATCGTTAAACTAAGGAGTTGACCCCATACAGGGCTTCCGTGAAGGGGAAGAGTTAACTCTTTGAACCTGGCATCAGACAACACCCTATACGGACTTGGACCCCACTGTACCTAGCCTAAATCGGGGACACCCCTAGAGAGCCCATTCAACCTAGCATAGGAACATTGGCCGTAACAAGACACTTGTTGTCGGAGTCAGTATCAACTCCCAAGTGACCTTCATGTGCAATAAAAGTTGAGAGGGTTCGAAAGATTCCATAACGGGTCACCGGCCTATAGCCTCACTCGCGAAACCATTAGACAGTGCAGTCGTTGGGTTACACACCCAAAATCAATTTACTAGTGACAGGTTTGTGGTTTGCTTGATTTGGTGAGTGTTGTGTTAGACCAGTGTTGTTTGTGAGCCAAGTCAGCGTCTTACCCAAGCCTATACACACCTATCTAGACATTTTTCATCTTGTATTCCTTGTACATCTTTGTCCACATCCTCTTGAACATATTTTATTTGTAGATTTGTAAATCTATCTCATCTTGTCCTAATCTAGTCTCATCTACCTAACACTAGTCATAACCCATCACATCTTATCATAGTCCAACCTCATATTCTTCACTTAGCCTTAACATTAATCATCCCTAGCATCATATTTATCCCTTAATCCACCTTGTCCATAACCAAACTTGGTCACATCCTAGTCCTTTCGTCACCATATTCCCACACCATCTTGCCTTGTCTTACTCATCCTTAGAGTCTTGGTCCAAACCGTATTACCCATCACAAAACTTACCATAGTCGACACCTTGTCACTTGTCTTGACCTTGTCTAGCCTAATCATCTTGTCCGCCATTTTATCCCTTGAAACCTAATCTAGTCATAGTCCACCTCGTCATCCCCTTGTCTATACTAGTTCTCCTGTCAAGTTTGTAGTCGTATGCAAGTCCTCGTCCACATTGGCAAAACAACTAATTTCACATCAACGTCCCGATTCTTAGCTTGCTTGTGTCTAATCAAGTTTGAATCATACACATAATCACATTCCTATCAACCTGTCAATCAAATAATATCATCCTATTCACATCAATCATTTTGGTCTTAAGCTAGTCTTAGTCCAATCAACCCTTAGTCGAAATCAATCTCTTGGGCCAGTCTAGCCCCCCGTCGAATCTTAGAGCTTGTCATAGCTCACCTAGTCAAATCCAATCTAAATCATTGAAGTCTAGCTCATGTCCTAATTTGGTCTACTTATCTTATCTTGCATCGTCAAACATCACATCAAATCCAAATATCCAATCAAACTTGAGATCGGACTACAGCAAGCCTTTTGTCCAAATTTGTTCCACACATTCCATCTTCATCCCTCAATCTTTCCAATCAATCCCCCACACCTGCCGATTGGGGCCGATGAACCACATCATCCCTACTTTCTCCCATCCTTATCCATGGCATACAAAACATATTTAGTCAATACCCTGATTGAGCAATGCCTCATCACCAATAGGGATGTACTCCTTTCACGCTTTCTTGATCTGAGCACTCCATGTCCTACAGACTTCGACCCCATCCATCCAACATTACCTTCAATCTGCACCCATCCATGTGGGTCCCATTCAAATTCTCTATCCACCAATCATAGCCAATCATCTACCCATTTCTATACTAGCAAAGGGAATCCAATCCTGGCCACCTCATCTACTACCAGTCTGCCTACTGAATCACGTCAACACCCATCTAATCTAAAGTCCAATGCTTCTACATCCAAAGCAAGAAGTGAAGAGAGCCCCTATACTCCTCTTCCTATATCATTAGAAGCCCTCTTCCACTAGCTTGTTGCCAATGACATGATGGTCTATCCACCCATACGACATCTTAATCCCACCAAGCCTAAGCCCTCTTAGTATAATGCCAATCACTATTGTATAGATCACCAAACCTGGGGGCATACCATTAATTGATGTCGTAATTTCCAAAACTATGTCCAAGACCTCATCCACTGTGGTGACATAGAAATCGAGAATGAATCAGATGAGTCTACATCCATGGGTGAACAAAAAGAGGAATGTCAAGATTCCATTCCCAACCATGATCAAGCTCTTCCCTTTCTAAGCCAAAGTCAAGATACCGCATCCATCTTCCATGGTCCCCCAATTTTTGACAAATCCTCCATCCAAGACGAGTCTGTTCCCCATGAACCCAGTCCTCCTTTCTCTCATGAGTCCTTCCAGGGGCCTATTTTTGCTAAATCCCTTATATCCTCATCATCACATCAAAGACACAATGTTGAGAGGTCATCTGTAGGCAATAAATCTTCTATTCGTAGCATCACGTCATGTACGTCAAAGTTAGCATTAGAATCAACACCAATTTTATCTGCATCAGGATCATGTTCAACACCAGTATCTGAATCAGAGTCTTCATCAGAAACATCATCCCTCGTATATATTGCAGCAGATAATGCCTATGCCTGTCTTTTTTAGGATACTTCTAACCCAAATATCAACGAATCACAAGGCATATCTTCTAATCTCAATCAGGATGATGAAGGCATAACAGAGTTCTTGCAAGGTTTATTTGTCGAAGATTGTCAAAGTGAATCTGATCCTACCTTGGACACGTGTCTTACAGAGAGTCTTAGTGATCCTTTTGTTGATCTTGAGGAGATTTTCTCTGATGTCAAAACTAGGTCTCTTAGGAACCCCTATGAAGACCATGTTGCCCTATCATCCGTCATTGACCTCATCATACCATCTTCACCGTATTCATCCATCATGGATCCTTTTCTTCCCATCAACAATTATTTAATCATCTCCCTCCATAAGGACGAATAGGAACATCCATCGTTGGACCCTTCCTCGAGCAATACAATAAGTGCCACAAATGTAGAAATCCAAGATCATATTCAAAAAGTCATTCATAATGATCAAATTACCTTTGATCCAACAAGTCACGATCAAGAAAAGCAAGATCATCGGCCTAATCAAAAAGGGTCTTCCCCTAGTGAAGCCCAATGTCAGGCACTAGGGGACCACCAAAGTCAAAATAATCTTTATTTATCAAGTCAAATATCAATCTCCTCTAGTGAAGCCCAATGTCAGGTACTAGGGGGCAGCCAAGATATAATCAACTCTGAAAATCACAACAATGTCAAAAGTTATGTGGCTGATCGTCCTTTAAATAATCGGATCAAAGATGAACCACAAAGTCAAAATACCCTGGATCTCTTACAGTGTTTTATCATGTGGCACCAATCAAATACAGAACATCCAACATGTCCAATGGCGTGTGCGACTGCTAGCCCCACTCCCCAATCACCCATCACACCTCCATATCACGATCCTATCATCCATTCAAGTCCAATATACCCACATCAGCATCAATCCAGTCTATACCTCACATCACCTTCTCAGGCAGCATTGCCTCTCATAAGGGTGACAAAGACACCTGGTCTAGATGTTTGGAGGGGCCCTGTTGTCAACCTGGGGTTGCACCTTGATCGAAGACATGCTAAAATGGCTAATCCTCGCTCTAATCGAAACAATGGGATCTTCTCACAAGGGTGGGTGTCTCAATGATGAGAAGAACCTCCAGAGAAGGTTGGTTCCTATAAGATGTATCTTATGAGGATCTCAACTTCTACATTACAAACTGCCTAGGGAAAAGGGAAGAAAGAACTTGAAAGAAAATCCTAGCTAAAATGGTGATACACCTAATTTGCTTGATCCACTCAAATTGAGCTTCTGAGAACACTGATTCAGAGAAGGAAGAGGCAAAACTTCAACTCCAATTGATCAATACACATTAGTATTTCACGAAAAGGTTTAATCTAATGATCTAAGCTTGAGAGAAATGAAAAAATAGGCCTGATGAAAGGCACTAAACAGCCACTAATATCTACTATAAACTCAGCAAAAAATGTTCAAACACAGAATGTGACCTGCATAAATGACTAGCTAGTAACTAGGTATGAATCCAGATTTGACAAAGAAGAAAGAAAATATATCACTAGGACAAATCAATGACAAAAATACACTATACTAGCTGCTGAAAACTGAAAAAACACAGTCCTCTTATTGATTCTGAAAAAGGTTACAGCACAATCTTTGGCAGAAGCTTTCTTGTCAAAAGAGCAATGATTTTTACAAAGTTGAAAAGCCATTCATATAGAAAATTACAAAAGCCAAGAGATGACGTTGAAAATAGAAGAGGTGACAACTCTTTCATTAGCCCAAGTCCAATTTGCGTTGCATGAGCCTTCCAAATTTGTCTTTTCTATGTCTTTTGTCTTGCATGAAGACTCCTTAGCATTGAAATGGACGGTGGCTAATTTTGAGATGTTAAACTCTTATCATGCAAAAATGCTACGCCCACCTCTAAATATGGACTTCTTCTTGAGCGGTTTGATCATTTGAAAGCAGGAGATAAACAAGAGCATGCATGAAATCCACGGCATGCTAAAATTAGAACTCGAATTGAAACGTTGGACGCTGAGTTGGAACATTTGAAAGCACGAGTTGACCTCGGAGATAAACTTGACTTCAACAACCAGTCAACTGAAGCTTTGACCAGTCAATCGAAAATAGCCTTTGCTTGCATGTATTTTCTCCTATTTTGGTCTGCCTGTTCGTGTCTATTTTCTGCAGACTTCTGTTTTTGGATAATCTTATCTATATTTAGTCTCGAGATTATCTTGTTTTAACTTCCCGCGGATCATCTGTTTTTTGTCCCTTTTCGTTGACTTTACCTTGGTCTTTTTATTTCCTCGGACTTCTTGCTCTGTGGATTTTATGTCTGCCAAATTTTCCTGTCTTGAATTTTCTTTCTTTCGCTTTTAGCTTAAAAATGGCTGAGTCCTTCAATTTTCTACGAACTTTGTGTAATCGGAAAAATGTCTGAGGTTTCTCCTTGATCTTTGATTTCCTTAGACTTCTCTTTCCTGCGGATTTTTTGCTTTGGTTGACTCATCTTATAATTTCCTTCAGACTTTATGCTGTCATCTCCTTGGCTTTGGATTTTCTTCGGACTTTTTGCTTTGGTCTTTTTATTTCTTGCAGACTTTATGTTTGTTGGTCTATTTTCTTTTAAAATTCCCGCGGACAAAAAGTCCATGGGATTTGTCTCCTTGCTTTCCAAAGACAGCCCTTTGGGCTCCCTGTCTTAGTCCTTTCCCGAAGGGCAGGTGCCCTTCGGGCTTTTTGTAAAAGCCTTTAAACTTGTCAGATGGACCTTCTCGAAGGGCAGGTGCCCTTCGGGTTTTTTGCAAACGTCCCTGTCGATCCTGAAATGAACCTTTCCGAAGGGTACCTACCCTTTGGGTTTTTTGTCAATGACCCTTCCGAAAGGTACCTGCCCTTCGGGTTTTTAAACAACTGCTTCCTGTCGAATAACCCTTAAAAAAAAGGCACCCAGGGTTTTTGGAAACATCCCTTTCGAAGGGTACATTGCCCTTCGGGTTTTTTGGAAGTGTCCTTCGAATATTTTGACTTGTCTTTTAAACTCCTTCGGAATTCCTTCGAGCTTTGTCCAAGTCTATTTGCTTGTTCTTCAATGTCTGCAACTTCGGACTCGTCACTGGCACCTACTTCGGATTCTTCATTGCTTGTTACTTATAAAACGAGATAAGTCATTCACCCTGAAAAACCCAAAATGCACTATCCTGAGTAATTCGGGTTTCTCAACCCGGATTACTTCTGCTGATAAAACTTTCATAAGCAAAGAACTTCTCAAAACCCAATTTGCACTGTCAAGAGTAATTTGGGTTTTCCAACCCGAATTACTTCCGCGAGGGGTTTCAACTGCTGATTACTCATAAAGTGAAATAAGTTGTCTCTTGTAAAACCCGAAGACTTCTCCTTCCAAAAACCCGAAGTCTTGCTTGAATGCCCACCCTCTCACACAGGGAAAATTTTGGTATGTAGGCCAAAAAATGGCCGACAGGTCCCAATCAAGAGCTAGTGAAGATTGCACAGACATCAATACATCCAGCAGCAACAACATGATCCTAGCATCAAATCTCTCCAGAACAGGGGTTGGTTGAAGATCATGAAAATATTTGCATCTTGCATCTCGCCCACCTCTAATAAATTGAGATGCCATCAAAAAAGTCAAAAAAATCAAAAAAACAACTATAAAAATAAAATATCATTCGCCCAATAGTGAAAACCAATCTTTTGGCACCTTAGGCAAGTACCATGATGAAAACCGATTTCCGGCGGCACGGCAAAATAATCTATTGTCTGCATTGCACCTCAACACTTGGGGGAAAAATCCACTTCATCTCTACAGTCATATCCTACGTTCCTTGCCAACCCCATCCATGTCATGGTCCAAACATCTTTGTTTATCATGTCCATATAACCTTTATCCCTATCTGGTCTATCATTTCTTCCCATCTTGACCTTCGTAAGAACATGAAAGAGGTCTTGGCATATCCTCTAATGGACACTCAAATAACTAAACAAATGGTTCCTTTACGATGTGGTCATTGAAGATCCCTAATCCACTCTTCCTTGGTCTCCATCCCCTTTTTCACATCGCCGTCATCCTTTTGTCGTCCCATCCATTTCTTCCATCCATCCTTATCCTGGTTGCTAGGTTTGGTATTCCCTTTGCCAGTAACCCCCTTTTTTGTATTCTCAAAAAAAAAAAAAAAAAATTATAAAATCCACAAAATCCAAAAACATCTAAGTTGTCTTGTCATATATTGTCTTGTCCTATGTTGTCTTG
This sequence comes from Torreya grandis, assembly GCA_037957365.1. NCBI lineage: Eukaryota > Viridiplantae > Streptophyta > Pinopsida > Cupressales > Taxaceae > Torreya > Torreya grandis. The sequence continues at coordinate 2,471,339 of JARHVA010000606.1, read as the reverse complement.
TCCTATGTCCTAAATGTCCTAGTCATCTTATCTAACGTCTTATCCTCTTGTCATTGTTGTAGAAAAGTCCTTGCCAAGGGGTGCAAGGTTGTCTTAGTCCTGGACTCATTACAATCAGGCACAAATATGGGATATTCCCGTAGCGCTCAAAATTTTACACTCGGTTGTGCTGGCATCAATTCACATAAGGCACAGACCTTATGCACTCACCCGAAGCGCAGCAGAGAAAGAACTAGGGCCCGCATTGGGTTAGTTGTGCCATGGCGCCAGATATCAATTATGGAACTTGGTCATTTGGAAGAATACGTAGATTCCTTAGCACAAGTCTTTCATGGACTAGTCTTGGTGGTCTATAGGCGCAAGCCCATTTGGGGAATTAGTCCTAGATTCATAAGGGCGCAAACCCTTATTAAACTAATCCTAACGTCATTTAGGCACTAGACGGGTCAAGAGGCTACTTTCGATTTAGTTGCTCATACTAGGCTCGTGCTCCTTAGCAAAGACAGGAACATATGGCGCAAGTTCTCTCTACACTTAGGCTATTTCTATAAGATATGTTGATGTCATCAATATTACAGGGACACCATTAATGCCCTGGACTAGAAGCTTGCAAACAACATTCTTAACATGCATGAATTGAAATTACAACATTATAACTATTCCATTCATTGCGCATTTCACTGACATTACCATAGAAGTATAACCCAGAAACATTGTATGATTCACAACAACCATTTTGAATAGAGTTTATAACATATATAAAACAGAGTACATTCTTAATTCAAGATACTTAACAGCCCAGAGGCTCAAAGGCGAGCTTGGGCGTAGACAAACGGAGCCTGTATGGCATCCAAGCTATTCCTAGTTCTAATGGCAGTCTTAACAGAGCATTTCCATTTGTCCAGAGCTTCGCTACATCAATTTGCATCCCTATGCTCACTGGTTCGAGCTCAACATCTCTAGCCAAGGTGGAGTTGTGCACCCAGGTGCCGAGCTGAAGCCTTTGTTGATCATTCCGTCGACTCCATCACCTTGCACCCTTTGCACTATGATCGTCACGTATCACCCAACCTAGAAGATGCCCCGATATTCCTAGAAATGGTTAGCCACCTGCCAACTGGCACAAGGTAAGCACTGATTCCTCTAACTGGTACCAAGATGCCAAAATAGCAATCATTCAAAATGATTGCCTCGCGCCAAAGTGTCTGTCATGCTAGCATGACTCCCATACTTAACGAAATAGGGGCCCAACAATACCCCATACAAAATTGCTAGTCTGCCTACGAACTAGTATGTCAAAGTCTTCAACGTGCAAAACTCAAGCGTGCTCTCCTTAAGCTCGGTGCGAAGTCTTCAAAACCCTTGAGAGCGAGCTTGATCTCTTTAGCGGTGCTATCTATTTCCATGGAGGCAGCACTAAGCGCAAGCACGTCTGTCTTTTCCAACTCTTTTCTGAAGGCCTCTAAATTTGCCTTAGCTTTTGTCACTCCCCTGTCCAAGATTGATCCTTGATTGTAGGCCTTAGTCTGCAAGGCGCGGAAGAGTGCTTCCAAGTCTGTCCCTAGTCCTTTATTTGGGTGCTTTGCACATTGACCTTCCCCATTATTTGCGTGCACTCTGACCTGCTCGCAGAGTACACCTGCACCATCAGCTTCTCATTTTCCTCCTTTCCCTGCGTGAAGCACACGTCTATGACTAACGCTTGGTTGGAAAAGCTCAAGAAGATGGCGTCGGCTACATCTACGCCTTCTTGAAGTTTTGCGAAGAGTTCCTCTACCTCTTCGAGCTTAGCAGCAAGCTCCTTTTGTAACACAATGCAGAGATCTTATTCTTCTTCTTGCGTCAGCTCTAGTTTCATCCTTGGGAGCATCTACTCCACTAGCACGTGGATCTTATCAACCTCGGAGAGGTTGGATGTATCGACGCCAACCAAAAGGGAAGGTTCGGCCGTCTCTATGCACTCACATAGTTGTTGCAGCTTGAATTTCATGGCCTACGCTTCATCTTCCGCATCCTTGCAGAGTTTCTTCCATTTCTTTGCCCTGCCATTATTGATGATATTTTTGCGCACGACTATTATAGCCATTCAGATAAGCACATTCCTAGATCGAACTGGGTTCATGGCACGAGGGTTGATGATGAGGGAGTCATGCCCTTCTTCAGGTTCTTTTGCACCCAATATAGGCGTTTGAGGTGCCTCAAAGTGAGGTTCATCCATGTAACTATCAAATGCAAATGCAAGTTGTTTGCACTCCTGGTTGTGGTGGCTTCGGGGGGCATGAAGTCAAACATATAGAAGTCTTCATCTGTCCACCCTTCAGCACCTTCTCTCTAATGCTCAACTCTGTGCCTTCTTCCTTGACGACGGTCATCTTTATTTGTTCTTCCTCCTCACTGGCGCCACCGCTTTCTTTGGCGCTTTCCTCCGAGGACTCATCCTCTTGTTCTGCAAGGGTTTCTTCCTCGGACTTTTCCCCTTTGTCCACTTCCTCTTCCTAGGGTTTCTCAATGCTCACCTCCAGGTGTATTTCCTCGACACCATCTTCGCCTTGTTCCTGTTTCTGTTGGGGTTCCTCTTCAGTCTCCTTTTGCTTTTCCAAGCCGCTAGTATCGCCTTCCTTTACTTTAAGTACCCCTTCACTACTTGGGCGCCCTTGTTGTGCAACTTCATCTGCTTTCCTAGTGGGGGCGCTAGGCGCCTTCTTAGCCTTCTCAATGGCTGGTCCCACGCTTGCGGGAACCTTCTTTGTCTTCTTCTCTCTCTTGGCCTTCTCTTCCTCGGCCTTAGCCTTCTCAATATCCCCCTGACTTAGGCCCATTTCCTTCCAAGCCTTACTCTTCCTCTTTAGCGCTAACACCATCTCAATCTCTTCCTTGTTGTGGCCCATTTTCTTCCACAACTTTCTCTTCTTGTCTGTTCACGGAGGTTGTGTGGAGGGTTCTACTTTGGATAAGGCATTGGCTAGCTTCTCTACTTTTTCAAGCACAGAGGTTGTACGCTTTGGGGGGCCTTCTGTACATCCATGGCATTGGGCTCCTCTTCCCCTTCGACCTGCATGATGTAGGTCTTTTTTCTTTATTCCTCCGTTTCTTCCTCCTTTCGCACGCAAGGGCCTCTTCTACCTCCATTTCCGTCAGAGTAATTCTAGGGAGCATGATGGGTCCCTTAGACTTCTTTTTTTCTGCTTCTTGCTGAAGGAAGCAGTCTCTGGTGCAAAGGTTACGCGCTTCTTGGGCGCTGAAATAGTAGCTTATTCGTCGGAGGCAACCCTCAATCTTATGCGCTCCTGGATTTCCTCAAGTGTTTCTCCCCGCTTCTTCTAGGGAGACTTTTGTTGTGTTGTTGGCGTTGGATGTAGAAAGGACTACAAAGCAAAACATTAGTCCATAAATCACGAAAAATGCATAAAGAACTAACTAACTAAGCCTATTTATTCCTATGGGAATTATAAATGAAAGAAAGCAACATCATATTACCTTCACAAATGGATTCACCATACCCATGTGGCTCAAAAGCATGTTCTCCCTTGATCAAGCATCTTAGTCTTTGTCAACAAAGGTGGTAAACTCCTCCAATGTATCAAGAACACTCCATGAAACCTAGGCTCATGATTCCAAATCACTAAACTAGCCTATCAATGAAACTTGTAAACAAAATCAATAATCAAATGCAAAGGATTATGGAAACCATTTAACATTATAACTTTGCATAAGTCAAACTTAAAATTCATGTCCATGGCCTCTCTATTTATAGATTTTTGAGATTGGTCAGGATCAACCATGACCGTCCATCTCAAGATTGAGATGTGTGGCCATGGATAATCCTAATATTTGAAATTAAACTCATAAATATCCTCAAGATAAATAAGCATTAAAGAGGCATGGGAGGCATTAACTAAGCATGGGTGACCCATAATCTTGATATTTTATGCACTTATGGCTTGATGGATGCCACCCCATAGATGATGTCACTAGGTGATGCAAATATTCAAAATCAATTTTCAATAATGAGATATTCAAAAAGATCTATGAAATTCTTACTTAAGCTCTTAAATTGGCTTAATTAGCTTAAGTAAGTTTAATCAAGTTTAGTGCAATTCTTTATAAATTGGTGCACAATTAATCAAAATGGTCAGAAAGTCATTACTGGATCGTAATTTGACTGGAGAGAAATTGGAAGGCGATATTAGATGCATTGGAGCTGTATTCCCATTTAAGATGTTGCCAACACCAAATAACAAAGGTAAGTGACGTGTATCAATGAATTAAAAAACAAGAGTGATCCGAAGCACTAAATGGCGAATTTGTCATTTTGACTCGAAATGATCTGATCAAAGTTAGCTCGCCCATAAAATGCATTGCCCTATTTAGGGATACTTTGACTTAAATTGGCACTTGTAAGTGACAAGTTCGAACCATTTAGGGCATTTTATGGATTTTGACCTAAAATGTGCATTTGAGTGCAATTCGAGTAAGATTGACAATTTCAACATAAATGGTGTTAGGAATTGGATGTCTACACTAGCTTCCCTTCTTCGTCGATCAAGAGCAGGTGATCGTCATCTTTTCTAAGGTCAGCACCCTTCTTTCGCAGCTTCATCTCATAAAAGAGATTGCAAATGTGCCCTGTTATAATTACCCTCTAGAGGGGATGGAGGTCCGTTCAATCAGAGTTGTCCTCATCCTTTGTGGCTTTTTCTCTTGGGCGCACATACTGGCACCTCGATCTTCTCCTTTCCTAGTCCATGACCTTCACCAAGATATCTAGTTGTTGCGCATTGGAAATCCTCCTTAGCACCGTTATGAAATATTTAGCAGAAAACGCATCAGGCAGTTTGAGCCAGCTGGATAGTTTCCCGTCTGTGAGTGCTAGACGCACTACACAAAAGTGTCGCATGACGGTGAAGGTCATCGTGCCTAACATGTGCTGAGGGAGCTCCTACAGGATGCACCATTCAATCCCGAATGCCTCTATGTATTGGCCACACCACCCCAGTACCTTGTCTTGTACTTTTGAGAGAAGTTAGGTGGGCAGGTGAATTCTTGATACTTCAAATCCAGGGAGTCTTTGTGGGGTGGGAACACCCAAAGGTTGTCCTTGTCGCCATCGAGCACGCCAATCTCCTCCATCACTATTAGTATTAGCATGGACCCCCACCTAAAGGTCTCACACGTCGTGTGGCATTCTAGTGCGTTCTTCACCATCTCTTCAGCAATAAATTTGGCAATGTTGAACTTGACCCCCTGCACCATGTGGTGGGCAATGCACAAGTACGTCTTGCTTATGTCAATGCACCGCCCACCAGGGCATAGCTTGGAGCTCACGAGGCACGTCGCTGCCCTCATGTTGGGGTCCTATATGTCTTTGATCAGGAATGTGAACCCTACCTTGTAGTAGCCCAAGAGTTTTGCAACCCTCTCCACTTCTACATCATCTGGCGGATGTCCATCCCTATGCCGGGAGCCCTGTAATCCTGTTGATGAGGCGCGTCAATATCCGCATGCACCTCCATACAAAGTAAAAGCAATCACCATGGATGCACGAGAGGAGGAATTGCACTAACTCCTCTGGTTGCCAAAACTTAGCAGCTCGTACAATTAGGTCGTGCCAATGGTCGCTAGCTTGTCTCAGATGGAGACGTCAAATAGCGTCACGCCTGCCTTCGTCTTTGTTCCTATGTCAACCATCCAATCCTGGTTGAGCTCTTGCACATTGTTGTGTGATGGTTGTATTCCTTCAACCTGCATGTATGTGCAAATGATACCCAAGTCTCCCCCATTATGACCCCAGGGGGCAACTACATTTCTCTATAAGAAAGCTTTGCGCTTGTTTCCAAGTCAACCACCACGATGCTAACTCCTACCAACTGCATCTTTTTCTTCGCAATGGCTGTTTATTTTATCGTTCGCGCCTTCTTGGCGTCCTTTTACGCTTGGGGCAGGCCTGAACTTAGTCGTTTCTTTCCCATTCTAAACCGACTGCTATTGAAGCGCAGTCGGTTGATCTTCTTGAAGCCCTTAATCTTTCTTCGTGCTTCTTCACAATCGCAAGGTCTGTGACTGCAACTTCGGCTCTTGAGCTTTGTTCGTCGTTGATGGCGGCCTCGATGTCCTACAGAATTCCTCCTGCCTAGTTCGCTTGCAATTCTCTTTCCACACGTCTCCTTTCCAATATCAAACGGAATGCAATCTCTCTCTTTTCAACCGTTCTTGTTTGGTGGTTGTGGGTGCTATTAAATTTCACTTTGGTAACATTTTTTAGCTTCGGCTCTAGTTCAGCTCTGGTTCTGTGTTCAAGTTCGCACAAAGTTTGTAACCTGCTACAGTCGGTCGTTCGTTCCTTTATAATTTAATTTCGGCCACCTTATAACAGGTAAGTAATGGCATGGCGACGCATGGATTTCTTGAAATCCGCTAAACCTGCAAAATTTGCAAAAATCCACCGCCACATTCACATTTATTAAGAATCTTTGTGCCTCCACCATCACTACATTAACATCTCTTAACAATGTATTCGGCAAAGTGACCAGTGATTCAAACGGTCACTTCCCACCTACCTGTTGACAATCCTTCCACAGGCCAAAAATTGTCAATCTTACTTTCGAAAGATGGTCTTATGGGTACCATTTTGTCTTGTGAATCAGTTTCGGGTACTCAATAATGAAAAGGAAAAGGTTTTACAAAGTTTAATCAAGCATAAATGCATATTTACAGCGACCCAAGGAACCATCTATTGCAAAGGAAATTACAAAGCAAAGAGCCTACAACAAAGGAAGTAATTCCTTCAGACTTTTTGTTCGAAGGAATACTTCGGAGAATTACAAAAGAAAGACCCATTGCCTCCCAAAAGGTCCACCAAAAGCAAAAAAACCCAAGGAGTAATTCCTTTGGACTTTTTGCCCGAAGGAATTCCTTCGAACAAAAGTCCAAAGAAATATGAGAGAGAAGTCTGATTTTCTAAGGAATAAGGACTCCTGCAAAAAAACCCGAGTGCCCCACAATTTTTCCAAAAAGCCATAGAGGAAGGACAGAAGCCCTTGCAAAGGGCACTTGGTCGGTGACAGGACCATTCCAACTTTCCGGAAGGGCACAAAGGAAGGACACGAGCCCTTGCAGAGGGCACTTGGTCGATGTCAAGACATTTGAAATTTTCCGAAGGACATTCCCAGCCATGGCCAAAGAAAGAAAAAACTAATTCCTTCGGACTTTTGTCCAAAGGAATTCCTTCGGACAAAAAGTCCGAAGAATTTTGGAGAAAATACAAGGAAAAAACCCGTGGAATAAAGCCAACAAGGCAAAAGAGAAAACAAAGGAAATTCCTTCGGACTTTTTGCCCGAAGGATTGATTCGGAAAAAAGCCAAGAGAAATAGAACCTGCAAAGCAAAAAAAAAGTCCGCAGAAAAATTCAAAAAAAGACAAAAGTCTGCGGGAAAGTGACAGGGTCAGGGCAAAAATCCAAAGGAATTCCTTCGGACATTTTGTTCGAAGATTCCTTCAGAAGACCACACAAGGAAATAAGCCCGAGGCAGAGAAGAAATAAAGGCCGAAAGAAAGGTGAGGAGCCATAAGTCCAAAGGACTCCTTCGAAAAAGTTGCCGTGGAAAAGTGCATGGACAGAAGCCTGAGGGAAATAACAAGGCTCAATTCCTTCGGGCAATTTGCCTGAAGGAAATCCATGGGAAAGCCATAACAGGAAAGTCCGAAGACAGGCCCGAAGAAATAAACCCGAGGCAAATGCAGCCAATAACAAAAGATTCGAAGGAGATGGACCAAAAGCATAAATTCCGAAGGAAATCCAAAGCTTCGAAAAAGTTGCAAACAGAAAAGACGAAGGAGATATCCAAAGGAAAATAAAGCAAAACAAACTGTCCGCGGGAAAGTGGACCAACAAAATATCCGAAGAAAAATCCAAGACCAAAGATAAGTCCGCGGGAATAAACCCAAGAGCAATGCATGCACAGAAACAGAAACATAAAATAGATAGCCAGGAAATAAATTCAACCTAAATTTATCTCTCACTTAGCAAGATGGTTTTCCATGCAAGCACTTTCGTCCGTCTCAAGCTCATAACGTTCCAACAGCTCAACCGGAGTTCCGAATTCGGACGTCAAGTTGACCATTCCAAATTTAGAATTGACTAATTGTTAAACGCCACATCTACTAAGAGTTTTCAATGCAAAGGAGAATAATCTCTTCGTCCAACTCAGCCGTTCAAACTCTTCAATTCAGCTTATCAAACGTTCCAACGGATCAAGTCAGAGTTCTAAAATTGACATTGGCGTTGAATTTCATGCATGATATTATCATCTCATACTTTCAAACGTTCCAGCAACTCACGAAGAAGCTAAAATTGACATTGGCGTAGATCTCCATGCAAAGAGAGGTGGGCGTTTCAATAAACAAAGACAAGTCCACTTCCTCTAGCACAAGGAGCTTCATGCAAAGACAAAGGGAAAACATATTTTTATTGAAAGGCAAAGTCAGCCTTGAGTTAATCTAAGTTGATCCTCCTCTTCTTTTTTTTCAACACCAATCTTTGGCTTTTGTAATTCTCTATGAGTTGGCTTTCAGCCTTAGATTTTTTTTATCCCTCTCTTGGCAAGACCAGACTCTGCCATTGGTGAGTATTGTAACCTCTTCAATCAATAGAAGGACTGTACTTTCAGATTTCAAGTGTTGGCATAGTGTATATTCATTCAGCAATTTGCATATGTGGTAGATTTCTCTCCCTTCCCAAATTTTGATTCATACCTAGTTGGTAGCTTATCGTATTATGCAAGTCATGTTAAGTGTTCTTTATGTCTGTTGCCGAAGCTGTAAGTGGATGTTAGGTGGCTGCAAAGTGTCTTGTATCAGACCTCTCCATTATTTTCCCTCATGCTTGGGTCATTGGATCAACCTTCTCACGAAATACTTATGCATAGTGGTCGATTGAAATCGAAGGTCTTCCTTTTCCCTTGTTTGTTCAATGTTCAAGGTTCCAAGTAGAGTGGATCAATATGTTGGTGTATCACCTTTATTAGGTAGGATTTCCCCTTAAAGTTTCCTTCTCCCTTTTCCATGGTAGTCCGCAACATAGAGTAGAGATCCTCATTGATACATCTTACAGGAACCAGCCTTCTTTGGAGGTTCTTCTCACCATTGAGGCACCCACCCTCGTGAGAAGATCCCATTGTTTCAACCGGATAGAGGACTGGCCATTTCATGCGCATCTTCGATTCAGGGCATAGCTCCAGGTTGACAACACTACCATTGGGTGGATGCCAACTTGTCTTGATGATGTTCCTCCTACACTTCATTCACCTTGGCACGACCTTTGCCCTTCTTATGGCAACCTAGGTGCAGCGCTTCACATGTGTGCGATTCAGCCTCCTCGGTTCCATCTCTTCTTCCAGCTACGCTTCCATTTCTTGGTCAATTTCTCTGCGCTTTTCGTCTCTTGCCTTGGCCTATCCTACCACATACAAATTCCTGCGTTGGTCCTCCAACGCTTTATTCTCCAGGTTTCGTGCGCACTAGCATCTTGTGCGCCTTCCTTTGCCAACTTTGTACTCACATTTTCCTATATTTGGAAAGCTTTACATGTCCAGAAACTTAGGTGTCTATCATCAAGCGCTTAGAAAGCAACCATGCTCAACTAACTTGATTGGAGTTATGAATGTAGGCGCCATAATAGTTCTCTTGCAGGCCTGAAAGCGCCTCACTTATATTCCTAACACAAACAATACAAAACATTAGCAAAGATTTGGCTTGCGCCAAATGTTATTCTGGTCAGCACAACACAACCGACTTGTGATCGGGAAGTCGGTGTCTGATGGCGCAAGCGCCATTCTATTGTATTTAAGGTTTCAATCGATTGTCGTTGAAATGCCCAGGGAGCATTTCATCAGTCAACGTGCGCAGCTTGCATGCGCCAATCTCCAATATGTTGTGGATGACATAAAGACCCATCCATCTAATCTGCAGCTTGCCTAGGTGCTTGAGGTACTTGGAGTATAGAGCAAGACCAATGCTCCTTCAATAAGTATCTTGCGCTTGATATGCTTATCATGCCAAAGCTTCTGGCACGCCTTCTCTACTTGTTGACTCCATCTTGCTTGGGAGTGTGTCTCATCCAAGGGATCCAAGTCTTCCAGCGTATGTTCAAAGACTCTTGGTCATCCAATCGACAAATACATGCAACGCGCAATGAAGGTACTAGAAACTCCATGGGTAGAACGGCCTCTGCGCCAAACACTAGTTGGAATGGTGTAGCCTTGTTCAGGTGCTTGTACGTCATGTGATAGGCCCACAACACTACTGACACAGTCATCCCAATCCTTGCGACCAACGTCGCATATCTTTGTGAGGCACATTCCCAATATCTTATTGAACACCTCAACGATGCCATTCGCTTGGGGATGATAGGTGTTGCCTAATAGTGCACCACCATGTATTCTGTTAGCAGAATGTGCACGGTTTCATTGATGAAGTGTGTGCCACAGTTGTTGGTTAGGCTGAGGACACCCATAGCGACTAATGATGTTCTCCCATATAAACTTTGTTGCGGTGGTGGTTGTACAATCTTTGGTTGGCGCTACTTCGGCCCACTTGGTGAAGTGATCTGTGGCCGCCAGAATGTATCATGCGCCTATGCGCCTCGCAGCGGGAGTAATTGGCCCAACAAAGTCAATGGTCCATTTTTCAAATGGCCCCTGGGCAAGGATGGGAATGAGAGGCATCTCATCCCAGTGGTTAGGTTTTCCCGTGTGCTGGCAAATGTCATATGCCTTGGCGCAATCTTTTGTGTCCAAGAACAGACTTGGGTCACCACAACCCTGATTGTAGCACCTTGTGCGTCATAGCGTCTCCAACGCAATGGCCTCCTACTATCCCCTTGTGTGCCTCTTGTAAGATAGAGCCCCTTTCATTCTCTAGGACACATCAACGCAGGACCTCATTGCGACTCAACTTGTACAGTTCCCTGCCAATGAACTTGAAGGGGGCAGTGCCAACTACAAGCTACTTCTTTTCTCTGGTTGTCATAGTCTGGGGGGCAGACCCAGATGTCAGAAACAATGCGATCTCCACCAAGTCTTCGGGGACGTGTAGGACTCAATAGAGTTCCGCATCCGACATATCATCCTCAATAGGCACTATCACATCGTTAGAGTCAATGCAAGACAAATGGTCTAGGCCCAAGTTTTGTTTTCCAGGCTTTACTACAACCGAGAACTGGAATTCTTGAAACAAAACTATCCATCTACAAATGCGCCTATGTAGGACGAGCTTGTTCACAAGGTACTTAAGTACCTTGTGATCAATGAAGAAGATGAATGGGGTTGCCAACATGTATTTCCTAAACTTCTATAAGGCGTAGACCATGGCAAGCACCTCACACTCAGTTGTAGTGTAGTTCTGCTCCTCCTTGGTTAGTTTTCTGCTTGCAAAGGAAATGGGATGATCCATTTTGCCTTCGCTTGGATGCCCCAGAATGGTGCCAATCGCAGAGCCAGATGCATCGACATGGATGTGGAATGGAGTCATCCAATTGGGAAATTGTAGTATTGATGCACTAGCTAATTTGAGCTTTAGGGTTTCAAAGGTATCTTCTTGCATTGTGCCCCAATAGAACGGGTTATCCTTGCACAAGAGCTCTTCTAGAGGTGCCGCAATCTTTGCATAGTTCCTTATGAACTTTCTATAGTATTCGTAGTGTCCACGAAAGGCACAAACATCTTTATACGTCGATGGGGTCTGGAGTTGAAGGATGATTGCAATCTTCGCGAGATCAACGAGTAGACCATCTTTGCAAACGATGTGCCTGAGCAAAGTGCCAAATGGCGTGTCATGAAGATACATTTTTTGAGGTTCAAAGAAATCTACAACTGCCTGCACCTCTCAAACATCAAGGGCAAATTATCATAAGGTCCTTTACCAGCCCATACATAGTCCAATCATCTAAGTACACTTGGAAGAACTTGTGAATGAAGTCCTTAAAAGTGGTGATCACCACTCGAGAGAATATGGCGGGCGCATTCTCGAGTCCAAAGGGCATCATGTTGTATGCGAAACAACCCCATTCTCTCACAAAGGTAGTTTTGGGCTTGCCTTCCTCCTCGATCTAGACTTGATGGTATCCTGAGAACCCATCAATGAAAGTGTATATTTCGCAACCTGTGACACCAACCAGGACTTCGTCGATGAACGGAGTTGGAAATGGGTCAGTTACACAGGTGGCATTCAGCAATCTATAATCAACACAAATCCAGATGCGCCCATCCTTCTTGATGTTAATGACCATGGGGCTTAACCATTCAAATTCTTGCATAGGGTAGATAATGCCTACGACTAGCATACCATCAATCTCTGTTTTGACCTTGGCGCGAAGGTTCGGGTCCATCCTATAAGGTCATTTTTTTACAACTCTTACGTTATCAACTAGCTTGATGTTCATCTTCCCAAGGGATGGGTGTGTTGCCTTCATGCCTCTATAATTCCTAGGGAACAAATCTTGGAACTCCTTCAAGAGGTCCACAATGCGCGCCAACTCTGCGTCAGACCAATAGGAGCCCAAAGTAGCAATCTTAGGTTCCCCTTCTGAGTTGATATCTACCTTTATCATCTTTAGTGGCACTTGGTAGGGCTCATTCTTCTCTTGATGCGAATCCTCGACTTGCCGACTACCTTCAGTTGTTTTTATGCGAAGGTGGGTAGGGTCTTCCTCCTTTGGAGCGCTATCCTCAACCTGGCGCACTAACTTCTTACCTGTCAAAAGTGTCCAATTGCACGCCTTCCATGTTTCATCACCCTTGTCACTGGAGTCACTATTGAGGATTTGCTCTTCAAAGAAAGTCGGGAGCGCCAACCCCTTTTCACCAAACATGTCTTTTAAGCGCTCCTTTATCAGAGTGTCCTCAAACACTGACCTTCACATTACTTGCAGTGGCTCGATCAATTTTAGGTTTTGCAAAGAAAAGGAGAAGGTGAGGACAAACAGCTCCTTAAGATCATCCCAATTGACTGTCTCGCGACGCATCTCATTGACAACGTACCATGCTCACGCCCACATCTTTAAGGTTCTATAGAAGGCATGAACCCATAGGTTCCTTGGGGCATTTTCACCACAGACAATCCACGTTTCTTCACACAAGCGCACATGCACTATAGGGTCAGAGTTGCCAAAGTAGGCAAAGATGTCCAGGTCCTCAATGTTCTTCCCGAATCTAGTGCAGATGGTTGCTTTCACATCTTGCCAAGTTGGCAAGCTAGGCCTTTGTGCTGCCCACCAACGAGCGGCAATGCTCCTCAATGTATACACTAGTGCACCCATTCTATCTACTTCTTTTGGGATGCATGATTCGAGGTCGCGGACATACTCTTCCACTGGATTGCTTCCCTCATATCTTGGAAGCGCTGTAAGTTTACCTTTACTCAGGGGATACACTCTCTTTCCCTTCTTGGTGCAACGGACCCATCTTTTCGAAGTGCAATCAATCTAGACCTAGCCTGTCTTTATTGGTTTTGGCACCTTTGCTCACACTAAGCAGCACCTTCAACTAGTGGTCTCATAAGCTTCCTCGACCCATCGGTCGCAAGCAACATCGGTGGTGTCTGAGGCTAATTATCCATCTTCCCAAGAAAGCACTCCCCGATCATTGGGGTTGAGAGTCTTAGTGCCTTGCATCGTGATGTTGTATATGTGGTTGATCTCATCCTCGAGGTCCACACTCTCTACATAGGGGGTCCTTGGTCACTTGAGAGGGGGATAACTACCCTCTCCTTGCCATTTTCAAAGGTCATGTAGCACCTCTTAAAGCGCATGTCTGCGTTGTTCGCAGAGCACCATGGTCTTCCCAAAAGCGTTGGATAATTGTCTTGTTCTGCTAACTCGATCACCTCGAAGTTAGCGCAGAACTCAGTGCCCATGTATCTACAATTGTGCTCTTTAGAATTCCGATACGTTGCGCTCGTGCCTTATTAGCCATGAAAAGTACATGAGGGGAAGGCCTCAAGGCTGGCCTACCCATCTTCTCCCATGAGTTCTTGGTCAAGATATTGACCTCGGCGCTTGTGTCCACGAGGACCTCACATATAGACCATCCATCAATAGTGGCATTCACAAGGAGTTCTTGATCATACTCTGCATTCTATGTATGCCAAACTTCTCGCGCTCACTCCATGTGTGGCGCAGCGACTTCATCTGCCTTTTGCCTTGCATGCTCCAAGAGCAAGTTTTTCAATAGGAGCAGCATTCCTTTTGTCTGTAGGAGGCACAGGGTCTCCGTTAATTCTTGTATCTCAACCTCCTGGCTATCCTACTTTCGGAAGGCAGCAGCTTGCGCTTCTAGATCTTGCACTAGTTGAAGCTCTCCTTGCAGGTTTTGAATTACACTCATGGCCTGTTGCAATACATCTTTCTGGAGCGATGGGTCTGGGTAAGGCACAGCTTTGGGTTCAGGCCACGTTATGCGCTCAATGCGACTCTTGTCCCCATATTCTAAATGCAACTCAAGCATTGGCGCAACTGGCGGTTGAGTGGCAAATCCACTGTGAGTAGTCCCCTGCACCTTGACTATCTTTGCGCGGGTCAGTTGCACCTTTGGAGTCCACTTCTCTGCTTTCGGCTCACACCTGATCATTCTTGTGCCCTTGTCTGCGACAACCCTGCCTTGGGTTAACTTTTTATATAAGTCGGGGCAGTCCTTGACCTTATGAGCCCCTCGACAATACCCACACGTTGGATGTGTAGGGTAGTAGCGTTGATAGTGTTTTATGGAACCACACTTATATAACATGAGCGGGGTGGGAACCTTCCACCACTGCGTCCTCCACCTCGCCCTTTGGCAAATTGTTGCATCCCAAAGTCCATATTTTGTTGACCATAGCCTTCATTTCCTTGGTTAGCTTGCCCTTCAACTGCTGCAGTGGCCTGCCTTGCGCCTCTCTCCATGTTCTCACACATCTCATCCATCACTCAACAATCAACTGTGGTATGAGTGTAGGTGTCGCACAACCGACAATAGATGGTTGTGTTGACCTGGCTGGTGCGTTGCAACAATGGGCAATTGCGAACATCATGCACCTCTCGATAGACTTCACAGCTTAGAAGCAATGTGCGCCCATTCCTTCTAGGGCAGTTATTCTTATTATGGCCTTTGGCTTTGTAATCGGTGCACCATAATCCACTTTGAGCATCTTGCAATGAACTAGCGGTAAGCTTTTGGAGTTGGGAGGCCATGAATGCAATTTGTGCCTCCACGAATGGGTTGATCCCAGTATCGATGCTTCCAACTGCCTCGGCTCTAAGCGCGACTTTAAGTGCTTCGCGAGGGTCTGTAAAGGTCTTCATGGAAAGCGCTCTTCGAAATGGCACTAACAACCCTCCAATGAACCATTGTGCATGCTAGGAAGGGTGTATGTCATAAGGTAGATTTGAAAAGAGAGTCTTGAACCGTGCATCATACAGGCGCACGTTTTCTAAGAGTCCTTGGGTTATCTCTTTCAGCACGGCGATGCTCTGTTCAAACTTTGGAATGTCAAATTCCTTAAGGAATGCCTCCTTCAGGGTGTCATAATCTAGCATAGCCTGGTTAGGGTCAAATTTCCTATACCAGGTATGGGCATGATCTAGTAAAGTGGTCGCGAACTGGGTTGCCTTGCGCTCCAATTAGGTTATACCTCGAGCACGCCATTGTAGTTCACACTTTCGCACATGCTCTGCAGCATTTTCCACACCACGGTACTCTGGCAAGTGTATGACCATTTCTTAGTATATTTATTGTGGGGGCGTAGCTGGCATCTGAGGCGCTTGTCCCCCTGACGTTTGTCTAGGTGTCAGTCCTCCAATGCCTCCAGCCACTGGGTTAGGCGTCGGCCCCGTTGTTAGTAATGGCACTGTTGATGTTGATGGCGCTGTACTCCTTACTTGTGGCACTGAACCACTTCTTGCGAGCTATTGCCCACTTTGTGTCACTGACATCGACTGAGCTAGGATGCTTGCACTCAATTTTTGTTGTGGTGAGCTAGTGCCCAATGGTCTAGAAGTAGTCTCGCTTGACTCCTTGTAGGGAATAACTTGTTCAATCACAAAATTACACTCCAAGTCTGCAAAACGTCCAAAATCTATTTCGACAATAGGATCAATTATCACTCTTGTTCTTTCTTCAAGTGGGGGATCCAGTGCATGAGCTTGTGTCACAGGTTTAAAGGGGGTAGGTGCATCAAGCATATCTTCAGTCACCAAGTCCTGTAGGAACCCAACGCATTCTACACCCATCAACTGTTGAGCTCAATCCATCACTTCATTGTTTCTCTCCTCCTTGCGCTGTTGTATTTCAAGAGATCCTTCCCCATGCCCTTCCCGCTCGCTACGGGTTCTCTCGGCATTTCCAAGTTCCAAATCTTCCATCAATTTGCGTCATCTCTTGTTATAAGTCTGTCTCCTAAGCTCTCGGGTGCCAATCGGCCCGTCCCCTTCCATTGCACTTCACCTACACATCCCCTTCTCCCCCCTTGCATTGCATGCGAAAGGACTTTAGCCTTCCATTCCCAAAGTTTCAAAGCCGTAATCCACCATTAGTTTCTTGAATTATGCGTCGAACTCTTTCACAAACACGCCTTTGGGTTCATGCAAAAACTGATACTCTGCTTCCTTAGGGCATGAGTGTTGAAACTGTGAACTCAAGCATGTAACTACTCAGCGCTCCTTTCCACCATTTGTCTACTGCTTTAGTCCAAGTGGCATCCAGGGTCTCGAGCCTTTCTAGGTGCTTCTTTGTCCACTCATAGCATTGTCCATAACCCCTGTGGGTTGCATATGCAGCCAACCACCGGTACACATGGTCAGGCAATTTGCAAAAAAAAACATCATATAGAGCATCATACAAGTTGTTTTGAACCCATTTTCTCAGCTTTTGTCCTTTACAAGTTGGATGCTTCAACAAAAAGCTATCTTCCACTTATTGCAACCAATGCTTCATGTTTTCTAGAGGGATTCAGAGCATTGTTCTGTTGCACCATTGCAACAACAAAATTCCACACAGGTCCCAACAACGAAACCGCAATGTTGTAGAAAAGTCCTTGTCAAGGGGCGTGTTGCTGTCTTAGTCGGTCCTAGACTCATTACAACCAAGGGCAAACATGGGATATTCCTATAGCGCTCAACATTTTACACTCGGCTACGCCGGCATCAATTCACATAAGGCACAAGACTTATGCGCTCACTCGAAGCACAACAGAGAAAGACCCAGGGCCGGCGTTGGGCTAGTTGTGCGATGGCGCGAGATATCAATTATGGAACTTGGTCATTTGGAAGAAGGCTCTTGGTAGATTCCTTGGTGCAAGTCTTTCATGGACTAGGCTTGGTGGTCTATAGGCGCAAGCCCATTTGGGGAACTAGTCCTAGAGTCATAAGGGCACAAGCCTTTATTAAACTAAGCCTAGAGTCATTTAGGCACTAGACGAGTCAAGAGGCTACTTTCGGTTTAGTTGCTCATACTAAGTTCACGCTCCTTAGTAAAGGCAGGAACATATGGCACAAGTCCTCTCTATACTTAGGCTATTTCTATAAGATATGTTGACATCATCAATATTACAGGGATGCCATTAATGACTTGGACCAGAAGCTTGCAAACAACATTCTTAACATGCATGAATTGGAATTACAACATTATAACTATTCCATTCATTGTGCATTTCACTGACATTACAACAGAAGTATAACCCATAAACATTGTATGATTCACAACAACCATTCTTTGTCATTCATCAAAGTTTAAAAGAACACAGTTCATAACGTATATAAAATAGAGTACATGCTTAATTCAAGATACTTAATGGCCCAGAGGCTCATAGGCAAGCTTGGGCGTATACAAACGGAGCCTGTATGGCATCCACGCTATTCCTAATTCTAATGGTGGTCTTAACAGAGCATTTCTATTTCTCCAGAGCTTCTACATCAATTCGCGTCCCTATGCTCACTAGTTCGAGCTCTTTTTATAGCCTACAAGAAAATCTCTTGCCAGGGTGGAGTTGCGCATGTCGGCTGCTGAGCTGGAGCCTTTGTTGATCATTTCGCCGGCTCCATCACCTTGCACCCTTTGCACTGCATTGCCACGTATCACCCAACATGGACGATGCCCCAGTATTCCTAGAAATGGTTATCCACCTGCCAACTGGCACAAGTTAAGCAGTGATTCCTCTAGCTGGTGCCAATATGCCAAAATAGCAATCATTCAAAATGATTGCCTCGCATCGAAGTGTCTGTCGTGTGGGGCAACTCCCATACTTAACAAAATAGGGGCCCAACATTCATCTTGCCTTGTCCCAACATCCTAGTCATCTTGAGCAGCCTTATCATAATCCTTGTCCCTCGTCTATTCCATGTCCATAACCTTGTCCAAGGTCTATAACCTTACTCCAAATTCAAACATCATGACCAACTTTGTCCAGCACATCACCTAATCAATCACCCCGTCGACTCTCATCAATTAGACAAGACACAAAGACACTACATCTAGATAGATACTTGTGTATGCTACGTGTATCCTCTTTATTGTTTACCTTGTTTGCATCATGCATATATATGATTGTCCTATGTTTTGTTTGTTTGTCCATGTTTAATTTTAATCTTGTGTCATGTATCTTTTTGTCTATTGGGGAATGAACAAGGATGCTATGATGACACCAAAAGTTACAATGATGCTTTTAGGTGCCCTCAATGATGCAGAGTTTGCTATTTGCCCCTTTTATCTGCACTTTGGCACAATGTCCTCTTGGTCATACTTATATTATGGGGCATATTGCCAAGTGCCATTTCTATTTAATTGCTTAGACTATGATGAGCCTTATTACAGCAATCATGGCTTGATCATCTACATCTAATATCCCATACCCACTCATTTATCCTAGTCCTCTGAGTTGATCATCCAAGTCCACTCGTCTAGTATCCAATTATTCTTCCAAATCCTTTGTCATCATGTCTATATCCTCTAACCAATCATCTATCATCACTCTAATTGTCAATATCTCAACTCAACTCTCAATCGAATCATCATCACACTTAACATCTATCTAACAACTAACATGTCTAACAATCCTCATCATCCTAATATTCTAATCCATCATCTTCCTATATCATCTAGTTTGAACTACATTGACCTAAGGTCTTTTCAGACGATGTAGGCAGCGCTCAGTCACATGGTGTTCCTGAGGTCAGCTCGGCCACTCTCTCCTCTTTCTCCACCATTCATCATCACATCTATCTTGTCTTTCATCATCCTTTCATCTTGCATCAGTCCAATACCTAAACTATAATATCAATCCTTAATCTACATATTGATCAATCACCATCTACGCAATCGTCTCCTTAATCTTTTCGTCAATCGCCCGCACCTGTCGATTGGGCCCAACAAAATCACAACATTCATCTTTTCTTCCATTAGTCATCCATTATCACCAATTGGTCAATTCTATGGTTTCCTCCTTTGATTGGGGCATGATCAAAACCGTAATTGTATTATCATCTCTCACTCCCTGGCATGTGTCCTTGCTGGGACATCATCACTATTAATCACATAATGGTTCATTGATTTGATACATCACACTAACCAATTATTCCCCTTCATCTTTTGGTCACTCAATAATATCATTTTATTCTCTCTCATCTCCATCATATCATTTGACTTCAACTTTGAGCTTTTCTCATCATTAATTTTATCAAATCATTGTCTTATCTTTGGCCCGATGCTCTCCCAACATGTGTCCTTGCTTGGGATATGTAGAAATCTTGTGGCCTTTATCATCTTGGTCTGCAACTCTCCCTGGCATGCATCCTTGCTTGGGATATGTCAAAAGCTTGCGGCCTTTTATCTTATCATCATTATGTTTTCACTCCTTGTGCATGTCTTTGCCAGGGCCATCGTCACTTTGTAGCTCACCACTCAAGTTGAGTTAATTTTCTTCATCATCTATCTCAGGGCTAGCATCCCATTCCCTTGTCTATTCGTCACAACCCACCCCTCGTTCCTTCTTTCAAGTGGCCATTCGTCTCATTCTTCCCCGCATGTCCCCTCAAGGGGGATCATGTCTACTAACATCATTCACTAATATCCATCCATGAAATGGTTTTTCTTTGAAAGACCATTACACCTTCCACTTCGTCCACTCGTAATGCCCTTTCAAAGAGGAGCAAAATGTATGCACCTAAATCTTCTCACCCTAGCCATTTTACTAATCTCGCTATTTATCCTAATTAATCTGGTAATCATATTTCTAATTAAATCCCATCCCCTTCTTTATTTTTCATCATACTGACCTTACCCCTTCCTACTTCTTCATTAATTCATCTAAATCACCATTATCCACTAAATAATCCCACTTGTCTAATTTTTGGGAATTTCAAATTCCCATGACCCACTTACCTACCTACTCCTAGGCTTTCCTACAAGCCTAGCCCCTAATCTTCATCTAATCCACTTCTAATATTCAATTAGTCCTAAAATGAAACTAGAGGCTTCTACTCTCTAGGAGCTTCCCTCATCATCCACATTTTCTAGAAATCTCCATTTCTAGAGAACTCTAAGGAATTTTAAATTTCTTAGAATTCCCCCCTATTTTTCTAGTCTTCTTCTCTAAAAACTTCCAATGAATTTTTAATCCATTAAAAAATCTCCCTCCCTTGCCTATTTAAACACCAACCAATCCTCCATTGAAACCAATAGATGAATCCATAAAATCTCCATGTCAATATGATCAAACAATCCATGTTATAATCAAAGTCATCAATCAAGCTATCATTATGTCAAAATTTTGAGTCTATCCATGGCAATCCACAAGCAAAATAAAGAATCATTAAAAATCCATTTGAACATCTTGGAGAGAGGATAAGAGGAGCAAGGCAATGGTAAGAATTTCCTTATTATTTCTGATTTGCTTCAATAATCTCTCCCTTTGATGTTATTGTGTTTTACATTAAATTTGCTATATATAGTAGTTTAAATTCATAAACTCAAAAATACAATCGTACATAAAACTAGAGATATTCACATGTCTTTAAAATCATAAAATATTTAAATTATATGTATATTAATCGGATTAGATGGCACAAACACATTCATCCACCCTAAGCATTTATTTCCTTTCATTAAAACATTCATTTTACTAGCTTAAGGTTGCTCTACACTTGTAATGGTTGAAAGAAACATAGACATAACCATATCTTTAGTCTCTTCTTGTACTACACCTCTTCCTTGTGAAGTCATCTTAGGAGAGTTATGACAACAATTTGCCTCTTAGGGTGACATCAATCTCACTTTCCCTTATAAAGTAGATTTGTTTTATCCTTTATTCATCCATTGCATTTCTATTAAAAAAATGTCCACCCAAATCTTAATGATTTTTTCATTTAATTAGCCCTTTCAACTTACAACATGAGCACCCATTCTTCATAATTTGTGGCCAAGGATACCCATTCTATCAAGAATTTAGGGATCCAAACCTTTCTATCTAATAGAATATTTGATCCGTGTGATGCCTAGTAGGTGCACAATGGACAAAACTACAACTATTTAAACTAGACAAATATGTTCAAACAAATTTGCAAAATTGTAGAATAATTAATGGAATCTAACAAGATGTGGAACAACCATTACACATTCAAATGCAATGAGATTAGCAGAATGAAGGTACTTCTATTCAATGGAAAGAATAGGATATTCATATATATGCGTACAATACAAATTAAGACTGAGAATGAGAATTTCTCTGATAAAAAAGGGGAAACACATCCTAACTGATTTGTCTCGACTGTGAATGACTAGAAATGCTAAGAATGAGAATTCTCGTGATTACAAATGGGGTAACACGTCCTATATGACTTGCCCAATTTGGGAGACGTGTGTTATAGATGCGTATGGGATGCTAGATACTCATAGCATGATAACATTCTACCATCTAGTGGCATACTCTAGTCCTTAAGGGCCAAGCAGTTAAAATAGATATCATTGCAAGAAGGCAGTTACAAAAGAGGACGGTTACAAGAACAATTCATCTTCTACCCAAGTGATGGTTGGACTTCTTGCATGTGTGGTGGTTGAACTTCCAATTTCAAAATATGTTGACAAGTGCTCTAACATGGCGTGAGCTCTGGATGTGCCACTTGGTATGGTGCAGCATGCCCACATGGCTGCTAAGTCACGTGCAGAGCTAGACTGATGTGTGATATATTGCAAGGCATTATGGAAGCGTGGAAGGGTACCACAAGTCCATGTGCATGGCACAAGATGTCGCAGATGGTATTGAGTCATGAATAGCACCTGGTTGTTGTGAATATGCTTCTTGGTGTTGCGCAAGTGTGCAACGGTGTCACAGAGGTTGCACAAGTGGCATGCACTACCGCGGTGATGCACAAGTTGCATAAGACGCACAAGCATGCACGGCATTGTGGAGTGCACAATGCTTCTTTAGTGCTTTGCCTTAACTCGAGGTGTTCCAATGAAGCTGAGTGATGCCCAAGGAAGATGCCAATATGTTGGGATAATGGTACAAAGGTCGGTGTGAAGATCAACCTATAGTAGTCCTTAGTGTGATGTATTACCTCAGGTTGTGCCAATCAAGTGAAGCGTTGCTCAAGGAAAGCTGACTATGATGTTGCCTATCTGGGGTAAGCCATTCAGATGGTGCAAGGTAGCTTGGAGGGGAAAAATATTGTGTAGGTTGCGTAAAGTGCGCGGAGGTTGTGTTGCACAGAACGCAGAGTTGCGTCAAATGACATTGGGATTGATTATCCACATTTTGAGAATGGGCGTTGCCCCTCAACCTCGCAAAGGCTAATCCCTTGACAACTATGTGCTCCATGCCTATTGGGTGAAGTGTGCAATTGGGCCTTCAGATTTGCACGGCATGTATCCTTGTGATGACTGGCATTGCACTCACATTTGTTTGTTGATCTATGGAATGCCTATCAGATTGCATAAATGTGTAGTGAAGAATACCATGTATGTGACCATATACTAACAAGAATACTGCAATGAGAAGGCAGTCTTGAAAGACCCCTCCTGTGCTCAGAACAATATAGGTCAAAATCTATTAGTGTATACCATGCATTACTTTCTTACTATAGAACATTTTTTTAAGATTCATGCATATACTCATGAATAGAGCTAGTTTTTTAAGCTTGTTCAAATATAAAAGGAGGTCAGCCTTATCTTTAAGCATAGCAGGAAATTTAGCACTAGTAACAGGGTAGATGTTTTTGTCACATTTCCTTAAAAACTTACCCAGTTTGCACAATCATGATCTTGGTTGAAAGCTCTTATTATCATCATTAAAAATTTGAATATCAACTTTATGTTTGGCACGCAATCTCCCCACATTTTGGGTGCCTCGATCTTCTAACGCTACAAAATTCCTTAAATGGAAAAGCATTTGTATGATTTGTCTTTGCCAACTTTATAATCAGAATGGTGATTTTCAAATGCCATATGTGATCAATCCTCCATCCCTTCAAGCAGGCGCTACAGTTGAAAAGTAGATGCAAATGAATCTTGTATAGGAAAAACTTGTCCTGTTTGAGTTTGGTTTCATGTAATTTTCAAATGTCAAGATAGACTTCCATAAAAATGTCAAGTTAGACTTCCATAGCTTGTGTATGGCGCCTAGTTGCAAGTATTGTGATGATGCTCTCAATTCCATTTCTTGCATTACAAGACGGGTTTAACCTTGTTATTAGTGATTTTGAAAGTTTTACGTGTTTTTCAATCTGCCAAGTTTTTATGAGTATTCTTTCATTGCAAATTGACTCATCCTTTGGTTTTGTGAGACATTACAGATTCCAACTCATATGAAATTTATGATGTTTGAACAACTGGAAATGCGACCAACTGATGAATCTAAAAAAAATTGTAAATTACACACACAAGTTTTCATAATTACATTTCTTTGCATTAAAATATTCCCAACCCCTTTCCTGTCATATTGTCACTGCCATCACATTTTGCATTCTTGTTTTTGGCGACATAGGTATGGCGTAACGGTATCTATCCTACTAGCCACATGCATTTCAATTAAAACAGATGAATATCCCTTTGATTTCATGTTCAAAAGGATTATAAAACCCACATTGGTTAGATAAACGTTGGCAAATAGGACAATAAATATATTGCAATGATAACACTGAAAATATTAGTTTCTATACTTACCTGTTCTTGAACTTCCTTGATTACTTGTTGATTCTCCTATTAAAAAAAAGGTTTCAATAACAGTGAAATATTTCAGTTAGGTGTTTGCCCAGATTTTGGCTTTCGTAGTATGCATTGTAGGATTTCAGAATAAATCCACTTTTTTAGTGGCTGGAGGGCTATTGGTTTGTGGGTTAACTTATACAAGACAAACCAAAGTTGAATCCCCAAGTCCAGCCCTTAGGAGTGCCCAAAATGGGCCTGTTCATAAAATTTTGGATATCAATACAACAATGATACCCCCAACAATTTTTTAAAAAAAGTTGTAATGATTTTCAAAAAGAATCTAGAAAGCCCAGCCCCTTAAATGTGGTATCTTACCCAAATTTGAAAGCCAATCTCATTTTAAGCTGCTAGTTCAAATTCATTATAAATAAAACAAAAAGTTGCAAAAACTTTCATTTGGTTAGTACCTTAATTTGCCTATTTGGCACTGTTAACTCAAGCTCTCTCTATATTTTATGCTGACGAAGCGAACACCTAACAATATATTATTGAAGTTGTTGTATCACAGCAAAAATTAATTTTTGGCATCATTGATCTGAATTGGATCATGAAGTAAGTTTAGTTCAGTTAAACTAGGCCACAAATATCTCTTACCAGTCAAAAGGACTAAGTAAGGCAGCTTAAAACACCCTTGAAAGTTGATACTCATGAGTCATAATATGACATGTTTCAGGAAAAGCAGAGCATGCAAGTTAGTGCAGGGATCTACAAAGGTTGCAGTAAGGTTCTCAGGTGATCCGGACACCTTGGGGTCATAAACAGCTGAAGAAGGATTCCAAAGCAGAAAAAATCAGAACAGTCTGCACGGTTACAAAGCTACCAGATAGAATAGAGTGGTGATTGCATTAGTGTCATGACGGTTTTGCGTGGGTCTCGAAGTTATGATAGTGACATGGCAGTTTCGTTAGTGTCATGGCGGTTGTGTATGTGTCATGGCAGTTTCACCGGAGTCATGGTGGTTGTGTGTTCACATGATATTTGCATATGTGATATGACGGTTGTGTCCTGATGTCCATGGTAGTTTTTACCAAATCAATCAGAAAAGATTAACGGTAAGAAACGGTGTTTCTTCATATTCCTAGGCATTTGGACTATCTGTTTGGCTTATGTTGCAATGTTTTAAATATATGCACCCTCCTAGGGTTATGCACTGAGTCTTAATTGAGTGTTTTGAGAGTTGAAGATTGCAAGTGCAGTGTAGCAGAGTGTGCGAAACATAGCAAGCTGTAAGAGCATTGTGTGCTATGCTGTTGGTGTTCTTGGAGGCCTCAAGAAGGCAATTAGCTTGTAACATTGCAAATAGATAGTTACAGGAGAATGCAAGGCCTTACTCTTCTGGAGTTCTCTCACATTAGATTTCTCCAGGATAATAATTTTTAATTTAGGCAACTACTTACAATTAATGACATTATAAAAACATTTAACAGTTTTCTTGAACAAATACCAAGGAAAAACAAACGTAATCGACTAAGTAATTCATTCATTAAAAAAAATTCATGTTGATGAATTAGCTATAAACTATGGATTGCGAATTACGGACCGGTCATTAAGATGATCCAAAAACAAAACAAAAAAAATGGTGAAAACTAGCTCCAATATAATTTGGGTATTCGTTACTAGTTTCAATTAATATAGAACTGGATCATTCATAATTTTCAAAACAAAAGGAGAGTATCATTGAGGGCAGAAATAAAAAATAAAAAACTGAGTGACTTACAAAAGGACGCATATCCAGTGGATTCTGTGCAGTGTCCAATGAAAGCTGTGCAGCTTCCAATAACTTTCCCATGTTATGCGGCCTCTGGTAAATGGTTTGAACGTTTTATGTTAAAGTGGGATCGGCCTCAAATTAGGTGGCATGCGGCATAAGGAGACCCTCACGATTTGGTGGGTATGTGTATAAATAGGTTTGGGTGACTGTATCTTTGCAAGCGAAGGGGAAGTCGTGTGGCTCATTATCATTCCATTTTTGTTTTTCAGGGCGTGCAATGTGGGTTATTATTTGCCACGAGTTTGTCGGAGCTAAGTGAGTCCCTAGTACCTTTCAGTTTGATTTTTCAATTTTTTAAATGAAATAGAGCTATATATTACTTTTTAAAAATATATTATAAATAATTTTAAAATAAAAAAGATAGGTACACATAGTTATGTTCGTAAACACTATCATATTAGGTTAAAAGGTTTAAGAAAGCATTAAAAATTTAAGTTTAAGCAGCAAACATGATTAATCATAAATTCAATAAAAATGTTATAAAATCAAAAAAAATTTAAGTAGTCATAGTAAAGAGCCCAATAATAGGGGGAGGATCTTGGTCATCTATTTTACCCCAAACAACATTCGATAGGTCATCACCCTCAAGTAAGGACTCTCAACCAATGGGGACATTGTTTTTTTCACTTTTTGCCTTCGTATTATATTGGGGCTTTGTTTGCATTTCATTTGGAGAGGTCCTTTGAGGAGAGATGGCCAAGGCCAAATGTGATAACTTGTTATGATGATGAGGAGCATCCCAACAACCATGGTGCAATGAAGGAGGCGAGGGCCTTGAAGGCAAAAACCAGCCAGACCAACATTGAGAGTGGTAGCAAGTGGCTTTGATTGTCTCCGTCGCCCCCTCATCATAAAGCTATATTCCTTGGAGGCAAAGAGGGAGGAACACAAACAACATTGCAACGAGCATTGCCCTGTTGGCCCAATAAAGTCTAGATATGGGCCACCTCTAATGCCACCTTGTTGGCCTACACTTGAATTTTTATAAACACATTTGATATCACCACATCCTTATTTGAAGTATAGAATTGCTTGTCAGTGGTAGAGTTAGTGAAAATATAAATATTTATTTCTTTTCATATAAAAAGGATAACTTTCATTTGAAAAGTATGCTAAAGTTGGGTGAATTTTGAAGGAAGTATAGGTCAATCCCTAAGGCTTAGTTTGCCAACTAAAAGGCTTCGACCGAAAGGGTTTGAAAAGTTCATGGATTCATGTCCATGCTAACTAAGCTTTAATGCAAAACCAAAAAAATGCTTAATAGTCTCAATTTGGTTATAGGAAGGACACGTGGGATGAGGAACACCTAAATGCATAAGGCGATGCCCCAAGGGTAAATTCATGATAAAGCAAAATGAGCAAGCTAGGGCTCAAGAATAGAACTCTATATTAATTGAAATATCCTACCTTTTGTGTGAGGAACGGAATGGAAAGACCATCTCTCAATGAGTTTTTGATACATGGGTAACTAAGGCAAGAATCATAGTCATTTTTAGGGGCTATTTTTTGCCAATTGGCTAATTTTTTACAAATTTCCAAAATTTTAGATTCGCTAATGAACAAATTTTTGAAAAAAATATTTTCCATAGTTTCCTATAAAAAGTCCACAGATTTGATAATTTCGACAAAATATACATACACTAGTAGTAAACTACATTTTTTTCCCTTAGAATTCACTTAACATGCCTATATTTCATAATTTTCAATGTAAAAATATTTGCTTACAATAAGACACTTCTAAAAAGTTCTCACCTTAAAAAATACCCTAGTAAGAACCATTCATGTCCCTTGTTGGGAATTTAATTGAGGAAGGGAGTTTCAACATAGCACTTTCAATCCTTCCACTTAAGTTGGATGGAAATCACATCAATTTTATGCAACATATATGCGAGAACATCATCAATAACCTCCTAGAAGGACTCTTAGTCATTGTTATGCAAGCAAAATTTGGCTTTGGCTTCAGGGCAAGAGAATTAAGCCTAAGAGGTTTTAGAGTAGATATCTTGAAAAGTGTGCATGCCTCATTTGAAAAACTTGAGAACATGAACCCAAGGCACCTTTGCAATGGAGACATCATGATAATTTATATTTCCAAAATACCTAGATACCACCATAATGAATGTTGATTGATGGAAATACCATCACTAAACCAATTGTCATTTCAGAAAAAGCTAAGGTTTGATGTTTTCCAATGCATTCGAAATGCTCTTGGTAACAAAATATTCCACAACCTTGAATAGGGCATGCAAGGTAAACAGGTTTTAAAGGCATGAACCCTTCCAAGTAGCTCTCCCATAAGAAATACCAACAAAGATAAAATTACTTAACAACAATACTTCCAAACAACCCAATGGAAACCTTTCCCATGTTTTGAATTTTCCCAAATAAAATCCCCAAGTAGTTCCTTAAGCTTTTAGCATGAGTTATTAGAGGAAATCTAACAAGAAGAATAATGAACATGGGTCACTCTGATAACCTTAAACTAGATTTAAAATTTACCAGCTAGAGATAGCAGTTTGGTGCTCTAAATATGAGATTTTCTCTTCTACCTTATAGATGGCATATTATCATAGATTATAATGGGTAGCTTAAAATGCAATAGGGATGATAAGGAAGAGAAAATATCACATGTTAATGGCTATGGGTGGCTTACTCCCCACATGCCTATGGTGGACAAGCTTAACTCTCATTGAGGTCTACATTCTTTAGTTCGCACCTGGTGCTTCCATTTTCACAATGTCTAGGAAGCTTGTTTAGAGCCTAAGCTAGCTCACTTCGCTTGGTGTATTCTATATCAAGGCCTACCTATAGGCAGAAGGCTTGTGCATTTAGGAATTTCCCTTCCCAGATGCCCTTTTTGTGGCCATCTAGAAATGCTCCCTCATCTTTTCTGGCACTACTCCAAAGCTCAACTATTCTAGACATGGATTCATGACCTTTTCAAGTCTTTCTAGCTCGAGTTTTTTCAATAGCAGAGTATCCTTCTTGGAGATAAACCCTCCTTGCCTTTTAAATACAACCAAGTTTGGCATATTTTCAAAGTGGAGATTCTATTTTGGTTATGGAAAGAAATAAATAATGCAGTGTTTAGCAATGTTTCTTCATATTGTAATTTTTCTGCTCTTAGCAAATCCTCTATTATTTCCAATGTTCTTTTGCACATTCAAGTGCAGGCAAATAAAGTTGCCATTGAGCTTGGCCATCTCCAATACCTTCTCACTCATTGGGGAGATGTTCCTTGTGCTATGGCATGGATTCCTCCTTCTCTGCCCAAGGATTATAGAATTGATGGAAGAATTGCCAATCCACCTTGAGGTGGGCACCGTTACAGCCAGTCTCGATGCCACTCTTACAGTGGCAATTTGTATCAGTGCATGTCCCCTCCTAGCCAGTAGCGAGGGTGGTAACCCCCGCCTCCTTTCCCTACTAGGCAAGATGGTTGGGGTGTTCCTCCTCCTCATTTACCTCCAGATGCTTAGGGGGCACCACCTAGATGTTGGACAGACATGATGGACAAGTTCCCCAGACTCTCTCTGGCCATTTCTCCTTCTTAGCCACAAGAAGATGAAAAGGACATTGTTCAAGCTTCTGGTTGGGAGCCAATTCCAAATGGCAATGACTTACCAAGCTTGGGCTGAGGTCCAAATGATACAATCGACCTTTCTCTAGCAGATTAATGTTCTCTTTTATGATGTTTTGATGACTTGTTCCTAGACGGGGCCTAGTGTTGTTTTTTGCTTCTGTTGTTTCGTGTTCCTAGGCTTGGTCTAGTCTGACTTTGAGGCATGCTTCCATACCACATTTTTTTTTGGGAATTATTTGTATATTATATATTTTGTTAATATATAGATAAATTTTAATCAAAAAAATATCACATGTTAAATCCATTTCCAAGTTTATGTCTACAAACAAAGAGGAGGGGAAGTGAAACACTATCTATAGCATTATGTCTTCCTCCATTGACTAATAAAACCTGAAGACAGACTAAAAATGTCAAGGCACTATATAGCTTGTTTTATATTCTCCTTTTCTTCAATTAACATGAGGAAGGAGTCATATGCAAAGTGGCCATTAAAAAGCTAAGGGGAATTATCTATAAGGAGAGTGATTCTTTTATCAAGTACATGGGATGTGACATTAGCCAACAGATACCCAAAACCAACATACACAATGCACGAGCAAGAGGAATGTTTGCCTCATAAAGCAAAAAATGCAAAAAATATTTGAGCGTGTACCATTGATAGAGAGACAAACCGAGGCATCAACATAAAACATTGAATCAATAAAATTTAGAACAAACCCTAAATCCTACAACATAGCAAGAATGCATTATCATTCGATGTGATCACAAGATTTCTCAAATTCAATTTAGATGAAAATTGCTTATTTCTTAGACTTACAAGCCCAATCCATACCTTTTCAAACTGCAATGATATTACACACACACACACTTATGATAAATCATGTTTGTTTAGGACTGACAATCAATGGGAGAGATTACAGATGTCTAAAGTTAGGGCTTTAGAAATAATCTTATAAGAGATGTTAAACATTGTGATGGGTTGCTAAATGCAAATCTACTTAGGATCATCATCCTTAGGTATGAATTTAATATGACCATCATCAATAATTTTTCCAAGGGTTCTATTATGAAAATATTTGAGGTATACTTGATATAAATCCTCTCCAATGGAATCGCATATAAATTTGTAAAAAACCATTGCACCCATGTGCTTTGTCATTGGCCATATTCATGGTAGCTTTGTAAAAGTCTTCAATGGTGAACAACTTATCACATGTAATTTGTTGAAGATGAAAAATCTTACATGGGACCACTAAAAGGAACTGTTGGAGTTTTTTTCTCTCACTGAGGAGGACTCATGCACTTTGAAAACTTGTTTATAATTGCAGACAAAGGCTTCCATTATATTGGGAAAGTCAAAGAGTCATTGTTGGACCTCATATTCTATATTTAAATATTCTAAGGATTTTGGAGCCATAGCGTGGAAGAGCAAGGGTGCGAGAACGATGTGAAAGAACTTGGCATGAAAGAGAGGCATGGAAATAAAGGTGTGGAGGACTTTAGCATGGAAGAGCAAGTTATGGGAGACATGGATACAAAGAACAAGGAGAAACAAAATATGCAGGACTTAGACAAAAGTACAAGACTTGGACAAGGGCACAGAAAGTAGAGACAATTATGAAGCAACTCATAAAAGCAACATAGGAGACTAGTCAAGCACGAAACTAGCACCAATTCACAAGATAATAGGAGGATGAAGATGATCACCTAGCATGGAGAGAATATACAGGGGTCGTTAGGCCCAAGTCAAAAGGATTTTATTATAATAGCTTGCCACGGCTTCTTTTTCAAAAATAATCGTTGGCTAGTCATCTCAATTGTAATAATGATGTAACCTAAGGATACAGGTTGGATTATGTATAAATACCCATTAGTTTTGTTTATAAAAGTATGTAGATAGATAAAGATATAATACTAGAGAGAAAATGTTGTTGATTTATGCTTGTAATCTTCTTCAAATGAAATCAATGAAATCTTTGTTTTAATCTGCAAATTCTAAAATATGAGTCAATCTATTGTATAGTGCAATTAGAAGTATATGGAATGTTTGGAATGAATAACAAGGTTAACCCTAATATGATGTTTATAGTAATAAGAAATAAATATAATTAACACAAACACCTAAGGGTAGATAGTTAAGTTTACCCACCACTGCACGATAGAATTGATGGGAACTAGTTTTGGTTACATGCTTCAGATGAGCGCATGAGGTTGTAGACATCCAATTCCTAACACCATTGTGTTGAAATTGTCAATCTTACTCAAAAATTTTGAAAATGTACAATTTGGGCCAAAATCAATGAATTCTTCTAATTCAAAAGTACACAACACATGCATGTGTTATTTCGTGTCGATAATGTCCTAAATGGGGTATTGGTCTATACATAACTAACACCTTCTAATTATACTCTAGTCAAATTATGACCCAATAATATGGTATTTTGACCAATTTGATTAATAGTGTGCAACCAATTTACAAAAAACTGCATAAATTTTGATTAATCTCACTCAAGTAAATTAATCCTAATCAAGAGCTTAAATGGAAATTCCATGGAAGTTATTGAATATATTTTAATTGGAAATTGATTTCTAATATCTGCATCATCAAATGACATAATTTTTGGGGTGGCATCCATAAACCATAAATGCAAAAATATCAAGTTTAAGGCCTCCCATGTCTCTTTAATGTCCCTTCCTTCCAAATATTTATGAGGGTATTTATGGATTAATTATACAAAATTGGATTAATTCATGGCTATACATCTTGATCTCAAGATGGATGGTCAATGTTGATCTCGATCAAATTTAAAAATCTATACATGGGAGGGCCAAGACCACCATTTTTAAGATTCATTTGTATAAACTTATTATGCAGAATTCTCTTCACAACATTTCTTTGTGTAGTGTTATTATGCTTAATTTACAATAGGATAGCTTCAAGATAGGCATAAAATTGATTCAAATATCATGATCCTAGTTTCATTGGTGTACTTGAGATGATGGAGGAGCTTTGCCTCGCATCATTGCTAAAGACTTGAGCACCAAATCAAGGGAAAAATCACGTTTTAAGTCGCATTGGATGGTGGGATGTTCTTGGGAAGGTATTGTGTATGTAGTTTCTTTTAATAGCTCTTAATTATCATTTGTAAAACCCCATCAAAGGATTTGGCCTAGTTTTTATGTTCTTATGCTTTTTTCTTGAGTTTTCTTGACTAATGCTAGATCTAACTCACTTTGGATTCCATCTCTATATATTGGCACACTTAGTGGGACCCCACATCCCATATAAGTAAAGAGACCAAATTGGCAATCTTAGATTTTCTAAAAAGTCCTTAAAAATCCATAAAAATCAAGTTTTAAACATTTGTTTTTTGATGTTTTAAAACTTTGTTGACACACAATTTACACAGTGACTAGTATTGGTTTTGTGTAACTGGCGCTGGTCCTATTTAACCAACATTGGTTCTTATGCAGGGCAAAACACAACAAAAAAATTAGGTTTTTAAGCTTTCTTGAATGTTGTGATTTGTTATTTTGGATTTTAAGTCTCTGTCTAAACACTTTATTGCATGATCCAAAAATAAAATTCTAGAGATTTTATACTAACTTGGGCTAACATATGTCTTTTAACAAAATGTTTTTTGCTTAAAGGTTCACAGGTAACTGACATCAATTTTTATCAACTGACATTAGTTCTTTTATGATTGTCATCGGTCTTATTGTAACTGGCATTGATCATTGTTGACTGACGTCAGTCTTTGTGTAAGAAAAATAGAGAAACCCAAGAGCAAGTTTTCAAATCTTGTTTGTTTCATTGAAAATTGTGCTTCAAAGCAGAAGGAAACCCTCTAAAAATTATAGGTCATGCGTTGAAAAAGTGCCAAATTTGAACATGTTTAGATCTTGAAAACTTATAATTGATGCTTAAAATGAATTTAGATGGTTTATACTTAGTTTGTTTTGTGAATGTTTTTCCAAGTTTGTAACTAAGGCTAAGGGGCCAAAACTTCACAAACATCTCAATCTGGTGTGTAAAATAAACATTCACTTAAATTGCAAATTCTTTGAAGTGTTTTGTTTTATGCTAGATCATTTTATACTTATTTGTTTTTCGCAAATGAAAGATGCGTGTATGCTTTCCCCTTATCCCCTTTAGGGAACTCGGGTGACCAAAAGCGCTCTTTCCTTACAATTTATGCCTTATCCAAGGCATGAAAAGAATGTTGTTAAGGCTCTCCCCAGAACCCATATGGTTTGGGTGATCTAGACACAACCTCTAAAGTCTTTTCACTTGGTCTTTTATTTTATGCAACTTGGCTTGGGAGCAGGAGTTCATAGCCTCCTCACAAATTCTTTAGGGAATCTTTGACCTAGGGTTTCATCTCCCAGCATTGTTTCAACCTTGTTCCATGACAGGGTATATAAATTATGGCACGTATACTGTGATTGCCAAGGGGTTGAGAAACTAACCTCTCCAATCATAATGAAAACCTGAGTTAGGTCTAGTTAACCAGGGGATTCCACTAAGAAGTACATAGATGGAATCATTGTGAAAAGGAATAAACCCTTGCATAGCAAGTTAATCGATATGATCTCAATTGATGTGAGGCATCTCTAGGGTTAATCACACTTGGGACCATCTAGATGGTCAAAATTTTAAGTTTTACAATAACCCCACTTACCGTGGACATATTGTTGATGCAGGGCGAGTAGCCTAAAGTTTCATGTCATGGTACAATCTCTTGGGAGAAGGGGGTATAAAATCCCTACTACTTCATGCACTTTTATTTTTTGATTAACACTTAAAATCCTCCCAAGAGCATGTATATTGATGGAATTTAGTAATATGAAGCAACCTTGTCAGTTTAAGGCTTTGGACATTATACTTAGTTGTATTTGTCTTTTCCTTTACTTGTTTGTTCTTGATCGAGTCTAAAACTTGTTTCTAAACTAAAACACATCAACCAAACACATTTGTTGTCCACCATTTTATTTGAACAAGAAGGCATTATGTTGACCAAATCAAAATCATCTTTTGCCTTGTTCAAATCTTCATTTGAAACATTGTGTTTGTCTCATCTAAATAGTGTTGTTATGTCGTCCATTTGAGTCTAGACCATTTTCCAAAAATCTTCAAGTCCTTCACTTTTTAATTCAAATTCAAAATCTCACCTTTCTAAGTTCTAGGCCAACGTGTTGATTGGTTTACCATTTACACTTGGTTTGAGTTAACTTGGGTACGATTTCCCCTTTGGGTTGAAGGCTGTTATATAGACTTATCATTATTTGATAATTATGAACTTAGGTTATCTAGTGTATTGATCATGTTCTAAGTTCTAGAACCAATTTTTTACTTCTTATTGCCATGTGGTGGAATTGTGTTGACCATTTGATTTTAGTTTTATACTTAAAAATTCTTGCATGTTTTCACATCTTGAGATTCTTAGTTCGAATTATTACTTTCCTCATCATAAAGACTCTCTTATAATTTTCTAGTAGCAATTGGTCGAAGTTGAACTAGCTTTTACAATATTGATGATCCGTAAATTGGCACTTATTTCCATGCAAAAATTATTTACCTTGGATCCTTTAGTCAAATCACACAATTTCCCGAAACACTCAAGGAAATGAAACTGAATTTGACTTTTTAATACATATTTGTCTCAAAATCTTGAAGTGCTCAATTTGTCATTAATATGTCATATTTAATTATGCATTCAATAATGATTAATAAACAAAATTAATCAAAATGCGGAAAAAGAATTCACAAATAAAATCAACTCACAGCAAACACTTGATAAGGGAGTTCGATAATGCCTACGTCTCTGGATTTGCTTATAGTACTAACCAATCCATTTCCTTAAAAAGTGAGTACACGACCAACCCTCATAATTTTCAAATGGATACTCTAAGACTACATACAATTCGGCAATAGACCTTCAGAAAGTCTCGAAACCCACAGACATACCTTCCACCTTACTATTGTCAATGCAATCTCCCAATCATGTGGATCTTCCACCAAAAGTCTTGAAAATAGACTTATAAAATGGCCTTAACAAATCCAAAATAGGTTCTTCAACATATCATTATAATCATCTCAAAGTCTAGGACAATTCCCTAGTTTACACCGAGAGCTAAAAATGCCTCTAAGTGCTTCAAAAAGGGTGATATGTGCAAATTGGTCTATTATGGCCTATACACAGTCTACAGCTATAATGTATTTAGATACAATTTCACCCCTTTCATATTGTTTATGAACCACGTGGTATAGCGGTTGGGCACCTCATTATTTTACACAGGGGCAGAGGTTCGAATCTCCCACTCCACGCTTCAGAAAAAACTTGTCTTCAAATACAAGTTCAAACACTTTATATAGTACTTAATCCCATGGATGCAATAGTGGGATCGTTATCATTTTACCCAAAATGATAAGGGTTCAAATTTGTAGGTAGTGGATTGTGGCTAATGCAAATCCATTTCATCCCAAATTTGTCGTGGGCTTCCATTATGAGTCTTTAAATAGACTCTCACCTACCTTCGAGCTTGATCTTTGGACCGTTTTGGATGCTTCCCCATCCACATGCATTTGAAACTCTATCTGGGGCATTGCTAATAAGCTCAAGCTTCATGGCAGTTTAGTGCACAGTGGATTTGACCAATTATGTTCCGTTCTAAGCTTAGGATGTGGCTTCCTCAATTTGATGTGCCAAACTTAGCATGATGATGTGGTTTTGACCCAACTTGGGCAATGAGCTATGTTTTGGAATTGGACATTGGGATCAACCCAACATCTCGATAAACATGATCCACTTGTGACTCAACATTGCATTGAACCTGGGCTTTGTTGTGCTTCATGGACCCGTCCATGTTAAATATAATCCCAGACCATGTCGTGCTCAATTCGACCCATTTGGGTTAAAATATGGAATCTGGATCATGTTCTATGGTAATTGTATCTCGCTCGTGCTCAATTTAGCCCATCTAGGTCAAGTTGGCATTTGGGGTGAATTGGGCTCTCCAACCCAACTCGGGTCTCTACTTCTCAATTTGGGCTCGACATTCCAACTCAGGCCAGCATCCTAACTCAGGCTCGAGTTGACATTGAGTAGTAAACAAAAAAATTTGACTATAGAGAAATGAAGTGGTGGCAAGCCATGTGGTGGCTTGAGGACCCACCATATGGACCATTTGTAATTCAACACTTGTTGATGTCCAATTAGATGCTCCATAGCTCTAACGGTGGTAGGGTCCCCTTCTGAGATAAAAGTGGACTCCATCGACTACGGTCTATGTAGATGACCTATTTTTTTATTTCATCTACATACGCCTGACAAAAACAAAGTATAGAGACCAATATTTTTCCCTGTACAAACTCATTGCCACGTGTTGTAACACAATTTGTTCATTTGACAAGCTAGGATTATGCCACATCACCTTGTGTCACCTTTTGCCATGTTGATCTAGAAACTTTAACACGCGATATCTTGCACATATGGGCTCAAAATTGACCCATTCAAATTACATCAGAAAGCTCTCAATGAGTTCTACATTGTGCCAATGATCAATTTGCAATTTGACAACTTTTGTCTTAGAGTGTATGTGGATCCTCCTAGATCAATCCTCTCTACTAAGAGGGATTTTGGTCCACCAAAAGTTGGTACCCAACTTGATCCTTTGTAATGCCAATCGATTCTGAATAATTTTGATGGGTCTTTATCAGTCTTTTCAGGTTCCACAAATACGCTTACAATGCTTGGAACAATTGATTGATCATATCTTCCACAAATCCTCTACTACTACACGACCATCAATAGCCTCTACACATAACTAGGATGAGTTGACTTCCTCTACTATAGGGCTTCATAAAAACCTCTACACAGATAAGTCTAATGATCTCTTTCATTGCATGGCTATTAGCACGTCCATCAATGTCCCCTTATGTTGCATAATGTTAATGGCCTTTACATAGAAGTACGTGTGGACCAAGTGCTTCTCTGGTTTACTAAACTATTCTCTACAAAATAATACTTAACAAAAACAAGCATACCCTAATCTGCATATACCATTGTGAATGTAAAACGTCTACCAGAATGTAAGAAGACAACTTGAGTATGATAAACCTATCACTTAATACTTCTCTACAGGTGACTTCCACAACAAAACAAATTGTAATTTTTATAATGCATGTATATACAAATACAAATAGTGTCCCTTGGGTCTTTTAACAAATGTGCATGATGTATGTCACAATATTTCCCATATGGGGTTTATTCATACATCCTAAATAGCACATTATTTATGTTGGTTTTATAAGTATATACAAATGGATATACCAGAATACACCTAAGATTCCTTACCAGCTATAAAATCTTGGTGTGGGCTTGGCTCCTTTAGTAGTCACTCTATGGATCATCATGCGGCTTGCCTTCAGGTTCTTGATGGTCACCTGGTACATATGAGTCTGATGTCTGACTGGAATCATTGTGATTGGGTCTAGACACCTACCTTATCTCAAACTACATGATCCAAGTGTGATCCAAGCGAAGCTATATGCCATCATTTTTAAAGGATGCTTATCGAGTGAAGAGATATAAATTTCCTAGAACCATCTCATCCATCTCTAATAGAATGATATCAAGAGTCACCATATCTAAGAGTTGTCTCCCAACTACAAATCACAAGGTGCAACATGTTTCCATGCCTATGATAATACCATTCTACATGCCAGTTGTTTTAGCATGCAATAGTGGCAATGTTGGTAAGCCCAATCAATGTACTACATTAGTGGTCACATAACCTATTATGATGTCTCCATCAAATATAAGTTTGATGACACATCCCTCTGAAATAACTAAAATACTCTATTTGGAGGCTCTTGTAGATGATAAGATAAATATGGAGGTCTAGATGGTGTCCTCTATTGAACTAGGGATTATAAATGTTGACTAGTACTTGGGATAGTAGGAGTCTTTCCTTTGCCTGAGTTCCTCTGTTGGAACCACTACGATGCACAATCAGGATGTCACAACCAGTGATGTTTTGTCACATGTCCACATCTCAAGCAATGACTACAAATTGGAATGGTTGAAGTACCGGGATCATCTTGATGACATTTTTTTCCATCCTAACTCTTTTGCTAATTGATCAAAAAGAAAATTAACTTTATATTTAAGTTTGATGATCCATTGATCCTATGTGTGTTGATATGCACTCACATTCACCACCATCATATTTAGTTCTACCATTCATTGTGTTTGCTCTCTTTGGCATGACACAATCATTTGTATCATCGTGCCTAATATCAAAAGCATCATGGGCAACTACATCTATGGGTACAAATCCATGGCTTCAAGCAGGTCCCCAAATAGCCACACACATTATGAAAAAGATATGAATGATAGGCAAGAACCACTCTGATACCAAATCTGATCCATAAACTAGCACTTATTTCCATATAAAAATTGTTTACCTTGGATCCTTTAGTCAAATCACACAATT
The DNA here is from genome assembly GCA_037957365.1 of Torreya grandis. Classification (NCBI taxonomy): domain Eukaryota; kingdom Viridiplantae; phylum Streptophyta; class Pinopsida; order Cupressales; family Taxaceae; genus Torreya; species Torreya grandis. Next base: position 2,432,262 of record JARHVA010000606.1, on the reverse strand, counting down.
TCTTGAAACACTCAAGGAAATGAAATTGAATTTGAATTTTTATTACATATTTGTCTCAAAACCTAGAAGTGCTCAATTTTTTGTTAATATGTCATATTTAATTATGCATTCAATAATGATCAATAAACAAAATTAATCAAAATGCAGAAACATAATGCACAAATAAAATTAACTCACGACAAACACTTGATAATGAAGTTCGACAATGCCTACGTCTCAAGGTTCACTTATAGTACGAACCGATCCATTTCCTTGAAAAGTGAGTACATGGCCAACCCTCACAATTGTCAAATGGATACTCTAAGACTACATACAATTCGATAATAGACCTTAAGAAAGTCCCAAAACCCACAAACAGACCTTCCACCTTACTGTCATCAATGCAATCTCATAATCCTATGGATATTTCACCAAAAGTCTCAAAATGGACTTATAAAATGGCCTTAACAAATCCAAAATAGGTTCTTCAACATATCATTTAAATCATCTAGGAGTCTAGGACAATTCCCTAGTTTACATTGAGAGATAAAAATGCCTCTAAGTGCTTCAAAAAGGGTGATATGTGAAAATTGGTCTATTATGGTCTATACACAGTCTGTAACTATAATGCATTTAGATACAATTTCACCCCTTTCATATTGTTTATGAACTGCGTGGTATAGCAGTGGGGCACCTCATTATTTTACAGGAGGGTAGAGGTTCGAATCTCCCACTCCACGCTTCAGAAAAAACTTATCTTAAAATGCAAGTTCAAGCACTTTATGTAGTGCTTAATCCCATAGATGCAACAGTGGGATCATTATCATTTTACCCAAAATAATAAGGGGTTGAATCCGCAGGCAGTGGATTGTGGCTAATGCAAATCAGTTTAGTCCCACATTTTCCATGGGCTTCCATCATGAGTCTTTAAATAGACTCTCACCTACCTTCGAGCTTGGTCTTCAAACCATTTTGGATGCTTCCCCATCCACGTGCATTTGAAACTCTATATAGGGCATTTTTGATAAGGTCAGGCTTCTTGGTAGTTTAGTGGGCAGTGGGTTTGACCCATTGTGCTTTGTGTTAAGCTTAGGATGTGACTTCCTCGATCTGATGTGCCAAACTTGGCATGTTGATGTGGTTTTGACCCAACTCAGGCAATAAGCTATGTTGGGAATTAGACATTGGGATCAACCCAACTCAGTAAACACAATCCACTTGCGACTCAACATTGCATTGAACCTGGGCTTTATTGTGTTTCATGGACCCATCCATGTTAAATATAATCCCAAACTGTGTCGTGCTCAATTCGACCCATTTAGGTTAAAATATAGAACCTGAATCATGTTTTGTGACAATTGTATCCTGCTTGGGCTCAAATCAGCCCATCTGGGTCAAGTTGGTATCTAGTGTGAATTGGGCTCTCCAACCCAATTTGGGTCTCTGCTTCTCAACTCGAGCTTGACATTCCAACTCGGGTCAGTATCCCTACTCGAGCTTGAGTTGACATTGAGCAGTAAACAATTTTTTTTTACTATGGAAAAATGAAGTGTGGAAAGTCATGTGATGGCTTGAGGACCCACCATGTGGACCATTTGTAATTTGACACTTGTCGACATCCAACTAGATGCTCCATATCTTTATCGACTATAGGGTCCCCTTCTGAGATAAAAGTAGACTACATCGGCTATGGTCCTTGTAGATGACCTATTTTTTTATGCCATCTACATATGCCTGATAAAGATGAAGTGTAGAGACCAATATTTTGTCTCACATAAACTCATCGCCATGTGTCACAACATAATTGGTTCATTTGGTGAGCTAGGATTATGCCACATCACCTTGTGTCACCTTTTGCCCTATTGATTTGGAAACTTCAACACGTGATATCTTGCACATACGAGCTCAAAATTAACCTGTTCAAATTGCATCGAAAATCTCTCAACAAGATTTACATTGTGCCAATGATCAATCTAGAATTTGACAACTTATGTCTCAAAGTGTATGTGGATCCTCCCGGATCAATCGATGTATCTTTAAACCTGCATTTGGTGTACTAGTTTACACTATAGGTTTTAGAGTTATCATACCCTCTTCCAATTTGATGATTTCAACCCACCAAAGTTGAGTAAATTCATGAACCATTTCTTCTAATTGTGTAGTACTATGCCACCTTATTTTTATTATAAGTCTCTTTTTACCTTGTAACTTATTTGGAGAAAAATAAAACACGCCTTGTTGATGTTTGCAAAACATTTTCCAAATCTTGCCAAATGTAGGGAA